>JBBBDQ010000324.1:4800000-4935000 GCA_037127315.1 Ascarosepion bandense | reverse complement strand
TAATTCAAGACAGGATCGCCCAAACGTGTATCACATATGGCACTTGTCTGACTGATATTTATAGCAATGTTTATTATTATTCATTTTGTAAAACATTTTTGTCGAATGATACTATTCCGTCGCCTATGCTAAAATCATTAGAAATTACAAAACATATTAATATCATTACAGAAATAATCATTATTATTCTAAACACTTCTCTTCCAAATTGTTAATAAGAATTAGAAAGAATCTTTCCAATACATCGAGGAAAAAAGGCTTTGAAAGCTTAACTCTCACAGGGCAAAGCCATGGAACATATATAGCTACCTACCTGGTGTTCCTGTGCTAACGGATGGTCCAAGGTGAGGAGACTTGGCAAAGTATCTGTCTTAACATCATGTAGAAAAATAAAATAATAACTGTACATGTTATTTAATATACATAATTATACGTGTGTGTACGTATGTGTGTCTACAATTCTTAATATACTAGTGAGGATAGACTGATAGCACAAATAGAAAAATCAACAAATTTATTTTATTGATGATACTATGATATACATTTAATTAATAAAAGAAATCTATGAACATACATAAAGAATTTGACGAAAAAAATGTAATGTCTGTATTGCAAATAACAAAGAACGTATTCTCTCAAAAATAAGTTGGTAACAAAAGCTTCGACTTTATCACACTTTCTTTAAACCATGATCTATATATAAACAACAAACATTCTGATATTGTTTGATAGCTTTTTCTGTCCTGAACCTAAAAATCACAACATAGCACTAACTGTATGTATCCAGCAATTTTTTTCTCATTTTGTTTTTAATAATCATATCGCCCCAAGCAAGGCATTTTACTGCCACTGTTTTGCAGGGGGTTACATAAAATGAAAGTTACGAGAAAAAGTGACAGGTTATAGGGGGTGTCAAGAAGTAGGTACGAAAAGGATGACTGTGGCCACAATGTGAGGGGTCAATTTATATATTGATTGTAATGTAGGATTGATCCCCCACTTTAAATCCACATTATTATAGTATAGAATTTTTTTTTGTACTCATATCGCCCCAAGCAAGGTGTTTTACTGCCACAGTTTTGCAAGTGGTTACATAGGAGGAAAGTTAGGAGAAAGAGTGACAGGTTATAGGAGTGACAGGTTATAGGCGTGTTATAGGTGTAAGAGAAGGATGAGAATACTGATGAGAGTAGAGTGGACAGAGAAAGGAGCATGAGAGAGTGGACAGAGAAAGGAGCATGAGAGAGTGGATGCAGGTTAGTTAGATAGGAGATGACTTTTGACTTTACATTTGAATTCTTGGAGATTGTAGCTGTCGGGGAAGCAAGTAAATGGAAGAGAATTCCATTGGCGGGAAGTGTGAGAAAAGAAACTGATGAAGTAGAATTTGCATTTCAAGGAAGGCGGGACAGCCACTAGTGCGCATGGAGTTTACAGTGAGAAAAATAACTGGATACAGGAATGTCGAGAAAATGATTGGATGGGATTGAAGAAGTGATGGCTACATTTAACCATTTCAACAGAAAAATAGTGGGGCCGAGATGCGAATCTACTAGCACCCTTAAGTGCACGTGATCAGCACCCCAGGGAAAAAACCCATCCTAGCAGTAACCATGAACGTATTTGTAAAACAAGACAGAGAGAAGCGCGTCACGTTTGTGAGAAAATGTCAGCAGTTGAGATGCCAAGGCAGGACCGAATATATTGCCGATATTTCTTTGGATTTTGTCTAGAACTTCGAGATATATATCAGGATAACCTGACCAGATATGAAAACAGTATTCACGAACGAATGGTATATATATATATATATATATATATATATATATATATATATATATATGTGTGTGTGTGTGTGTGTGTGTTTGTGTGTGTGTGTGTGTGCGTGTGTGTGATGGATTCTGAAGAAAAAATCTTTCTGTCACGAAATAAAGACTCAGCCTTCCTAGTAGCAAGTGATAGTTTCTCTACGGTAGTTTTAAAAGAGCAGTTTGGTTTTGGGGGAAGTCATTTTCAGTAAACTAACGATGTGATCCGTTCCAGGGTCAGTAGCCAGGTTGACTTTGTCATTCTTGGCTGATTTCCTATTGAGACGAGAGTAAATTATGCTATCCTCTGTATAAAATCTTACTTAGAAACTGATGACATATATCTATCGACATTAATTCACGTATATTCACAAACGAAATTCACATACGCAATATACGTATATTTTTAAACATTTTATGATTAAAAACTACTTTTTTTTAGAAATAATACTCTTTAAAAACTTGAACACCAAAACTAACAAATATTCACTTCATATTTCTTCACTTACTATCCATCAAGTTTTAACATTGATTTTTAGTTAACGAGATGTATATTTAAGTGGGTTCTTACACTTAAAAAATCTGAGTAACAAATAACACTTTATTTTGTTTATAAATAATTGTTGCAAATTAAAATCCTCACATTGGCTCAAAGACGTAGGCTAAGATGAGTTTTTCTTCTGTCTTTATTCATATCCCACCCCCCCCTCACACGCGCGCACACACACACACGCGCACGGACACACACACGCGCACGGACACACACACACACACACGCGCACGGACACACACACACACACACACCTATATATATATAAATACATTTTTTTATAAATCAAGAATATAATACGAGGCTGCAATGTGGTGCCAATCCTTTTACGTGAATGAAGGACATAAATTGTACAAATTAATTGAAACAAATGCTTAATTTTTTATTTCAACATACGGTTGGTTTTAGGACTACTGGAGCGACAGGGTGTAATCGATTACTATTTTTTCTCATATTAGGTCGGTTGCATTGATGCGACTTTATATGAATCTATTTTTGGTGTTTATGATGAAAATCGTTTAGCCTTCAAAAATATTACGTCATCCGTTACTGCATCAGTCTTACTGTCTTGACAGTCGATTAATTGTCCGTAGAACAACTAATCGATATCAGTTGTCTCTGATTAAGATTAGTTATCTACAATGGACATTACTCCAAGGCAGTGTACGAAAACTATAAGGATACATGAAAATACTGGCAATCCTTGCAGAAGGATCGCGGATAGAGTTGGTGTTAGCCATTCAACTGTCATTCTCTTCTTCAAGGTGAAGAAAAAAACTGGATTCATCAGCCGAAAACGTAACGGAAAATGCGGTAGGAAGAGTAAAACAACACAAAGAGACGACTTATATGTGATCAGGTAAAGTGTGAAATATCCTAGAAAATATTATTGTTTTTGTTTCAATTCATTTGCAAAAAGGTGCATATATAACTGATTTCGATATCCCTAATTCGTAACTGGCATGTTATTCTTTTTTTTTATATTTTTTTTAATTTTTTACTTGGGGACAACGATACTTTATATTTTCCTTTCATTGATAGTTAATATTTTTATTATGCATTAGTTCATTGCCCAGTCTAATTGGTCTCGTAGTGTTCATTGCCCAGTCTAATTGGTCTCGTAGTGTTCTGTCTACCGCTACTCAGTGTAAAAAAAGCCTAAGAATATATTATTGTTTTTTCTTTAAATTAATTTGCACAGGTATGTCAGTCAGTTAAGTGCCATACGTGAAACACGCTTGGGCGATCATGTCCCGAAAGAGACATGACTGACTGGGCAGAAGATTATCCCGCAGTAGGTTGCCATTGCTTCCTGCGGTAGACTAGTTGCCGACCAAAGCTATAGAACCCAATCTGTCCTGTTATTTAACCCATAACTGGAGGGAAAGAGACGGATTAATACCTTTCCCAAGGGTATTTGCGCGTAAGTGAATGCAATGAATTCAGCTGGAATTCGAACTCGGCTCCCCGTTTTCTCGTTCCTAGCCGATATCCACTGCGCCACAAGAAGTATGTAGATGAAGTGAAAAAAGGAAACAAAGGAAATTTGGTTATCCAGGATAATATTGAGAATGTCATGAACACAGTGTCAAAGTGAACGAAAAAGTTTTTTGGATAACTGAAGCATAAAACAATTCTTATAATTACAATTACAAAGAGACATTTGAAATTTATCGAAAAGATAAGAAGACATAACTTGGGAAATTTTATTCTCACAGAAAATATCGAAGGAAAAATGGTTAGGAGAAAGATATGGTTATTCTACTTCACGATCTTACGTGAATGGAAAGTAGAAAAGGATGTAATTGATAGCAGCTTGGAATTGGAAGTCAGAGATCCGGGTTCCAATTCTGAGACGGGTTAGGTAGAGTTCTTGATGCGCAAGTACACCTGGGAAAAAGATGAATGCACATCTTTCCCATCAGCTATGAGTTAATTAGTTAATTAGTCAATTAGTTGAACCCGTAACTGTAATTCTTTATCGTCTTAAAAATGTTCTTACAATCTAAAAATATTTTCTTGCTTTAAATAACTTGCGAAAAGTTGATAAACCATAAAAATAAAAATAAAAACAAAAATTCAATGACTTAACTCAGGAATAAACTAATGTATGGTTTGAACTTAAATCTTTTCCGTAACGAATGGATTTCCTGGATATTCTTGCGAAAAAAAAAATAACATCATTAAGTGGAATTAAATAAATAAATACATTAAAATTGAAAATTAAGATGGAATGGTCGTTAATAGCATTTTTATCCCTTTAATAAAATGACACAATTTAATTTAAAAAATACTTCAGTTCGTTATTTCAGATTTGTTCATTAAAATTTAAATCAAGGAGAGTTGACTATGTCATTATTTTCTCTCTGAGTTATATTTGCTATCTTAGTTGTGGCTGGTCATGTTAATCCACAAATAATTTGGTTTCTATTCTCACACTTTTTAATATAGATGGGTTTTTCTTTTCTTACCTTTTATTTGAAGTAGTGTGCAGTGTTATTATTTTTTCGTTGTGTTAAATATTTTATCCATTTTATGTTTTGCTGCTGTTGGTATTCCTCAAGTGTTGCAATTTATGTTATTTCGTACAGTTTGTGATTCTATATAAAATATTCTTTTTATTTTTTTAAAAACATTTCTTTCACATGTTACGTACATTCGCAATATCCTTCTGTAGAACCAAAACTCTTATGCCTCTCTAGTAATGCTAATAATAGCTTCTTCTCTGCAAGGAAACATTTGATATTCTTTGATTTAGCAACCATTACTTCTTTCGGTAGACACTGAGAAATATTTATCTTAAAGACTTTTTTTTAATAAAAACATGTTTCTGACGTCTAGTAGCTACTATCAGTCTTTCTTGTATTGAAGGGTATTGTCTCTTAAATATCTATTTGAAGTGGTGTGTAATTATAGAAGACAAATACTATATTATCCATCAACTAACTAAAACACAAAAAATCGGATCGAAACGATTAAAAGCATTTTGGAAAAACCCAAAGAAAAATTTCACCCAAGCAAATTAGGATTCAAACTACTAAAAGCATTTTGGAAAAACTTCACAAGTCAGTGTGAAAAGCAAAATTCCGGATCCTGATTGGATAGTAAATAGAAAATTCATATTAAGACGTCAATCAAACTTTTTTCACAGTTAAAGAAAAAAAGGATTCTGGGAGCCGGTCACACGACTGAATTCCACTACTTAACCAAGTCCATGACCCGGTCAAGACAGTCTGACGGACCCTGTAGCAATGTAACAAGAGAAATTTTAAGAAGTCGACTCGGACATAGGGCGCGTTACATATCCATTCTACCTCTTCTTCTAACTTTCTTTCTTCGCACACATAATATATAATATCCAGTTCTATCTTTCAATACGTGAATTATCGGCTACTTGGAAGTGGTCTTGTACCAGTCATGACCGACATACACCTACAAAGATGGTGATTCCGCCGGACAGTACGACATGGAAGTGGATAGCTGATGGACCTTCTATCAATGTAATAAGAGGAGTTTCAAGAAGCGGATGTTGGCTGCGTCACCTATCCATTCTACCTTTTTCTTTAATTTTCTTTCTTCATTTCACTTCACGCCGCCAAAGCAAACAACAACATTGACACTCGGCGTTAAGTACAATTTCTTTATTTGTTTTACCTTCTCTGTCACTCTGTCGTCGACCTACCAAAAAGAGGAAGGAACATTTGAAGACTTTACATTCTGTTACTACACAATAATGAAATCTAAACTTCTGTGGATATTTTAAATACCTACATTTCTTGCGTGGTGGAGCAGTGGATATCGGCTCGGAACGAGAAATCGGAGAATCGAGTTCGAAATCCAGTTGAATTCCTTGCATTCACTTACACGCAAATACCCTTGGGAAAGGTATTAATCCGTTTCTTCCCTCCAGTTATTGGTTAAATAATAGGAAGGATTGGGTTCTATCGCCTTGGTCGGCAACCAGTCTACCGCAGAAAGCAATGGCAACCTACTGCGGGATAATCTTCTGCCCAAGCGTGTATGGCTCATGGCACTTAACTGACTGACATTTCTCTTTGAACAATTTTAGCTACAAAAGTACATGCATTTTCTCCATGAATATTTTCCTTCTCCCAAATGTGTTATCGTGTTCAGTTAACAAATTTCACTTATATTTTTCTTCTTACAATTTTGTCATTCTGTTGATAAATATTTACTTTAATGTGCACACAAAATATTTTAACCTTTCACATTTCAACTTCCAAACTTCTGATATTTAAATTCTTTCTCAGTCAGTTAAGTGCCATACGTGAAACACACTTGGGCGATCATGTCTCGAAAGAGACATGACTGACTGGGCAGAAGATTATCCCGCAGTAGGTTGCTATTGCTTTCTGCGGTAGACTGGTTGCCGACCAAGGCTCTATAACCCAGTCTGTCCTGTTATTTAACCCATAACTGGAAGGAAGAGACGGATTAATACCTTTCCCAAGGGTATTTGCGAGTAAGTGAATACAATGAATTCGGCTGGAATTCGAACTCGGCTCCCCGATTTCTCGTTCCGAGCCGATATCCACTGCACCACAACGCACATCCGTACGTCTTTCTCACAATGCCAATTTACCAAGCATCACCGAGAAGCCTACATAATGCAACATAAAAACTAAGAATAATTACACATCAAAAAAAAAAAAAAAAATTACTCGCTTCTATTTTTAAATCGATAGGCATCAGTCACTTTACTATTGTTTGAAAACATTTTATCAAAATAATTTTAAGTTCATGGAGAATATTCACTTCGTTTGCTAAAATTTTACTAGTGTAGAGTATTGAGAACTTTCATTATTTTTTGCTTTCTTGCAATTCACACAGAAATATAATGTGGATTGTCACAGTTTTGCCTGTTTTCTTGCCTTTAACAAGACCTTTGAATGTTAATTTTCCCACACTCATTTTCTCACACATATCACGGAATTTTCAGCATTCTCAAATTTATCAAATATTTGTTACAAACTGATTCCTAGGAATTATTCAAGATAGATTTTCGGAATTTTCTGGAGAGTTATATTAGAAAGAAATTTAAAAAAAAATTTCATGATGTACACGATTCGGAAAGAACTAGAGGCAATTTAGTGATATTTATAAAATTTGGAATCGAGACTAGGAATACGACTAAAAGTTCCTGAACAGAGAAATCGTTTCTTTTGACGTAGCGGTATTTAAAGCTAATCAGTCAGTTAAGTGCCATGTGTAATACACACTTGGGCGATGATATCTCAAAAGAAACACGATTGACTGACCAGATAGTATTTTGCCTTTAATTACGGAAGATTATCCTCGGAGCTGTTCGTTCCTGGTTACATTCCCCTCTTCAGGAAGGACTCCAATCTCCATATGTATGGGCTTGGTGTATATGTCAGCGAACAACTCCCTCTAGTCAGGGTCACATCTCTTGAATCCCTAGATCATTCTTTCATGTGCTTCCATCTCTCACTTCTAAGCTCGGTTAGCTATCTCTTCTTCCTCTACCGCTCCCCCTCCTCCTCTGACTGTACAGTACTTGATAGCATCTCTACTAATATCTACAGAGCCATTTCTTCTCACCCATCTACCCATATATTTGTGTTTGGCGATTTTAACTCCCACCACAACAAGTGACTTGAAAACTCATTCACCGACCTTGCTGGTATCCGCACCATGTATTTTTCAATAACCCAAGCTCTTACGTAGGTGGTGGACTTGCCCACGCGTTTCTCTAATAACCCTATCGGAAGGGACTCCTTACTCGACCTCTGCTTTACTTCCATTCCAGACTCCTGAACTACCAGGCAGTTCTGCCCCCTCGGAAACTCTGACCACGCCGTAGTTTCCGTCAACATCTTAATCCGCTCTTAGTCTACCCAAGAAAACCAGACCAGCAGAATATCATACTGCTACCAGAGAGCAGACTGGGACTCGTTCCGAGACTTCCTCTGTAACGTCCCCTGGAACAATATCTTCGATCTTCCTATCGAAGACTGTGCGTCCGAGGTCTCCTCTTGGGTTAAGGCTGGCATCGATGCTTTTACCCCGGCCAGGAAATTCCAGCTAAAATCAAATTTGTCCCCCTGGTTCTCACCCGCTTGCTCGGTCGCAATTGCCCACTGGAACCATTTCTTCCGGCTCTATCAAAGCTGCTCGTCGAACCAAAACAGGCGCCTTTTCGCCTCAGCACGTAATAAATGTAAAAAAATCATTGTATGAAGCTAAAAGGGCGTTTGCTACCAGAACGATGCAACTCATAGCATCGTCTAAGTTTGGCTCCAAGGATTACTGGCGACTCTGCAAAAGCGTGCTCAACAAGAGCAAGACTTCAATACCCCCACTACTCAATGAATTTGAAGTTCTCACCTCCCCAGCAGACAAGGCTGAATGGTTTTGCCCGTAGATTCTCCACCAATTCGACACAGGACTCGTTAGGAATAACTACACTCGACTTCCCACCCAGAACTAAGGCTCAACTAAATAACGTCCACATTACACCCTCGCTGGTCTCCAAGATAAATGCAAAACTTGACCCACACAAAGCGAGCCGCGGGGACGGAATCCCAATCATAGTACTAAAGAAACTCTCCTCTGTCCTCTCTAAACTCTATAACCTCTGCCCATCTGTTTCCTGTTTTCCTGCCTGTTGGAAGTCCTCCTGTGTAGTTCCTAGATTTAAGAATTCTGGCGAACCCTCAGACCACGTCAATTACCGTCTTATTAGTCTCCTTCCGATCTTCGGCAAAGTTTTCGAAGCCATTATCAACGCAGTGGTTATTCATCATCTCACGGCCAACAGGCTTCTCTCTGACAAACAGTACGGGTTTCACTTCACTAGGTCTACTGCTGATATGCTAACGACTATTACCGAATACATATACTGGGCACTTGACAAGAATGGCGAAGCCCGAACCGTTGCATTGGATATCTCCAAAGCGTTCGACAGGGTCTGGCAAGCTGGCCTCTTATGCAAACTGCGGAGCTACGGGATAACTGGACATCTGTTTGACCTCGTCCAGTCATTCCTCTTTAACCGCATATTGAAGGTAGTATTAAATGGGCATGCCTCCCAAAACTACCATATGAACGCGGGTTCAAGGTTCTATCCTAGGTCCCACACTCTTTCTGATGTACAATAATGATCTCCCCGACGCCATTAGATCCCAAGTAGGCATGTACGCCGATGACACCACAATCTGCTCTCGCCTCGATCAAAAACCGGGTGTGGGCGACAAAGCGAACCTCGCTTCCGAGCTTGAAAAGGACCTACAATCCGTAGTGGCCTGGGTAGAAATGGCTCGTAAATTACAATGCTTCTAAAACGAAGCTGTTATCAACTAACTACCAGAGACAATCGCATCTACCTCCCATTAGCATAGAACAGTAGGCCTCCTTGGCCTTACACTTTCGGCGGACCTCAAATGGAATGACTATATCGAATCCATTGCAAAATCTGCCGCTATGAAATTCGGCTCTCTGTGCAGGGCCCGGAAGTTTTTCCCACCTGAATCTATCCTGCACAAATACAAATCTACCATCCGCCCATGTATTGAATACTGCTGCCATATGTGGTCGGGTGCCCCTGCTACTCTCCTAGGGTTTCTTGACAAAATACAAAGGAGAATCTGTAACGTGGTTGATACTGACTTGGCAGACCGGCTGCAACCACTCTCTCACCGGCGTGATGTGGCTTCTCTGTGCCTCTTCTACAAGTACTTTCATGGCTTCTGCTCCGATGAACTTAGATCACTGGTGCCCCCTAGATGTGAATTTTGCACGAGATACTAGAGTGGCAACTAGGTCCCACCCTTTTACAGTTAAACAGATAAGATGTAACCGTAAATTCTACTCCAAAAGCTTCTTTTCTCGCGCTTCCCGCCTGTGGAATTCTCTTCCACAAGTCTTCTTTCCCGACAGCTAAAATCTCCAGGTGTTTAAATGTAGGATCAATAGACACCTCCTATCACACTAACTCCCAATTATTCTCAGAACACTCTCATCTACTCAACCCTCATTCTCAGTATCCTGACCCGCCTATCACCCACCCTCTGACATTTCCTATATTTAACTATTCTCGGTATCCTTACCTGCCTATCACCCACCCTCTGACATTTCCTATATTTAACCATCTTTTTTCCACTCTATGTAGCCACCTGCGCAATAGTCGCAGTGAAATGCCTTGCTCGGGGTGAAACGCTTATAAAAAAAAAAAAAAAATACCGATAACGAATGATAAATATAATGATGATTAAAAGCGAGTTATATCTTCAAAGATAATATATCTTCATTAATTAAATATATATATATATATATATATATATATATATATAAATATATAATATTTATATAATATATATATATATAAACATATATATATATATATATATATATATATATAAATATATATATAAATATATATATAAATAAAAAATTTCTAAATTTCTATATATAAATAAAAAATTTATATATATATATAAATATATATATAAATATATATATATAAATATATAATATTTATATAATATATATATATATATATGTATATAAATATATATATATATTAATATAAGATAATATATCTTCAAAATAATAGTCGTATGAATGATGTTTCGCAGTCCATGTATGAAAATCAAAGAAATAAAAAAACAATAATGAGTTTCACAACAGAAAGAGAATCAAAAGGAGACGGAAAAAAAGATAAACAAATTAAATGGCAATAGACCGGAAAGGAAATAAATAAATAGCTGTAAAAATAACGTAAATGGTGAATGGGTGAAGAGAAAAAGGAAGGAATACAAGAATGAAATAAAGGAAGGTATTTCGTATGGATATATAATAAATTGTAATTTTTATATCATTTTTCATTATATGTCTATTTCTGCTATGGTTGCACGACCAACTAAGTCTGCGGGAAGACCTAAGGTAGGTCGTGGCGTGTTCTTTTGGCTCCATTTCATGTTTTTTCCTATCTTCCCTATCATCCCTAGCATTACATAGACAACGTTCTTCTTAGTGTGTGGGCTGCACTTAATAAGAAATTTTTTTGTATATCTCTTAAGCTGAGCCTTCCAGGGATTCGTTCAATGTGTTGTTTTGTTCCATTTTTTATCATTCCAAGTGCACCTACTATCACCGCCAACACTCTTGTTTTCAATGTCCACATTTTTTTCTATTTCAATTTCAAGGTCTTTATATTTTGACAGTTTTTCAAATTCCTTGCTTGCTATGCTACAATCCGCTAGACAAGCCATATCAATTAATAGACAAATTTTCTCTTTATGGTTTTTAACAATAATGTCTGGCCTATTTGCTTCAATTTTTTTGTCTGCGTAGATGGTGTAATGACATCTTCTATTTCTGTAACCGGTGCTGCGTGATGTTCGTACCAGTGTTTGTTTACAGATTTTCCATAGTGTTTGCACATTGTCCAATGTAAATACTGCTCCACTCTATCGTGGCAATTTTTATATTCATTTGGGGCAAGTACAGAACAGCCTGAGATTAGATGGTCTATTGTATATTGGTGTTTATCACAAAACCTGCATTTTGGATCCATATTATGATGTATATTTGCCTGAATGTTTCTAGTGAAGAGTATTAACTTTATCAACATTAGATTTATTGGCACGTTCTGGATATTGGCCATGCAGAAGTTTGTCTTGCCAGCGCTGTTTCATCAGTTCAAGAGCTTTATCTTTGGCTTTCATTTTCATTTTTTTGCCGCAATAGTTGGTTCTTGTCTTCTGTTTTGCTTTACTGCAGAATCTACTAACTGTAAATCTTGTTTGTATTTACTGCCTTCTTTTATTATTGAATAATTTTTCTTTCTTTCTTCATGTTGCCATACTAATTGTATCATCCAGTCCTTTGTCGTTTCTATGTATGTTAGTAAGCTAATAGATGCTGTCTTCTATGAAAATTCTGGCTGAATAAGAACTCTTCCAACTTCGTTACGGGAGATATATAGACAGTCTGCATCAGCCTTTGGATGATGCATCTTATACTTATAAAAATGCTTTCTTGTCTTAGAAACAATTCGTCTGCTGTCGTTTAGAGACCAGTTCAAGATGTTGAAACTATATTGGACCACTAGGATGGCAAGTCAATTAATTGCCATAATTCTGTTCTGAGAATTCAATTCAATTTTTAATATCAGTTGTAGCCTTCTTTAGTAGTGTTTACGCATTATTTATTTCATTTTTTATGGTGAATGTTTTCACTCTCATTTACACCTAGGTATTTCTAAGCTTCTTCTGGTTCTAAATGTTTTATTGATACAGCAGGGTCTAAGCTCATTGAGGATGTTTGTTGCAGCGATCATTGTAAAACTGTAACTTTAGCAAATTTATTCAAATTGAATTTCATTCCAATGTCTTTACTGAAGCATTTTACACTTTGCACAAGACTTTTATTATTATTATTATTATTATTATTATTATTATTATTGTAATATGTATATATTATTTATATATATTATATATATATATATATATATATATATATATTATATATATTATATTATATATATATATATATTATATATATTATATTATATATATTATATTATATATATTATTATTATAGATATTATATTATATATATTATACATTATATTATATTTTGTATATATTATTATATATATGTTCTTATGATATATTATATATATATTATTATTATCTATATATCTATTATATACATGTTGTAATATGTGTATATATATTATATTATATTATGTCATATTATACATAATATATTTTATATATTATATATATATATATGTTATTATTATTATTATTATTATTATTATTATTATTATTATTATTATTATTATTATTATGTACAAAGGTAGGTTTAGAAGTTCATCCAAATAATCCATAAAATAAATAAAAAGATGAATATGAACGAATGAAATAAATATAGGAAGTAGGAATGAATTCCTAACAAAGGAACACATAAAAAAGATCGAAAGAAAGACGGAGAGAAATGAATAAATAATAAAGAAAGAAAGAAAGAAAGAAAGAAAGAACGTAAAGAAGGAAGGAAAGAAGTAAGGAAGGAAGGAACAATTACGAAAGAAAGAAACAAAAAATTGAACAGAAAGTAAAGAAAAGAAAAAGAAATGAAGATGACATACAGAATAATAGACAAACATAAAGAAGAGAATAGAAAAGAAAGAAAGAAAAACGAGTAAAAACAAGGTTTGAAGAAAAGTAGAGTAGAATGAAATTAAGCTGATTGTGAAAAAATGAACAACAAAAGGAAGAAAACTAGAAAGGAACGCGTTCTTTTAAAGATAAAACGGAAAATAAAAGAAAATTACGGCAGGAATATCACAATCGAAAGAAATTGAGATAGAATAGAAGAATAAAAAATTAACTTAACAATTTAACAAAAAAAAGCTTCTACGAAGATTTTCAAATGGAAATGAGATAATGGACATTTGTGTTGCTGATTGCTGTTAAATCTTTTTCATTTCTTTATGGAAATAAAAGATAAAAAGAAAAGTTTTCAACGTGCGCCTAACTAAAAAGGCAAATGTCGGAAAATTCGATTGTATCGTTCGGTGTAATCAGTAAAATTTCGACTTTTGACTGAAAAAATGTTTGAGAATAAATCATAAACTCTTGAGAGAAAATGAGTCGCAGAAGTTTGGCTAGAACTCTACTATTACAAAATAAACGAAGCAAAATATAAAATTAAATTCTGTAAATAAAATATGCAACAGAAAGTCGAATGAACAAATGAAGCGATTCTATTGTTAAAGGTAAATTTCTTGTTTTGATTGTTTTATGTTCAAATTCTGTTCATCAAAACAAAAGCATTTCTTCAAATACCCGAATTCTCGCAATCATTGACTTGTAAGATTTTAACTATTTTTATGATAACCACTAAGGGCGCACCCAATTCTTTTATCATCAAAGTACATCTATACACACAAACACACTCATATATATATATATATATATATATATATATATATATATATATATATATGAATATATATATGCATATGAATATATATATGCATATATATATATGTGCATATGAATATATATATATATATATATATATATATATATATATATATATACAATGCATTCATAAATAGAATAGTCAAAATTACAATTATTATCATTACATATATATTCATGTACTGAAAATTTCACGATTCTATTCGTTTTTCAAAAGCAGAATTAAAAGAAATCATAAGTAATAAGAAGCGTTTCTGAAAAGTATTAAATTGTATTGAATTGAGAGACGATTAGGTAGAGTCCGGTGTATGTTTCAGGCCTCAAGTATTTTTTATTTTTAGTGAGGCAGATATTAAGTAACGTTGTTTATGCTAATGGTGATAATGCTCATGAAAACCGTTTTGTTAGTGAAAACATTCGGTTGTCATCGTACATTCAATGCCTCTCTCGCTTGGAAATATAAAATCTTTCCCTTAAACAAGTTTTATTTGAATCATTCTACCCCAACCAATACGGAAATGCCACTAGAAAGCAGGGAGGGAAAATAAAGAAAACAGTTAAGTGATACTCGCTTTGGGCGATCATGTCTTGAAGAGACATGACTGACTGGGTAAAAGATTATTCCGCAGTAGGTTGCCAATACTTTTTGCAGTAGACTGGTTGCCAGCCAAGGCTATAGAACCCAATCTGTTCTATTATTGAACCCATAACTGGAAAGAAGAGACAGATTAATTCCTTTCCCAAGGGTATTTGTGCGTAAGTGAATGCAAGGAATTCAACTAGAATTCGAACTCAGCTCTTCGATTTTTCGTTCTGAGTTGATATCCACTTCACCCCAAGCGCATCGAATTGATACCTTTCCCCAAAATGAGAAAACTTAATAGAAAAATGAGGAGACCTAAGGAAATAGTGAGGAATAGGAAGGAAACAGAATTTAGGAAGACCGAAATTGTCAATTGATGCTAGATTTAAAAATTTGAAGATCACTAAGGGACACATAATCATTAAATTGAAAGGGATTTCCATCGGCGATTTGAGGAAGAAAAGAAATTATTAGAATAGAATAGAAGGTTGCATCTACCAATTGTAACAGCAAAACCTCGTTATCAGTCTAATATCACTCATAAATCTATGTTGTTGAGGTACTAAGAACAGCTGATATTTGTCAAAAAACAGGAGGGAAGTACGTCATATCTGTGGTAATGTGAGAAAAGCAGACACGCCAGATGAATACTGATTATATTACAGGTACTTCATTGACTTTTGTCAAGAATATTTATATACAAAGTCGTAGCACTAGACTAGATATGGTCCCAATATTCGATGCACGGACGAATAAAAGATTTATAAACATACAAAAGGAATCTTAAAGAGAATAATTACCTGGTATGACATAGCAAACCAAATTTTAAGCAGTAAACCTAGGAATTCGTTCAATATAATGACTCCATTTCGTGTCAGTTGAAAAGTTGAAAAATGTTGCTCAACTGGAATATACCATCAGTCATGCTTGATCGTAGGCAAAAAGGGTCCTTTCTGTAGATTAAGTAAATTCAGAGATTTTAAACTTTACAAACCAATTCTGGGCCCAGTTAATCACGCATTTGTGATATTTTTGGAGAGTATCTAGAATATACTTTTTCGGAATTGTCGGACTTATTACAAAAGAAGAAATAAATATTTGTGGTATCTGATGACATCGAAAAGGCTGTTGATAAGGATCCGAAAACCGGCATATCGACCTAGGTACACTCGCATTAATAGGAAATTTGAGTTTCCATTCATTACACGATATATTTTAAAAGATTAGATTTGGTAAATATTTTCTAGAAATACTTTAGCCCTTGAGTTTTTGGATAAAGCCACTACACCAAACAATCACTAATGATGTATACTCTATTATTAACAATGAAATAGAGTTGATGAAAATATAAAGGGTAACACCGAGATCAACACCTGGCGGTAATAGTCTATCTTATTATTAAAAGCACTGGCATCGGATTTGCATAAAAGTATGCAACAGACATTTTGGTGTTGATATACCTTCATAAACTGCAACTGTTTCCCTTTAATCTTGTCAGTTGCACAACAAATTCCTACAGTAACCTACTAAATGTGGCTCACGAATATTTCGAACAAGTAAAAAATTATATATATATATATATATATATATACAAATAAGTAATTACTCATTCCATTCTACCTAAGTATTGAGCGCTTTTTGTTAGTTGATTACTCGTATCGAGGTTATTTTCTTTCGGCTACGTGCGAACTCGGTACGAACCCTTTTCACTGATGTTCATGTACTTAGCGTTTTCTTTTTTTTAAACCGTTTTTTCCTTTTTCGTAGATTCGTGGAATGTTTTTCGACACTAGTATAGTTATAATCTCTTTTATACACACACACACACACACACACACACACACACACACACACACACACACACATATATATATATATATATATATGGATTTGTTTCTGATATTGCTTTGATAGTTTTAATTTTTATGTTAGAGGACATAATGAGGGCAAAATATCAAAAAGAAGAAACGGTTTCGATTCCGCTTATCAAAGTTATTTATTAGGAGAACTTAACGCAAAATGTAAGGGTTCTTAAAAATGAAATGATCCATGATATATATATATATATATATATATATAGGAAAGAATATTAAAACGTTTTGAGATTAAAAATGTGTTTTTTGACAGTATTTGTTTATTTCTACTATTATATTTTATATTTCAGACCGCCATCGGTCCTTCATCAGAAACATATGATTTTAAAATTTGAATTAGTAACGTATTTTGAATTAGTAACGTATTTTGCGAGATTTCGCGAGAGCGTCTGTGAAAAGTCCAGATTTTCTAAACAACATTAACAACCTAACAAAGCAATTTCTAAAATGTAAATACCCAATAAAAATAATAAAAGAAGCACTAAATAAAACCATCCACATAAATCGTAACACACTTCTCACATACAAGAAAAGAAAAAACAACAACCGAATCCCCATGGTTTTCAACCACAATCAACATTCACACACACTTATCAAAAATTTAAAAAATGATTACAAGAAACTCCAATCAAACAAAAAAATCAAAGACATTTTCGATAAACCACCCATAAATGCAATGAAACAAACACCCAACCTATCAACTATCCTCACTTCAACAAATATCTAAAAAACACAAACCAACAGGGAATTTAAAATGTCAGAAACCCAGGTGCCTAATTTGTAAACATTTGGTAAACGACACAATATTCTCTGTACCCAACACCAAAATCAAATTGCACCCACCACGCCTCACTTGTGACAGCGAAAACATTATATATGTCCCAATAGTCGATATATTGGCTTTAGATTTCGCTTCAATAATCACAAACGTAATATACGCCCAAATAATCAATATTCCCCAGAAGGAGTACATTTCATTCAACCGGCTCACACTTCAGAAAATTGCAAATGTTTACTAATAGACTCCAATTTTAGTTCTACATACACATGCAGAAAGAAAGAAAAATAGATGGATTTTAAAATTAAATACGCACAAGCTAGGGTTAAATAGAGACATAAGTGCTTTGAATCTTTACAAATACTTCAATAACTAAACATTTTTAGATACATTCAAAAATCTTTATATCTAAAACAAATTTACAAGCATTATTAAAGATAGGTTTACGTTTACAAACATAATTTTTTAAAAATCTGTCGCTTTCAACGTCACTTGATGTAAAAACAAAAACTCTCTCCACAAACGCGTCACGTGATGTAAAGAAGCCCGTCACGTGATGTAAACAAACTGTTCACAGACGCTCTTGCGAAATCTCGCGAAATACGTTAGTAATTCAAAATACGTTACTAATTCAAATTTTAAAATAATTTGTTTCTGATGAAGGACCGAGGGCGGTCTGAAAAATAAAATATAATAGTAGAAATAAACAAATACTGTCAAAAAAACACATTTTAAAACTGAAAACGTTTTAATATTCTTTCCTATACATATTAAGACAGTATACTTGGATCATCACTATGCTAAGATTTCCCTTTTCGATTCAATTCGCCTATGACTTAGGGGTTAACGACTGCGACTGACATCAAATAGGCTGAGTTTCGATACCGGCCAGAAGCAAGTGGATATCTAACCAAACTGATGAGCTTTAAAACAGCGTAATATATATATAAGCAAATTAAACTAGTAAGCCAACAAACCTAACAATGTTTCACCTAAACGGTTCTTCAGGAAGCCAACGATCCCTGAAGATCCGTTTAAGTGAAACCTTGGTAGGTTTGTTGGCTTACTAGGTTAATTTATTTATTCTGCTTTGCTTAATTATTGAGCGCTTTTTTGTTATTGATTATTGGTCCCGAGTATTTACTTAGGGCTACGTACTGGCTCACTGCAAATCGCTTTGGCTGATGTTCATGTGCTTAGCTCTTTCTTTTTTTTATAACCATTTTATCCTTCCGCCTATATACGCGTAGAGTTTTTCGAAACGAGTATAGTGATAAGTTTGCATATATATATATATATATATATATATATATATATAATAAAAGGTGTGAGAAGTCATGAACGTTTTCTTTAAAGTATATATTTTATATATTTATTGTTTTTGTTATTATACATGTTATGATACATTAATTGTCCATAATGGTATTTGTGTCCATACCATTATGGACACTTAATTTATCTTAACATGTATAATACCAAAAACATTAAATATACACTTTAAAGAAAACATTCACGGCTTCTCGCACTTTTTATTCTTTACCAATTTCTCTCGTTGGAACAACCCAATTTCTTTATCCTATATATATATATATATATATATATATATATATATATATATATTGTAAAATATTTCAAAGTAATATTAACAAAAGAACCATTTTATTTTCGTTTACAATTATTCACTTTGCAATAAATATTAAAAACAGTATGAAATAGATTATTTCTTTAAAAATTAGCTGGGGTTGCCTAATATTTATGCCCAGTAGTGTATATATATATATATATATATATATATATATACATATATATATATATATAAGTTCTCACACCCTGATTGAGCACTCTGGAAGAATGGTAGACTTTGAAAAACAGTAGCTACTCTCGCATACACGCATCGCTCGTTCACTAGTGAATTAGAGCACTCTGGCTATTGGGCGTGTATAATGACAATATACATGCTAAAACGTCTGCCTTCTTCTACCGAACGCCCATAGCCCAGAGGTAGAATCGCCGACTGACGCCAATTCGGTCGGGTTTCAATCCTGGGTTAGAAGCAATCGGATATATATATATATATATATATATATATATATATATATATTATACTATATTACAACTAAATAGCTATTAATTTTCAGTGTTTAATACACCATCACACTGCCTGATGATGGAGTAATAAACATCGAAACCTCATAGCTGTTAAGTTGCATAATGCTATTATTATAGTAAAAATGAAACTATATATCCATGCTCTACATATGTATTGTGCACGTTTTATAAGTAAATATTTAACTGTGGTATATACCTCTATTAGTATGAACAATTCACACACACACACACACACACACACATATATATATATATATAATACTAATATACTATATATATATATATATATATATATATAATACTAATATACTATAATATATATATATATATATATATATATATATATATATAAGCATGCGGTGTAGATATAGAAGAATCCAAGGGAGTATAATGTACATACAGTGGTAGAATACCTCCCTAAGAGAACTCTAAATATATATGTATATAAATACATATAGTGCCAATATAATAAAAAAATTAGGCACGAATGAAATTCATAAAGACCCCCCCATGATAAAAACAAAAACAAAAAATAAAACGAATAAAAATAAAGATCGCTCCCTTAAAAAAGAAAATTAAAGAAATGTTTCTTAAATTTTTTTTTTAAGAGAGCGATCTTTATTTTTATTCGTTTTTTTTCTCTTTCTGAATTTCATCCGTGTAAATTCTTCTGTGCAATAAAGACGGAAGCTGATCATCGTTTGCCTGAAACCGGCCATTCTTCCGATTTGCCATGAAATTAATTTTTCTCCCGTAAACATATCAATCCGCACTAACTCTACCCAAGAAAACCAGACCAGCAGAATATCATACTGCTACCAAAGAGCCGACTGGGACTCGTTCAGGGACTTCCTCTGCGACGTCCCCTGGAACAACGTCTTTGATCTTCCTGTCGAAGACTGTGCCTCCGAAGTCTCCTCTTGGGTTAAGGCTGGCATCGATGCTTTTATCCCTGCCAGAAAATTCCAACTAAAACCTAATTCGTCCCCCTGGTTCTCACCCGCTTGCTCGGCCGCCATTGCCCACCGGAACCATTTCTTCCGGCTCTATCGAAGCTGCTCGTCGAACCAAAACAGGCGCCTTTTCACCTCAGCACGGAACAAGTGTAGAAAAGTACTGAACGAAGCCAAGAGGGCGTTTGCTACCAGAATTAGGCAACGCATAGCATCCTCTAAGTTTGGCTCCAAAGATTACTGGCGTCTCTGCAAAAGCGTGCTCAGCAGGAACAAGACTTCAATACCCCCACTAATCAATGAATTTGAAGTTCTCACCTCCACAGCCGACAAGGCTGAATGCTTTGCCCGTAAATTCTCAACCAATTCGACACTGGACTCGTTAGGAATACCTACACCAGACTTCCCACCCAGAACTAAGGCTCAACTAAATAACGTCCACATTTCACCCTCGCTGGTCGCCAAGATAATTGCACAACTTGACCCACACAAAGCGAGCGGCGGTGACGGAATCCCAGTCATAGTACTGAAGAAATGTGCCCCAGAACTCTCCTCTGTCCTCTCTAAACTCTATAACCTCTGCCTATCTGCTTCCTGCTTTCCTGCCTGTTGGAAGTCCTCCTGCGTAGTACCTATATTTAAGAATTCTGGCGAACACTCAGACCCCGCCAATTACCGTCCTATTAGTCTCCTTCCAATCTTTGGCAAAGTTTTCGAAGCCATTATCAACGCCGAGGTGATTCAGCACCTTATGACCAACGGGCTTCTCTCTGACAAACAGTATGGGTTTCGCTTCACCAGGTCTACTGCTGATATGCTAACGACCATTACCGAGTACATATACCAGGCACTCGACAAGAATGGTGAAGCCCGAACCGTTGCCTTGGATATCTCCAAAGCATTCGACAGGGTCTGGCATGCTGGCCTCTTGTGCAAACTGCGGAGCTATGGGATAACTGGACATCTGTTTGACCTCATCCAGTCCTTCCTCTCTAACCGCACATTAAAGGTGGTATTAAATGGGCATGCCTCCCAAAACTACCAGACGAACGCGGGCGTCCCTCAAGGTTCTATCCTAGGTCCCACGCTATTTCTGATCTACATTAATGATCTCCCCGACACCATTAGATCCCAAGTTGGCATGTATGCCGACGACACAACAATCTACTCCCGCATCGATCTGAAACCAGATCTGGACGAGAAAGTGAACCTCGCTGCCGCACTTGAAAGGGACCTCCAATCCGTAGTGACCTGGGGTAGGAAATGGTTGGTAAATTTCAATGCCTCCAAAACAAAGCTGTTATCAACTAACCACCATAGACAATCGCATCTACCTCCCATTAGCATGGGACAGGCTAGCCTCCCAGAGAGTAAAATACTACGCCTCCTTGGCCTTACACTCTCGGCGGACCTCAAATGGAATGACTATATTGAATCCATTGCCAAATCCGCTGCTATGAAAGTCGGCTCCCTGTGCAGGGCCCGGAAATTTTTTCCACCTGAAACTATTCTGCACATATACAAATCTACCATCCGCCCGTGTATTGAATATTGCTGCCATATCTGGTCGGGTGCCCCTGCTGCTCTCCTTGGGCTTCTTGACAAAATACAAAGGAGGATCTGTAACGTGGTTGATACTGACTTGGCAGACCGGCTGCAGCCGCTCTCTCACCGGCGTGATGTGGCTTCCCTGTGCTTTTTCTACAAGTACTTTCATGGCTTCTGCTCCGATGAGCTTAGATCACTGGTGCCGCCTAAGCACGAATTTACACGAGATACTAGATTAGCAACTAGGTCCCACCCTTTTACAGTTAAACAAATAAGATGTAACCGTAAATTCTACTCCAACAGCTTCTTTTCTCGCGCTTCCCGCCTGTGGAACTCCCTTCCACAAGTCTGCTTTCCCGACAGTTACAATCTCCAGGTGTTTATATGTAGGGTCAATAGACACCTCCTATCACACTAACTCCCGACTATTCTCACAACACTCTCATCTACCCAACCCTCATTCTCGGTATCCTCACCTGCCTATCACCCACCCTCTGTTATTTCCTATATTTAATCAGCCTTTCTCCACTCTACGTAGCCCCCTGCACAGTAGTGGCAGTGACATGCCTTGCTCGGGGTGAAACGCTTATAAAAATATATATATAATGGTTTAAACTATGTAATATTGTAATTGTAAGGGAGAAATACAGTGAACACCTGCCACAACTTAGAATATAGAAATTTACCTGGTAAAATGTTCGAAATATCCAGATGATTATTCTAACTAACCCACATTGTTACATTTTTATCATTTTTGCGTTTAATTATTACTTATCATATCCGCTGAAGTTTTAGGAAAAAACTAATTTATTTACCTTATTAGCAATATTAGGATTTTGTCTTGAACTTTGTTTCCATATTCACTACATTTCGGTCGTTGTACGCCCCGACCTTTTCTAAGTGATTAGAATTTGGAACTGAATTCTTTATTTCGGTTACGAGGAAGATTGTTCTCGTTCCTCAAGGAAACATGGAACAGTAGATAAAGCATTGCTTAGATCCATTGGCTTATCCCCCGAAAATTCAGTTCAATTCTTGACTGTAGCAAAGGTGAGCAAAGATGTAGAATGTTGAGTTAAATTTAGATAACTCAGACATCTAGAAGAGGCATGAATCATGGAACGAGAAATGAGAAAGGGGCCACCTCTTAAGATAAGGCTGCAAATCATCCGCAAGCCCGAGGTGAAATAGAAAAATAAGGCGTACCTGATTCCGTATTGAAATAAGGAGATTCCCGGCCAAACAAAATAGAATAATTTAAATAAATCAGACCAAAAAACCTCATAAGCAGTCCAAGCATAGAGTTAAATCCAATATTGGAACCAATAAGAGAAAACAAATTACAAATATCAAATCACGCAGACTTCAAAATTTTGTGAAATATAATGATAAGCTTTCTCATGACATCTGTCTGGTTTTTATGCCAATATTTTTCAATATTTGTTTGTTTATAGGCTGTTATTTCTTACATTTGTGTGAAAGTCTGTGGGTGTGTTAATTAATGCAATGTTTATATCACGACAGAATATATAAAAGCGAAACGATTCGGAAACCCCATTAAGGCTGCTAGTATTCATTAAATAAAAAACATCTCCAACGTTTTTCAGGATTCTATTCTGACGGTGAGTACACCAATATATACCCATCGCAAGGGGATTGCAGGTGTAATTTTCTGTGGCATTTGGTAGTAAATTGACATAATCGCCCATTTTCACAGATATAACAAAAAATACACCTATTACGGTAATAAATATTACACACACACACGTATATATATATATATATATATATATATATATATATATTAATGCAGGTTTCATTGAATAATATAGACAAGTTTTGTCTATTAATTTTGTGTAGGATCCGTTCATACCGTCTGATATACTTGATGGTGATGTCATTGAAAGAAAACAAAAAATCACAGAATTTGTTGAATTTTTTATCGGGTCTAAGCTTTCGGCTCACATAAGCCATTATCAAAGAGTAAATATTAACACACAGTAAACATAGAACATTTAAGCTATTAACAATAAAGAGAATTGAATTGAAAATATAAGTCCATCCCTACCGTGGCGGATGGCCGAAGACAGTGACAAAATAGTGGTGTTGTGGTCCCTGGTCTGATTACAGACATTTGAGTACGTTATTGGAAATATCGAAATTGATTGTATTCAAACCAGGTTTAAATTGTTTAATGTAGAGTGCTTCGAGAATTTTTAGTTTCTGCTTATTATTTTCTTGTTTGAGTATGTACGTGTTATCAACAAGCGTTTTTCTCAGAAGTGTGCGTTGATAACCGTGTTATTCTAAATGACGGAATATATTTGAATTTTTATTTAAGTGCAACGTCAGACGCCGTGAGAGCGAATTTGTGGTGTGGCCGATGTAGATATTATTGAGGTTGTTAGAGATACATTCTCTAAATGGACATATGAATTTATATACTACATTGGTTTTTTGCAAATCACTAACGGTGGGGGAAGAGTCGTTGCGGACAAATGAATTAGATGTAGTGGATTTAGTGTAATATATAATGAACTTAATTCTTTTGTTAGAGTCTGTCGGAGAAATATTAGTATTTATGAGTTTTTTAGGATGTTTCCATCTAGTTGGTAGTTGGTGTGCATCTGGCTACGGTATAAGAGAGTGATAGGTTTAGGATTGGTTGGGTTAGTATCATGTGTTGTTTTTTCCATGTTAAGCTTTTTAAGAAAATAATGTATTTGTTCATCAACTATGTAGTTGGGAAAATTATTATTGAAGAGTGTCTGTTTTATGTTTTTTAGTTCACTGTAAAAGATCTGATTTGTAGATGAATTGACTTTTGCACGATATAATAGATTTTTTATGATGGCTATTTTGTAATAGTGGGGGCATTCACTAATATAATTGAGTGTGTAGGAATTTTTATTAGTGAGTTTTTGATACGGTGAGATAGTAAATTTATTGTTGTCAGTGTTAATTAATATATCAAGAAAAGGAATTTTGTTATCTTTGCTAAGTTCATAAGTAAATTTTAAAACTGAGTTATTTTGAAACTGTTTTTGAAGTTGTAAGATTTCATCAGTATTTTTAATTGATAGTAGGATATCATCAACATATCGTAGATATCTATCTCTATCTATCTATATATATATATATATATATATATATATATATATAGATAGATAGATAGATAGATAGATATCTAGTTAAGTGAATTTTTAAATATACATATGAGGGTACACAGTACTAAATTACTGCCCTATCGGCGATCATTACATCCAAATCATTAAACAGGCCCAAAAATCTATCTTATTTTTTGATGAATGCTTGTGGACTACGAAAATCAAACAGAATATAATTCTGCAGAGGTCACTGATTCTTTTTAAGGCCACATGGTCTGGTGGATATAGATGTTGGTTAGTTCCAGTGGACTGATCCAAAGAGTTGTGAGTTCAAATCCAGGCTACAGAAGTAGTGAACAAATAACTTAGAGAGTTAGAATAGATGGAGATAACTCATGACTGTCAGTAGTGGCTTCGAACAAAGAATGATATACATCAGTGATCGTAATTAAGGTATCGGTTCGATACTTGAAGAAGGCCGTAGAGTACAACTGCCGAAAAGTCGTAGAAAAGACAACAAAAGTTAGGATAATATTCCGAATAATGTAAAGTGTAAATAGTACCTCATCTCAGATGTATCATTTATCCTTAATTAGGTCGATATCGATTCAGGCAAACTTAGCTCATTATTTGAACAATGTGAGTAAACTCTTTTTTGTGTTCCCGTTACAAAAAGTAAATTATTCAGTTCATAATTCAGAAATACATTACTGTTCATAATTATTAGGCCTCCCTCGTTAAAAAAAGGATGTCTTTCATACTATTTTTAGCATTTATTGCCAAGTGGATAATTATAAATGAAAATAGAATGGTTCTTTTGTAATACTACTCAATAACATTTGCATCAAATGAACTGTCTTGGTATCCAGTTTTTGTGCTCCCTTCCTTATGCTAGTTTCTTCTTCTTATTGGCTAGCCGAAACAAAGGCTTCCTGGCTGGCTTGTAAAATTTTACAAAGTAATAAAAACAAAAGAACATTTCTATTTTCTATTAGAATTATTGACTAACTTGATTTTCCCGCAGTAGGTTGCATTACGTTTTGCGGTTATGAGGTTACAAACCAAGGCTACAGAACTCGCTTCGTCTTGCTATTTAAATCATAAATGGAGAGATGAATTTTGGATATATATAAAAAGTAATTGTACGTATGTAAATGCAAGTAATTTAACTCGAATTCGAACTCATCTCTCCGATTTCTCGTTGCGAGCTGATATTCACTGTACCACAACACACATCCTTAAATAGTATAAATAATACTAAATCATCCCAGAATTTAAAATGAAAATTTATTGGAATGGATATTATTTTATGTGTATTGTGTCATGTATATATTTAATATACTATATAATTTTTTTCAAATATCAATATAATGTGTGCAAAGTCAACATTAAAATTGCTGCTATTTATTATATAAGAAAATTACTGCTAAATGTTTTAATATTATTTTTATATCCAAGTCATATATGTTATAGAAAATTATACTTCAATAAAACAGTATGTCTTATTATGGGTCTATGATAACATCTATAAAACTTGAAATTTGAGAAGAATTATTATTATTAAACATCGTCTGTCAACGTATACTGGCAGATGTTTTTGAAACGAAATAAGAAAATATCAAAATGCAGTATAATCTCACCGTCTTAAAAAAAAATCTTGAAACCATCTGATTTTGGAAATGAATCTGTTAATACTCAATTTTAGTTTAATGCCGTAGTCGATATCGGCGTTATTTAATCCATTGTGCGTTATTCAGTATTCGTTCTCAAAAATATATAGAGCAGTAAGAAACCCTTGTTCATCACGAAATTTCATAGAAAAAATATTAACTAATATCCGTGCATTATATCTCATGACTACAAAAATAATAGAAGATACCAAAAGCATATTTAACGAAAACGTTTTTTTCAATAAAAACACTATAATAAAAAACAAGTCCATCAGTATATTACTATAAGACTGAATGGAAAACCATAAATGACTAACAAATATGACGCTTTACTTCTAAAACTTATTGAACTTTCTTATAAAAAATACAACCACTACGGTAATTATAATATCATATACTTACATTAATATAACATCTTTTAAAATGCAATTTCCTTCAACATCCGATATTTTATGTGGCACAATATATTAACACAAATGAAGTATTTTCTTTTTTTCTTTTTTATATTGCGTACGTTAAGGGATTATTAACTTCCTTTTGTCAAGAAATCAAAAGCATATATTGTATTAAAGTATAAATATATCTGTAAGAAGTAATAGCGTTATTAAAGCATCAAAACAAAATACAATATTTTCTCTTACGCACTCGAAACACGATAAAACTAATATTCTTTAAGAGTAGATAAACTCTTTTATAATTTTTCTCAGTAATTGCTCAATCACGAACACTGTTAACAAAATCTCGTTTTAATGTTTTTTGAAGGGTTTGTTGAACAAGTTGATCTACTTCTTTTTTGTAATAATACCAAAGATAATGTAAAATCAGATTATTCATAAGTATGCTATATCAAATTATACGAGGGTCATTCAATAAATAAGGTAAATTTTTCGGTATAAGGAATTCTAATAAAGATAGAAATTTACTTCTTTAATTTTTTTTCCTTTACTTCTTTTTCAAAGGAATTTAATTTTTGTTCAGTTTGGAAAAAAAACTTTGAGAATTTTGAAGATTAGAAAAGATGGCCGACCATGAGTGAACAGAGGATAGTTATCATGTTTTGGTTGCTGAAGAGTGCAAACCAGTTGAAATTCATAAGAGAATGTCAACTGTGTATGGTGCCACATGTTTCAGCCAAACAATGTCTACAAGTAGGCTAAATTGTTTAAAGAAGTTTGAAAGTGACGATGAAGTCAAAAGAGCTGTGAGCGATTGGCTGAAACATCAGTCTAAAGAATTTTACGCTAAGGGAATATGGAAGCTTGTGCACAGATGGGAAAAGTGTGAGATAGTGCTGGGAGGCTATGTTGAAAAATAATTTAAAAAAAAGCTTCTATCAGTATTAACAAAATTTACCTTAAAAATACTCACCGTATCTATTGAATGACCCTCGTATGTTTTTGCTGCTTGATATGATAATCAATTTTCTATATTTCAGATATTTTAAGAAGGAATGTTTTTACCAAGACAGAAGCGAGATTAATATCGATGGAAACTCCACCTACCGTACTTGATGGCGCAGGATATGAGAAGGAAAAAATTAGTCTTGTATGCAAAATTGAACTTTCGTGTCAATTTAACATTCCTTGCCAGCTGGAGAATATCCTATGTGGCTTGTTTTTTCAGGACGTACGCGATCATGGTCTTCCACGTCTCCTTATCCCTTGTAGCTCTTAACACGCTTTCTCATGTTACACCACGCAACCCCCATTATGCCATCCACTCGCTCAGTAATTTCCGGCCTGTTTGATTCATATTTACTGTCTGTGATGGATATGTGTTGTGGTGCAATAGATATCAGTTCCGAACTAGGCATCGGAGAGATGAATTCGAATTCCAGTTAAATTCTTTGCATTTTCTTAAGCGCAAATACTATTAGGAAACGGATTAATTCATCGTTTCTCCTTCAAGCTATGGGTTAAATTGCATGATATATTAGGTTCTCTAACCGTGGTTAGCAACCAGTTTACCAGAGAAAGTAATGGCAACCTCTGCAAGAAAATCTTCCTCCCATTCGTGTATCATGCATGCCATTTAACTGACTGTAGATGTCTTCAACCCATATAATGTTCACGTCTTCTGTTTCATTAACCGGTGTTGGGTAATGATCATACCAGTGTTTTTCTTACATATTTTCCAAAGTATTTGTACATTGTCCAGTGTAAAAAGTTCCCCACTCTATGCTGAAGATTTTATATTCATTTTAGTCAAGTACAGAACATCCTGAGATTAGATAGTGTATTGTTTCCTGTTACTTGCGAGAGAACCTGACACTTGGACCTACATTATTATGTATGACTAGCAGTATAGCCCGGCGTTGCTCGGGTGTAATGAAAGCTTTAAAACAAATCCATGGTCCTGGAGCTCAGACTCTTTGGACGTTGGCACGAAAGACTAAAAAGCAATAGTTGTTTCCAGTTAAAGCGAAACCGTAGACTGAAAGAAAAATGAATGGATGTAAATCAAATTTTGGTTTCCTGGTATCGATATCAAATTTTCTGCACTATTGTAAGAACAGCAACCTTGAAACTTCTGAATATCGTTTCTTATGTCTTTGTCTATGAGTATATCAAATTTGATTAAAATCAGACTAATCCTTCTATAACACGATTTTTTTGATGATAGATATTTATTGGGGCTAACTCGACACAAAACCTAGCTAAGAACACTCGCAAACGCTTATAGTACAACTGTGTAGATTTTCAAGAAAATCGGCTCCGCTTTTCAGAAGTCTATATGTAACACACACACACACACGCGCGCACACACACACACACACACACACACACACACACACACACACACACACACACACACAGACAAAGTTCCATTTATAAATAAGTTTAGATATTTCCCTGAAAGTTCCTAGTGAAAAGATTCTGGTATACATTGCAAGAATATAACTTTCAGTTTTGAATTTTCATCCATATATTCTAAACTATCAATTAGTTTATATAAGAACGGGCTAATAAACCCAATATTGATAAACATTGAGTTTATTAGCACTTACGGTAATCTATCCAGGCAATACTAAGATTTTTCTTTGCATTAAGCAGTTTTCTAAGATTATCCTATTAATAAGTAATTGCTTTTTACATCCATAACAGCTGCGTTTGGACCCTTTTGTTCAAGCGGTGTTATTTCATTTCTTTGCTAGTAGAAATATGTATGTTTTGTTGAAACAGATATCAATAGTTTGCAAGGTGTGAGTAGACATATATAATTGTTCTGTAGTTTTTCAGGACATTTGTGTTACTATTCTTGGGTAGAAGAAAGATAATTACTTTAATCATCCATTCTGAAAATTTAGTATTTTCTTAACCATTTCCTCAAGTTCTTTCGCTAGTTTTTTTGTGTGCTGTATTCAAAAAATATAGTAAAACATAGGAATTTTATCTATTTGTGTGATTATTCAGTGCATATTAAGCATTCGCTTCTGTGGTTTCAGCCATGTTTTTTTTTTTTATTTTTCATTATTTCTATCTCTTAATCTCTTTCGCAACCCAATCTGCTTTTTTGTTATGCTCTTTAGGGCAAGTCCATATTTTTCGCAAAACTCTATAACACCTTCCATCTTGAAGGGGGAGAGTCACTTCAAATCTTTGTTTATCTATTTGACTTAAATATCTATTTGCTTCGGTGTGAAAAAACTTGTTCTCTTTGTAAAATCTTGATCTTTTTATAACGTTTTATTCTTAGAGAATTTCAGTTATATTGTTTGTTTTATTTTCTGTTTAATTGATAGGACTCCATTTTTATTCTTAATGTTGTATGTTATTTTGAATCATCTGCGTTATTGAATCCATTGCCAAATCTGCTGCAATGAAAGTCGGCTCCCTGTGCAGGGCCCGGAAATTTTTCCCACCTGAATCTATTCTGCACATATACAAATCTACCATCCGCCCGTGTATTGAATATTGCTGCCATATCTGGTCAGGTGCCCCTGCTGCTCTCCTTGGGCTTCTTGACAAAATACAAAGGAGGATCCGTAACGTGGTTGATACTGACTTGGCAGACCGGCTGCAGCCGCTCTCTCACCGGCGTGATGTGGCTTCCCTGTGCTTCTTCTACAAGTACTTTCATGGCTTCTGCTCCGATGAGCTTAGATCACTGGTGCCGCCTAAGCACGAATTTACACGAGATACTAGATTAGCAACTAGTGTAATATAACAATCTAGGCCCACCCGAGGAGGTGAGGAAGCGGGGGCGTTTTCCGGCCGTTGAAAGGAACGGATGGTTGTTTGACCTTATTTCCGGCAGTAGCGGAAATGGCTACAAGAGGCAAACAGAACAGGTGTCTCTGAGAATTACGTGGGCGTGCGTAGGCGAGGCAAAAAATCGGAAGGACCGGTTTGGAGATAAAAAGACCTCGGGCACGGATTTCAAGACAGACGAGTCTAGACAGAGGCAGACAGAGGAGCAACAGATACGACGACACCCCCCGTCAACCCCATTAGAAGCGTGCTCTCACCCTCTGTTCACTAGGCTACACGGGCCATCGTTCATTAATAAAAATATCACTTGATATATTTTTATATACAGACGTGTTTGTTGTTTATTGATATATAACACACGTTTATTTGGTGCCTAAGTGACCTGCTGTTTTGAAACAACAAAACAGATTGATACGAGCTAGTTACCACTGTAAAATTGAAAATTCAACAGACTTGAAATTTCCGGACTTAAAACTACTGGATAGAAGACGAAAATATTAAACAACCGGACTACAGCGAGGAAGGAAGAAAAAGAAAAAAAGAAGACGAAAATATATAGAGAGTCAGCCAAGGTAGGTGTCTCTTTGATTGGATAGTGTGTGTTCTCTGCTCGTGTTTATAGTAGGTCTCGTTAAAAAAAAAAATGGGACAGCATATTTTTGCCGATCTGACCGTAGAAATGAGAAATATGGATTGTTCGGTAGAACGGAGGTTGTGAAACAGACTACATGTAGGGAGTAGCGCATTAGGTTTGGGGTTGGAGGGGGTGTTAAAGTGAAGTGGGGTGTTAAAGTTGACGGGGTTGAAATATTTGCCTGTCTGTAGGTGTAGGGCATCTGAGTTGGTGATTTCTTCTTTCTTTTTTTGTTAATATTTTACCATATATGTGAAGTGAGTTAGAGTGGATAATTGGATTAACTTGTTGATAACAATGTTTTCTTTGGTTTGTGCAAGAAAATAGTTAATATTTCGTAGAATAAATAATTAATGAAATAATTTTGGTTTGTGTCTTAATTTTACTTAAAAAGCGGCATGAACTTTTCAGACAACCCAATAAAAATATTGACGAACAACTATTCTCAATGTGATTATGAAGGTCAGTTGTATGGTTGAAATAGTTGAGTTTTTCTGATCAGTACTCGAGCCGAATTAAAAAAAAAAAAAATCGATGTTCTACGTACACAAACTTTCCCCAATTGGAGTATTAGCGTAAAATGACCCTCTCCATTTTCTCCATTTGGCCTTGTATTGCATGAACTAAATCAAAATTGGTAAACATTAACAAATTATAAATGTAGCTGAATGCTACCACAATAGGAAAATCAGAGAAACGAAAGGGTTCTTTAATTTTGATCTCGGCAACAGAATTTGTTCGTAAACGTCAATTTGTAATCTTTACACAGATATTGTCAAAATTTAAAAATGTTTGTGTTTTGCGTGACATTTCTACAGCATAGAAATGACTTAAATGTTATCGAGAGTTTTAAAATGTAATTTTAATTATGCAGTTAACAACAGCCAACAAAATCGCCAATTATAAATATATCTCAACATCGTTGCTTGAAAACAACTGCATTGTTTGGTTATTTCTTTGCGAATACACCGATTATATATATTCTTAAAACATTCACCCGCGTCTCAGTGTTTCGCGATATGAGTCAGATATTGAAAAGATATTTTGTTATCAATATGGTGGAATCGGATTATTTGGGGAGATTTGGGAAAATTAAATTAAAATCTAAAACTTATTTTTATTTACGTAAAAGTACTTCACTTATATGCTTTTGTGCAGGTTCCCATCAATTCAACATCCTCTGTGAATTTTCATTTATGTGACTTGGGAAATATCTTTTGAAGATATATTAATTTCTGAAAACTAGTAAATACCTTGGAACAGGTAGATATGGAAAGATTTAGTGAAGGATATGAACAACTCCCGAAGAAGTTGACGATAGGAGTCATTGCTGGCGTGGTCGGCGTAATAATAATCCTGGGAATAATAGCCAGGAAGCGGATTTTTAAGTGTAAAAGAAGCAATAGTGCTTCGGAAAAGGAAATTGAGTTATCCGCTGTGAATAGTGCTCCGGGGTCAACGGGCGTTCAACACTCTGCGTTAAACAGAGAGATGTCAACAAATCAGATATGCTTGGTTTCGAATCCAGAGGAAGTAGTTCAGAGAATGGAAAGCATTGTACAAACTAAGGAACTACGAGTCACGGGTCCATTTTTTTTAGACTAAATTAATATCCTCCACAAGTAAATTGCATGCGGATTAACGTTGGAATCAGGGTAATTTTCTTCATTTTCTATTGAACATTTCTCGGTCAGACTATGAATGATATGTACGGCAAATAATGACCATTTTTTCTGTGTTCAAACATAGTATGTTTGAAATTAAATTAAATTAAATGAGGTTACATGTGTAACAATAAACTCGAGCAGAAGCACGCATGGTGTTGGTCAAAGGTAATTTACTCGATGTTAGTTTAGAAACTGGGGCGCAATTACCGCCTATAATCATGTGGATTATGCATCGAAGAGTCTACGCTTATGGACAGAGTCGAGAAAGAAAATGAACATTTTTAAGAACTTTGCCCAATTCTGTGAAAATGGATATTAAAAAAAAAAAAAAATGAACAATGAAACATCGAGCTGGTAGAACAATTTTCAAGATGGACACGAACATTGTTGGGTTGCTGATGTAGGCTCCCCTATTTTTTTTTTTTTGTTGTTGTTGTTTTGTTTGTTTCGACACATGTTTTATACAATTGTAGGGCTTGTGTGGCATGGGGAGGAGAGTGAGGATGTTGCACTTAAAATGTTCTTAGGTGAACATTTTGGAAAATGGGTGGGCGAGGAATGTAATATAACAATCTAGGCCCACCCGAGGAAGTGAGGAAGCGGGGGCGTTTTCCGGCCGTTGAAAGGAACGGATGGTTGTTTGACCTTATTTCCGGCAGTAGCGGAAATGGCTACAAGAGGCAAACAGAACAGGTGTCTCTGAGAATTACGTGGGCGTGCGTAGGCGAGGCAAAAAATCGGAAGGACCGGTTTGGAGATAAAAAGACCTCGGGCATGGATTTCAAGACAGACGAGTCTAGACAGAGGCAGACAGAGGAGCAACAGATACGACGACACCCCCCGTCAACCCCATTAGAAGCGTGCTCTCACCCTCTGTTCACTAGGCTACACGGGCCATCGTTCATTAATAAAAATATCACTTGATGTATTTTTATATACAGACGTGTTTGTTGTTTATTGATATATAACACTAGGTCCCACCCTTTTACAGTTAAACAAATAAGATGTAACCGTAAATTCTACTCCAACAGCTTCTTTTCTCGCGCTTCCCGCCTGTGGAACTCCCTTCCACAAGTCTGCTTTCCCGACAGTTACAATCTCCAGGTGTTTAAATGTAGGGTCAATAGACACCTCCTATCACACTAACTCCAAATATTCTCAGAACACTCTCATCTACCCAACCCTCATTCTCGGTATCCTTACCCGCCTATCACCCACCCTCTGACATTTCCTATATTTAATCAGCCTTTCTCCGCTCTACGTAGCCCCCTGCGCAGTAGTGGCAGTGACATGCCTTGCTCGGGGTGAAACGCTTATAAAAAAAAAAATTAAAAAAATCTTTTTCTTACATTTATTTCTCTTGCCGTTCATCGAGTACGGATAATTCACTTTTAAGTTGTTCAATTATTTTTCTATTTTTTCCAAAGATTGATCTTCATGTCTATGAGATTGTTTCTTTTACTACGATGTTCACTTTTTTGTTGCTGCTATTGCTGATGCATGTTTTACTTAACTGAGATTTATATTAGGGTCTTATCAGTCCAGAATTAATTTCGGTGATGCGTTGTAGATCTTAATAGTTTATAATTATGCATTGTTGGCTGTAATTTAGGGAGTTGTTCTCGTTCTTCCATTTTAATATTTTGTGTCTGACTAACATGGTTCATGATTTCTTCTTTGGCTTCTTCTATACTATTTTTGTTTTCCATAAAATAATTATTTTCAGGGTGTTTTGAACTCGCTTTATTTTTATCTTGTGTCTGACTGCGATTAAATCTTTTAAACAATTTTAATCTGTCAGCATTATCTTTACATTAATTAGTATATATTTTTTTCAATTGGAGTAGATAGACTAAACTATCGCCCGGTTCACACTCCACCCACGTCTATTGAACAGGTAAAGAGGCTCATCCCTTGTTTCCTGTTTAGGATGCGGTTTCCGGTTTTCTCTTTTTCAATCATCTCACTTTTTTCAATTGGAGTAGATAGACTGAACTATCGCCCGGTTCACACTCCACCCACGTCTATGGAACAGGTGTAGAGGCTCATCCCATGTTCCCTGTTTAGGACGTGGTTTCCGGCTTTCTATCTTTTTTCCAATCTTTTCATTGTTTTCTTTTTCTTTTTTCTTTTTCTTTTCACTTGGAGTAGATAGACTAAACTATCGCCCGGTTCACACTCCACTCACGTCTATTGAACAGGTGAAGAGGCTCATCCCTTGTTCCCTGTTTAGGATGCGGTTTCCGGTTTTCTCTTTTCCAATCTTTTCACTCCTATGTAGCCCCCTGCACATCAGTGGCGTTACCGCCTTGCTCGGGGTGATATGATTAAAAAAAAATATCCAAGTTTCGTCATTATAATCTGTGATGATAAACATTCGCACTTATCAGAGCCAAAGCGTCCAAGGTGTTTTGCTTGTCGTGCTGCTCTCTTGTTGATGGATGCGTGCGTAAACCCACGCTAGACAGTTCGTTGTTTCGTCAGCTGCGTCCTCTCCTCTTGCAAGTTTGGTCTAAGACAGATATATTCTTCGACCTCTGTTATTTTATACTAATTGGCACGAGCCGGGGACTCTGAGTGAGAACGGGGCCGACGGCGATGATTGGTGCATCGACAATGGTTTTTGTCCTTAAAAAGGGTCTGAGACATTGGTTGCCAGTGCCGTTAGAATCGTGGTGAGGTGCACTAGAATAGATATTCGTATTGAGTTACGACTCTGTTTACTTTTGTCTGGAAGCTGGACGCTAGCTTCAAAACGAGTGAAGCGAAACGTGACAGAAATCCATTGCTTAACTACATAATCTGAGGTTTGATTGATTTTACTAGATTTTAATTCCGATTCCAGTTAAAGTTCATATTTTGTTGATTCGTAGATTCTGGTTGCAGTCATGTATGTTTCTATAATGTCAGCCTCTGTCAATCGGTTACTTCGCATAATGTACGTGCTTACACTTGCTAGTTGATTTTCGTCAATGTACGTTCCAGTTGTTTCTTCAATTTTTCTCGCCAAGTGTCATATATTTGGCGATTGTTGTTAAACGGTGATTTATGTTAACCTATACGGAATGCAATCATAACAACTTTATACTCCTCACAAGACAATTTTGCTTTGTTTTTAATTGAACGATTATGAGGTTAATTTGAGAATATGTAGGGCAATCTTTAAGATTATCCCGGTTATGGAGACGTGAAGATTCATTCTTTTTTGGAGGAGTTTGATTTTTTGACCTCAGGTTGGTTCCACCTAAGGGACTGGTCCCCAGTTTATTCACTGGAAGAGATATACTGGTTATTTGTTTCTATTTTTAATTATTATATGATTCCTAAAAGTGACACATTTATTCAGAATTTACACCAATTTGCCCGGCACATTGGTTAATGATTTTTTACAAACAAGGTTCGGAAGACAGAAGGGTATCATTTGCGACCTCATAACACAGTAGACATTCATTTCTTACAACTATTAACACCTTAAGTTGCAGGTCATTCTTCGGAGTTTTCTTTCTCTTAAATGGGTTGCCAAGCGAAGGAGAGACAGAGGCGCGATTAGAATTTAAAAAGAAAAACGCTAGTAAAATTAAGAAAATAAAATTAAAAAAATAGCTATTCAAGGTATTAAACCATTATTATACTAGAGTATTAAACCATTATTATACTAGAGTATTAAACCATTATTATACTAGAGTATTATGTGGGAAGATAGAAAGAAAAATAGAGATGTTAAATCTTTTCCTTTTTTTCTTTCCCCATCTTCTCCTCTCTCATTATTTTCCCTCTTAATCAGATGAGTTGCTTATTAATTTAAAACTATATATATATATATATATATATATATATATATATATATATATATATATATATATACGAGTATAGGGTAGGTATATATATATATACGAAGTGTCGAAACAAAATAGCTACTTTTGTAGTGATATTATAACATATCCATGTTATAATTTCTGAATAAATAATATTATACAAATATATATATATGTGTGTGTGTGTGTGTGTGTGTGTGTGTGTGTGTGTGTGCGTGTGTGTGTGTGTGTAGCAAATTTTGTTTTACACATGCCAGATTAAATAAATTGCAAAAATTATGACTGCTTATTTTTAATAAAATCCATTCATACTCACGGATAATCTTTCCTGTATTATAATAGAAACTGTCAGAAATGATCTGTAACGTTGACAGATGTTATTATTATTAACTTTTCGAGATACCCAAATACTTTCAATGTCTTTCCGAGATCATCTTCAGGGTTGTGAGTTATGGTAACAAAAAAAAAATTATCCGCAAAACTGTGTTGCTAAAAAATTTTAAGCTTAACACGTGCATGACCATGACATTACAGCATATAAAGAAATTCCATTTTGTATAATTTTCACATTCTAGTTAACGCTAGCAATTTAGTAACCGTCATATTTGAAGCGGAAAAAATATCCAGTAATTTTTTACATTTTTCATTTATAATACGCGCAATAGTATCCGTGAGTATGAACGGATTTTATTAAAAATAAGCTGACATAATGTTTGAAATTTATTTAATCTGATATATATATATATATATATATATATATATATATATATATATATATATATTCCGTTGTTAATTCATTTGTTCCTTCATCTGTATATTAAGTTAGTCATTCAGTAAAATCGTCAAAAATATCGTTATTGACAACAAAAAAATAAACGCACTCTTTCTATGAACAAATACTGTAAAAATTTTATCGAATTATTTTCTCTAACTTATTTTTTCCTATCGTATCATTTTCTTTTCTAAAAATAATTTCGTATTTTTAAATAAGTTCTTTCTATATTATAGACAACTATGTGATGTATAAATAATACAAATGAATATTATTATTATTATTATTATTATTATTATTATTATTATCATCATCATCATTATATTACAGAACTATAATTGATTCTGCAAATGTATTGGTGGAATCAGAGATGACGTTCAGTAAGCTTTAATAGCATGTTAGAGATATGTGACTGTAACAAAAGTTTCAAACACTCATGATATAAGAGGTGATATATTTGGTAAATTCCTATTTGTCTTGAAATTACCAGCCACAACGTAGTGTCTGATAAAACTTGTTTGCAGTAAACTAGAAGAAAATTTTAGTCTGAAGTTCTGACAGAATTTCTTTCACGTAACATTATCTCAGTCTAATTTGGCCTCGTCGAATTGGCAAGGAGCAACACTATATGAGGTCTCCATTTGTCTGCGATTTCTTCATGCAAGAATGGTTCTTTGAAACGATGCAAACCAGGTTTTGAGCTTCGGGACTAGGACAAATGTGATATATTAAATGCGACCGATCTAGAAATGAAAGTAAAATAACAAAGACCCTAGAAGAAGAAGAAAAAGAAGAAGAAAAAGAAGTCGATGGTTGTGATGATAAGAAAAACAGCTACAAAATAGGAAGATGATGATGATGATGATGAAGAGAATAAGCAAAAGAAGAAGAAGGAGGAGGAGTTAAAAGAATAAATTGAGGCGAAAGCAAGGAATAAGAATATTTAACGAAGAAAAAGATAAGAAGGTACGAAGAAGAAAACAATAAGAACATGCGGAGAAGAAAAAGTAAATGAAGACGAAGAGTAAAGAAAGAAGTAGATGAGAAGAAGAACAACAAAAAGATGATGACCCTGATGAGAAGAAGAAAAAGAAAAATGTAAAAAAAAAGGGCAAGGAAGAACAAGATGAAGATGAGGAGAAGAAAAAGAAGACAAAGAAGAGAAAAAAGAAGAAGAGAGGAGGAGAAGAAGAAAAAAGAAAGAAAAATAAGAAGAATGAATGATTGAATAATGATCAATTTAAAATTTAGAAAAAAGCCAAAGGAAAAAGTGAAAGACTGAACAATCAATGGAAAAGAGAAAGAAATGATGGGGAGAGGAAAAGAATCAAAATTTGAATGAAAACTGTGGGAATGATGAACAGTTTTAATAAAAAGCTGAAAAAAAAAAAGAATAGGAAAACAAGAAAAGAAAAAGGAACATAACCATAACGTCTTTCGGAAGAGAGAATAGAGTTGAGATGGAAAGTAAGAAATATAAGATGAACAATATAATATACCTTGTGAATTGGAAGACTATCATATTGAGAAAAATTGGCAAAATTTGTGGAGACAATTTGCTTTCGGGTTAATATCAAGCGAAGTTATCGGACTGTCAAGTGGTTTGTGCCAATGGACCAGAAACGTACTATTTTTTATAGTAGCATTTGACATTGTATGTGTCTGCGTGTATGTGCGTGTATCTGTGTTCGTTGAGTTATGCGTGTGAGAAGCATTGATAATATCCTTATGTTGCAATGAAAGAGAATGAAGTGGATTTGTATATATCAGGATATGATCGTAACGAAATAATCATACATACCCATGAAGAGTAAGATGTATAAACGAAGTGAGTTTGCATATGTACAGATAATAATATTTGCTGAGTCCGCTAGAGAGTGGAATGAGCTAAATAAGGAATAAAATATTGTATCGTAAAAATCAACAAAATAAAAACATCACATCTGTGATCAACAGTCTTATTTATCGCATTAACCTGAGATCAAAATCTAACTCAGAAAATATGGCAATGGTTAACCAAAAGAAAAAGAAGAATTCAAACAATATAATTGACTCCTGATACCTTATAGATTTGAAAACATAAGAGAGTAGTCTTCTTTAAGGATTCTTTCCTACCAACGGTAAAAATTTGTTTTGATAATATCAAATCGAGAGAATTTGAAACGCAAGAATATAAAAATATATGGAGGAGAAAATAAAAAACATGACTAAAATACAAATTTATTTATAAAATCATAGGGAAGATATGCATACAAAAGTTTTAAAGTAACGGTGCCAAAAGTAAATGTTACTTAGTGAGTACTAAGATGGAAAATATTAGCTTACATACTTCTTTAAAGACCGAGAGGTATCGAAACATGATTTTTTAACTGCATGGAGATAGTTGGTGTAATTTAATATCAACCACTTCTAATGTGACTAATGATGAGCGGACCAGGCTCGGTTCAGGACAATAAATATTTTGATTCGAAGAAAGCCAAGGTCCCACACTAAATTCAAGGGGTTGTCCTTAAATATATTAACGTGGAGTTCTCTTCGATAATAGCGAAATTATTTAACCGCTGCTCGAATAAAAATATCTTCCCAAGTATATAGAAGGAGTCAAGCGTATGTCAGGGTTTCAAGAATTTTTGAGCACTCTCACACTAAAAAAAAATCAGTTTCAAACTCTTAGAAGCTGGTTGTTGATCACCTTAATAAGAACAACCTCTTGAGAGACAGACAGTAAAGATTTCGATTAGCCTGGTCCACTGATGTTATCCTAAAATCTATTACTGTATTAGTTAGTCAATTATTAGATCTTACATGATATTCCAAAGGTCTTTGACGAGGTGTTGTATAATTTCTAGTTTCCTTCCAAAATGGTGAATAGCTGAAGATAGTTGTTAACAATCTGCGTCTAGATAGATTAAAGCAGACATCAAACAATACTGGCTTCCATATCCAGCTCATTTTCTTCTTCTTCTTCTTCTTCTTCTTCTTCTTCTTCTTCTTCTTCTTCTTCTTCTTCTTCTTTTTCTTCTTCTTCTTCTTCTTCTATGTCCGTATCCCTTCAGGACCTAGGCGGTCAGAGCCTTTCCCATCTTCTTATGTTTAGTGGCTTATAGCACACTTTTTCCTGTTATCCCACCCAAACTCTGCTCTGCCATCTACTTGCTCAAGTCTGTCAAGTATATTTAAATGCCCTAAAGGAAATAATATATATATATATATATATATATATATATATATATATATATATATATATATACTCGTATCGTCTTCTGATAAGAGTGGGTGAATCGTAATATTGGACGAACACATATAGCAACAGAAAATACCTCATTATCAATGACAACATCAACGAAATATTATCTAAATTAAAAACACAAAAAAGACATAAAATTTGCAAGCAACATCAAAACATTTCTTAAAAAAGGTAATACCTCTGGCTAAAATTTATTATACACCCTTCAAAAACAGGCATGGTATACAGATAACCAAAACCACATATACCAGAACATACCAATGAAACCTATCTTATCAGGAATAGGCAGAGACCCGCATAAACTAGTCGGCAAATTAAGGAAAATATTAAGAACACTTATGGCAAAATCAGTCCATCAAATATAAAAACACAGGCGAAATATTAAACAAATAAAAAAAAACATAGATATAAAATAAAATGTCGTGGAGTAGTTTGGGCACTGAAGGTTATAATCGTGCTATGTCGGTTGCTAATCGACTTAACGTACCCAAAATGATAGGAACTTGGTAATCTTGCACTGAAAACCGACTCCTTAATATTCTGTTAACTGCCGATTAATATAAACTAACTAGTAGTTCTACTGAACTCTAATAGAAGTATAAAGAACTTCTATGAACTTGCTTTTAACTCTTGTTAATATAGAATGTTTCTATAGAAAGGAGATTCCATTGTCTGATAAATGGTTGTGTTTCCCTATAACAAAAATATATAGCCAGTTTAGACATAAAATCTCTAGGCACAAACGTCTCTAGAGAGAAGTGCCAAAATCTACTGAAAACACAGTTAGCAAAAACAAAATCCAAATTACTTTCTCCCTAAAGACAAAATCATCAAACTACGCCATCTCATCATGAAGTAGTGTTTCTTAATTTGGAAAACCTCTTCTATATATAAAAAAAATACCGATAGATTGCCTCTCACCAATGTTCTCTGTTGTCTATTTTTAGAGTTTCTAGAAAGTAACCTATTCAAAAATGTTTTAGCTCCAAACCCTTCCTTTTTAAGATGTATAGACGACTCTGAACTAATATATCCACAAAATATTAGTATAACAGATCGTGTCAACCAACTTATCGGTATTGAACCAACAAAATTTTGAAGCTGAAATCAACGATACCATTTGTTTCCTAGATATTATGTTACACAAAAATAATAACCAACTTAATGTTGACGTCTGTGGAAAAACTTCCAACAAAAACGACTTGATCTACTCTTACTCAAACCACTCTTCCAAAATCAAATCTTGCATTTCCAGCCCCTAATATTTATACAAACAAGAAACATACATAAAAAACGCATTCAACAACTTACAATAAGCATATCACTTTATTCAGTACGCTAAAAGAAACAAACATAAAATACACACGCGCAACAAAATATTATCAACAAATATTAAGTAAAAATAACAGATACATAATACTACTTACCAACTCCATAAGATCCACTATCCAGAACAACGTATCCCATTTAAACAACATCCAAAGAGTCACAACAACCTTCAAAACTATTATGGGCGTGGTCGGATCTAACAATGCCCGAGAACAACTATTCGACAGCAGAATACATTGCTAAAATTGTCCCTCAAAATGCATAAGAGAAACAATCAAAAATATCAATCTGTGCTCCGTTTTCTTTTTGTTTTTTTTGTTTTTTTGCAAGTCTCAACTTTTCTTATAGAAATAAAACATTATCTGGGGAACATACATAATATTGAAAATACATTTAAAAATTTCAAAGATAAATTAAACTTCTTATATATGAACACAGAATATAATTTTAAAATAATAATTTCCATCATTTTTATCTTAACATTACAATAAACTGCACATGAAAAAATTCTCATCAGATATGAAATATGATGCATTTTTCAAGTTTTTATAATTCCTGTTAATCTTATGAATAACTTGTTTTTTTCTAGTTACCCACTTTTTTTTATAGATAAGTTATTTAAAATAAAATTCATTTCTCATTGCATTGATAAAGGCAATCATATGAAAAAAACGTGTAGGCGAGAAAATTATGGTTTTCCACTCGGCTCCTTTATTTAACACTAATCTCCTTATCCTCAGTTGATAACTGGGTATACTTTTGCAAGCACGCACGCACACACACACACACACACACACACACACACACACACACACACACACACACACACACACACATATATATATAGATATATATATATAATAAAAAGTTAGAAAGTTAACGCTCACTGGTGTGTAGTTATTGCATATTTTAAGTTAATTTGATTTATCTTCCACACTCATCCGCAGAGAATTTAATACATGTTTCTTACAGACAGGTTAGTCATTCTTTCATTTAAACACGAGGGAACGGCCAGGTGGAATAGACTTTTACGGTGAAACACTTGTTTTATAGAATTCCTTCATTGTTTCGTTGTCTTCACTTTTGTTTCGGATGCTATTATATATCCTCCAAATACACACAAAAGCATACACTCACGTATACACACTTTAATACACACACACCCACACCCACACCCACACACACACACACATATATATATATATACATATATATATATATATATATATATATATATATATATATATATATATATATATATATATATATATATATATATATATATATATATACTTTGATCTCGCTGATGCGATGGTTAAATTTACCCGTTAAAATGTTATTAAATCGGTTAGCCACAATTGCGACGAGTAAATCTATCTATCTCATCAGCGTGATCAGAATATTATGGATAGACAAATTGATTTGTGTGTGTGTTTATATATATATATATATATATATATATATATATATATATATATATATATAAAACGAAAGACACATAGAAAAAGAAAGAACAAAAAAATTTCTGAAAAGGGCAGATCATTGCTATAGAAACTTGTTAATTCTGCCACGGGTGTGACAGTAACGAAAACAGATACAGCAAAATAAATTATATATATATATATATATATATGTGTGTGTGTGTGTGTGTGTGTGTGCGTGTCTGTGCGTGTGTGTGCGTGTGTCTGTGTGTGTGTGTCTGTGTGTGTGTAGAGAGAAAGAAAGAAAGATAGAGAGTGATAGAGAAATCTTATGTAATTATCAATAACAACATATATTACATTACCTACTCAGTATTCTGTGATTATGTTGAACAAGACAACTCACAGAATATCAAATAGGAAATTCACTTTAAAATGCCAGAAGTCCACGACATTCTTAATATTTAGAACTGATGTAGAACATGTTGAAGAGGTCAAATGCGGTGAAGAGACATTTGTAAGGAAACTGATATTCTGATTTATTTGAAAATATTTAATCACTTGTTCTTCAATTGTATGAGCTACAACAGTTTGGAACCAAGTTAAAATTGTTGCAAGGAAATCAATTAGAATTAAATCAACAACTTAATGCAGCTTAAATGGATTTACAAAGAGGTTAACAAGTTCGAATGAATAAATGCCGAACTTAGTACTCAGTCATAAATAATTTTGCAGGAGAAACATTACGCCATCTTTATCGAGCTGGGATGCGTATTATTATTAGTTCATAAAATGTATATTATTTATCTTGAATCATTTAAATCGCAAAGCGCCATCTTGTCGGTGAGTAGATCCCATTTAACACGAACGCAGACTTTACTTTCTGGATTTTCCTCCTTCTGCTCATTTTTTCTCTATCTTTATATTTTTATGATGTTTTATAGAATATTACAGGTGAAATGCGAAACTCACCTGGGATCGGCGATGTGCAGTGAAATGAAATATTTCAGGAAAACCTTTTTTTTTTTCATTCATTTCTATATCCATCCCTATTCCAATTAATATATACGGTAAGATTATGTAAATGTCAAGAAAATATTTTTGCAATCATTTTACAATTTATACAGTGAATATTTTGTGTCGGTAGTAGGCTTGTAAGCCCATCCGAAATCAAGGATCAGAGTAATTGCTACCAAATACTTCACAGTTTACCTCATAGGATAATGAAAAGTAGAATAAATATTTCACTATTTTCTGAAGTCATTATTATTTAAAAAATAGTGATTTGATATTATTATAAAAGCGGCGTAGATACAAATATTTGTTTTTGTATTAATTAGCGAAATCACTAATAATTCATAAGGATATAATAAAAGAAAAATGTCGAAGGTTTTTGATATTCAGGTGACTGAGGCGTGTTCGTCTTGTCGAAGAAAATCCTCCTGACAAAATTTTGGATTGGTATAAATCAGATGTTCTCAACTGGAGTCCACGTGGCATCTGGTAGTCTATGTAACATTGTTGATGAGCAACATAAGAAATAATGAATAAGGATTCCACGGGCATATTTAAGGGGTCTATACAGCAATTGTACTTTTGAAAGTTTGGTATTTCTGAGATTCGAATTTTTACAGTAATTTACGCCAGATTAAAATAATAAAGAGAGAAATATTCATATATATATATATATATTGCATTCAAGTAAATGAAAATACTTGTTAATTAGCAGTATTTAAGTTTACCATCAATGACTTTCCTGCAATTTGATCTCAGATCTGGTTGAATATTTTTAAGGTTAACATTTCTTTATTTTAATTATTTTTTTTATTATTTTTAACTATCATTTACTATCTGCTTCACGCCTAAGCTTTTTTTTATATTTCTTCTTGACCTGGCTACTCACCTATGGTCATTGACATGAACAATTAGAAGGGTTCGTATAAATCCCCTTAAAGCACCACTGGTCTAATAGCTATGAAGATCTACAAATATAGGAGGAAAATGGTGTCCATAGATAAATAAAATGTTGTGAATCACTTGTGTAAATAAGCATAAACAATGAACAGCAACAATCAAAAGTGAATAACACATGTATCTTGATATTCCACGCTATTCCAAACAGAAGGTTGGGAAGGATACGACCATCAATAGTAGAAAAGAGTCACAGCTTTTACTACATTTGAAAGATCGATTTTTCTGAAAACAAAGTAGATTAAAATAAAACTTTTATAAATGTCAAGCATTTCTCCGAAGTGGTGACGGTTATTATTGAAAGAATATGTCAAGTTTCAGAAGAGAATGTCGAAGCTCGGGCTGATGTATTAAATACTTCCAAGCCGTTTGACAGGGGGCTGCATACTGAATTTCTTTACGCGCTAAATGTCAATTCGTTCCTTTTATTTGTTCCTATCTCTCTTATCAAACCATGTAAGAAAAGCTGTATTGAAAAATCACTCCTCTAGATAATTTTTCATTAACGCAAACGTACGCCTCTTTAACCAAATTTTCTGCTTATTTTCGACAACAACATTCCAGAAGTTATCAGCCCCGAAATTTGTCTATATAGATAGATGAATAGATAGATACTAAACGAAGATTGATAGACAGATGCCAAACTAAGATAGATAGATAGATAGATAGATAGATAGATAGATAGATAGATAGATAGATAGATAGATAGATAGATAGATATTAATTTTGTATTAAGTAAGTATCATCAGTTGGATATATTGAAATTGGTAGCTGATCCCAAGATGTTGTCCACCTCCGAGTGGTCTCATCGTACTCTTCTTTGAAGTCGGGCTCCGTAATATTGATTGCAGCAACGAACGGTTCCTCACACTGCGCCAGTTATAGACATTCCCAACAACTATTTCATGGCGTCTAGTCATAGCATCAAGTCGAATCCATGCAGGTCTCTGACGGCAACTAGGACTTCCATAGCGACGGAAGCTTTGCACGAATGCTAATTTTACCACCCCAATTCCACAGCAGTTAAGTGCACCTCGAATCCAAGTAGGTCTCTGACGACAACTAGGACTTCCATAGCGATGGAAGGCTTTGCACGAATGCTAATTTTACCACCCCAATTCCACAGCAGTTAAGTGCACCTCGAATCCAAGTAGGTCTCTGACGGCAACTAGGACTTCCATAGCGATGGAAGGCTTTGCACGAATGCTAATTTTACCACCCCGATTCCACAGCAGTTAAGTGCACCTCCGTCTACTGTAAGCACGCGTGTTGATTTCCTCGTCCATGCTCGACAGCATGACATGCGGATTATTGACTATGTGTATCCTGCGTTCACCAGAGCTGTACGTAATTTTCCATCGACGCGAATTTTCAATACAGGCAGTGCACCATTTACAAGAGATATTGGGGAGAATATTGGCGCTGAATTCTTACCCAAACTAACATTCTAGATGTATTAATATCCCGAACAGTGCATGGATTTATCATATCAGTAAACAGCAAGACATTATTTATTTGAAATTACCTTAACTTCAAATTCCGCCACTCATACAGGGTAAAGAAAACAAAGTCATGTGACAACACATAGATATATGAAACCTAAATGGTCTGTACCCAACAGCATAACAACTACACTGGGAACCTGGCAGCAGTTTGAAAAAATAGAATAGAAAATTGCATGAGGAAAACAATACTCAGAAAACAGATTCAGTTTGCCTACCATATGAGAAGGAATTGTCGGATATTATTCAAAAGATCAGCTCTCCATATGACATCAGAATAACATTCAAATGTGCTTGAAAACTTTACAGACAACTCTTCCGATTATGAAAGTTCATACAGGAGAAGATGATTAAGAACGCCATCCCATGAGGCTATGATTAAAATATAAAGTGAAATAGACCGTCTCTTTAAGATATAGACAGTAGGAACACCATAAAGACTCAATAAGATAGGAAACAAAAAAAATCAAACGTAGCTGAACACATATAGAGGAAAAAAGGTTATTACTACACCCTTTCCGATGAACCTGAAATAATAGACAGAAATCACCACTGGAAAATTCTAATACTCAAGCAATCAGAGCATATGCAAGATGACAAAAATCTACTAAGTCGGTACAAGCATAGAAATTAATACAATATAGGAACCAGTAATTAGAAGAGCTAGAAAAAACAAATTTTTTTTTTAAAATCTAATATGATCTCGGTTAAAAGAGACATTAGGTATATAGGTCACAAATATTCATACACTGATGTTCCTTGCCTAGTGGATAAAAGTGTTGGTTGAATCCAGTGAATTTCAGTTAGAAATTACTATCGTCTGAAGAAAGCCGGACCGTTCAACGGCCGAAACAACGTGAATATTTCAACGAAAATGAGAACAACAGTCCGAATAATATAATTTTTTTAAATTATTTTATACCAACCAAAGTGAGACCGCTAATAGTTTTCAAGGGGTTGAAATGAGATAAAAACTTCGATACAGGGCGTATTAGAGAAAAAATAAAAGTTTCTCGGGATTCATGAAGATAGAAGATGGCAGATGAAGTTCCATTTATATTTTCTGTGATTGTAACTATCAGGGAAGCAAGTCAACGAAAGTGCAGAATGTGCAGGGAAATACATTTTTGGTATAAAAGTGGTTGTTACATTTAACAATTTCAGTGATAGACTGGGACCGAGATGCTAATCTACTAACACGCTTAAATTCACATGGTTAATAAACCAGGGAAAAATCACCCAGAGTAGTTGCCATGAAAATATCTGTAGAAAAGACAAGGAAGCCACGTTTCGTCGGTAAGTGACTGAAGTTTAGATACTAAGTTAGGACTGATTACATTGCAGAAAATTCGTTGGATATTTTCTAGAACTTTAAGATGGAGGATCTGCAATGTTAACTGGTTCCGAGTTGGCTGCTCGCTTTTAACCACTTTTTCACTGAGTATGGTTTACGTCTGTATTTTCTACAACTATTGTCACGGCTTATTTACTCGAATACAAGCGATCCCTCGTCTCATGCTCCACTGAATGTTCGAAATTCAAACCTCTCGCGGATGTCAAATCGAGTGACCTGTTCGCCGACGCAGCCGCGGGAGGAGCGACAACAGCCAAAGGGACCCCAACAACAGCAGTCGCCCCTAGCGATGACGACACCAGCTATGGCAAGCACTAACGGAACAAAAAAAGAAACCTTATATACTGTGATGGCACCGGTCGCGGTTCCTGCTTAGTGGCTTTCAGCCGTTATCGAAAAGAGGCAGCGTGGCACCGCCGCTCATTGGAGGGAGCACTCGAACTGTTGCTTTGATCATCGCGTGTTACTCTCAGACTTGACTAGTTAACCGTGACCAAGGCCGACGCAACACTTGTTGATCGCTAGGATAAACTAACTTGTCTCACGCCGGTCTAAGCTCAGCTCACGTTCCCTGCCAGTGGGCGAACAATCCAACGCTTGGCGAATACTGCTTTGCAATGATAAAAAGAGTCGACATCGAAGGATCAAAAAGCGACGTCTCTACGAACGCTTGGCCGCCACAAGCCAGTTATCGTGAGCTTACTCGTGTAAATTGATTAGAAACTAGGCCCCACTCTTTTACCGTCAAAGCAGGCAAAGGTAACCGCCAATTCTACTTCAACAGTTTCTTTTCTCGCACTTCCCAATTATTTTCAATCTTTTTCGAGCGTCTGGTATACAGAGACGGACCCTAGCACAGTAGCAGTAGATCTGGTGAAGCGAAAATCATACAATTTTTCAGAGAGTAGTTCGTGAGGGGTGAGAGTTTTAACTGTTCAGCATTGATGATAGACACGAATACTTTGCCGAAAAGTGGTAAGAGTTTAAATAATCTAGAGACTCCTCAGAAAATCCAAAAATTTGGGCTCGGTAGCAGTCTGAACAATATAACATACGCAGATGATACAATGCTGATAGCTGACACGGAAAGAAAACTATAAAATCTTCTGAAAAATGTAGATGAATAAAGTTAAAAGATAGGACTACAAATATATGACAAGAAAACCGAATGAAGCTAACGGAAGAGCTCAAAACGCCAAATACAGGTTGGGGATACCAAAATCAAACAAGTACAACAATCTAAGTACTTGGACATTGTTCTAATGGAAGACGGAATGTACGACTCTGAGATCCGAAGGCGAATTGGCATGGTGAAGAACGCGTTCCAGAAGTTGAGCAGAGTTCTAAAAGACAGGAAAATAAAGAAGAGAGTACTGCATTGCTATGTGATGTCTGTCCTGCAATATGGCAGCGAATGCTGGATAATATCATCAATGTTGGAGGAAAAACTTGAAGCGACTGGGCAGAAAATTATCCCGCAGTAGGTTGCCATTGCTATCCGCGGTAGACTGGTTGCAAGCCAAGGCTATAGAACCCAGCCTCTCATTTTATTTAATCCATAACTAGAAGGAATCGATAGATTAATATCTTTTTCAAAGTTATTTGCACGTCAGAACTAAATAAAGCTTTCTACTTGAAAGTGTCCATCACTACGAGTAGAAACGTTTGCCGTGACTATTACAACTTTCATTTAAGAGAACACACGTACAGAGAGTTTCCCTCCTCACTTTTAAAAATGTAGATATAAATATAAAAGCCATTTCTTTAGTCCATTCTTATTAACATAATATGTAAAAATACGTTGACATTTGAATACATGAAGATTTTTAAAGACATTTGACTACATAAAGAACGCACAGTAAGTATTTAGGAAGAGTTCAAACAGAAGACGGAAAGAGAGACACTGAGATCCGAAGGCGAATTGGCATGGCGAAGAACGCATTCCAGAAGCTGAGAAGAATATTAAGAGACAGGAAAATAAAGAAGAGAGTACTGCATTGCTATGTGATGTCTGTTCTGCAATATGGCAGCGAATGCTGGTCAATATCATCAAAGATGAATAAAAAACTTGAAGCAAATGAAATGTGGTTATACAGAAGGATGCTGCGAACGGTATCCAACCAAAGCGGACGCCCCTTTGAATTTTTCAGTATGTCTTAACAATCTGGTATGTTGAATCCTGCATGTTTTTTTGTTTTTTAATTCTTGCCCTTAATTTTTGTTTAAATTTGTAATTTTTAGCCTTAATTTTCGTTTGAATTTGTTTGATTTTTTTAATTATTGACATAGGTACTATTTTGCTATTGTAAATGATTTTGCCGTTCAAATTTCATTTTGATGTAAATGGTGAAATTTTTGTTATTAATATCGCCAGTGAAAGAATTTCTAAGGGTATAGCACCGGTCATTCTGAACCCCCACCACTTTCTCAGCCTGGTTGCTGAGGCATGCGCTGTGGGCCATTCTTTGTCCCCCTCCCTCTCTTTCTTTATCTCTGTCTGTCTGTCTGTCTGTCTGTCTGTCTCTCTCTCTCTCTCTCTCTCTCTCCTGATATCAACTAGGCAAGATGGATGAAGACACGCCGGTAATATCTGGGAAAATTAAAAAACGGTATCCAACCAAAGCGGACGTCCGTTTGACTTTTTTCAGTATGTCTTAACTATCTGGTATGTTGAATCCTGCATGCTTTTTTGTTTTTTAATTTTTGTCCTTAATTTTTGTTTAAATTTGCAATTTTTAGCCTTAATTTTCGTTTGAACTTGTTTGATTTTTTTAATTATTGACATAGATACTATTTTCCTATTGTAAATGATTTTGCCGTTCAAATTCCATCTCGACTTTAACTAAGTTAAAACTTTTTTTTCTTTCTCAATTGAAGTCGATAGACTAAACTATCGCCCAGTTCACACTCCACCCTCGTCTATTGAACAGGTGAAGAGGCTCATCCCTTGTTCCCTGTTTAGGATGTGGTTTCCGGCTTTCTCTCTTCCAACCTTTTCACTCTTTTCTTTTTTTTCTTTTTTGAATTGGAGTAGATAGACTAAACTATCGCCCGTTCACACTCCACCCACGTCTATTGAACAGATGAAGAGGCTCATTCCTTGTTCCCTGTTTAGGATGTGTTTTCCGGCTTTCTCTCTTCCAACCTTTTCACTCTTTTCTTTTTTCTTTTTTCATTTTTTCAATTGGAGTAGATAGACTAAACTATTGCCCGGTTCACACTCCACCCTCGTCTATTGAACAGGTTAAGAGGCTCATCTCTTGTTCCCTGTTTAGGATGTGGTTACCGGCTTTCTCTTTCCCAATCTTTTTGCTCTTACGTAGCCCCCTGCACGCCTTGCTCGGGGTGATATGATTAAAAATATCATATATAGAGTATGTGAGTAATGAGGTTTTAGAAAGGATGGTAGCGAAAAGGAAATTAATGCTGAGCATCAGGAAAAGATAGCTAAAGTTATTGTGACATGTAATGAAGAAGAAATGATTGGAGAAGCTGATACTCACTGGTTAGATGGAGGGAAAAGTGGCAAGGGAAAGAAGCGGATAACATATTTGAAGGGCCTGAGCAGGTGGGTGGCAGAGTTAGATTTAGGTGAGGAAAATAGAAAGTGTGTTTAGAGCCACCAGGGATAGGGAGACGTGAAAAGCCATGTTCGCTTACGTCCTGAAGCGACATGGCACATAGATAAAGAAGAAGCAGTTCTGATATGGTATCACGGCTTCAGTCACTTTCCTACCACTGTAAAGAAATATTTGCCTCTTCTATAACTGTTCTTATTGTTCTCATGACATTAGTCCTCAACTCGATATCAATGATGACGACGCACTCATTTACTCTTAACTTTATTGTAGATCTTGTCAATTCTATATGGTCATATTGGCAGTTAATCCAAAAATGTGCTACAGTATTGTTATTGTGAACTCACCGGTCTAGCGATAGTGGACTCTCCCTCTTAACATAAGTAACAGTATAGCGAGTAGTCAGAGAGAAAATACGAGTCACAAAATTAAGATTAGATCTGATTGGAAACGGTTGACCCCGACAGGATTTAGCGAAAGCTGGGTAAAGGTGACGAGCTTGGTTCACGTGAACGGGGCTAGCCTTGATTTTCTCTTTTAGATATACTAGTCACATCGGGGTGGATTCCTTTGGAACTCTCCCCTGGTTAAGGTACTTCCTTTTTGTGTACCTAGTTAATGGGAATAGATGTGATCTCTAGGCTGTCCTCAGCGTTATCTTTTGTTATGATCCAGGTCGAGATTCTCATTTTTACCAGGTTTTATTTTTGTCCCGTTTTGTCTCGTCTGGGTCAGGATTATATTTTCCCATCCATTTTATTTTCTCCTCTCCACTCCCTGTAGAAAGAGTACCTCTTGATTTTGTCCTATGGGCAGAATACAGCGGCCTCTTTGTTTTGTGGGTCGGTTGGGTTCAACTAACGTCATGATTTCTGTTTGTATCTTTTGTAAAAAAAAAAAAAAAAAAATTGTTTTATGAATTTCTGTCATGCCTCTCCCCACATATCATTTCATGATATATTTTTAAATATATTTTTGTATCTATTATTCATAAAAAATTTATGCTCATTCGGGGTTTTTAGGTCCCTGGTATGTTTGAGGTATTTTGGTGTATGAAGGATTGAATGATGGTGGAAACGTGTTTGTGGTTGATGAGAAAATTGTAATGTATGATTGGGTTGTGAGTGGGATTAGCTAGGTATAGGATAGGTACTGAAGACCAACCTGAGTTTTTTCTGCCCCCACCCGCCAAAATCGGCCTTATGCCACAATTGCATTATATACAATAAATAAAGAGAAAATACGAGTTAGTGGCAAGTTACTCTGCGTTACTACGTGATATGCAAAGATCCCATCAGTATGTTAAACCTAAGGGACCGACATTTGTACTTACATACAACACACAATCTTCTATGTTGTAATTCACAACAACTTGGCGACGAGGATTCAAACAAACTTTACGTGTCTATAACAAGTATGATGTTAAATCGGTAAAGGAATTATTTAATAATTCTAACGCCTCCAAGACGAAACTGAACTCCATTAATCATTTAAGAGACCCATTTTCTGCCACCCATCATCATGACTGATGATAACCTTCAGGATAGTGAATTATTTGTCTCATCGGACGAAAAAAAACTCGAATCAAACGAAGACAGAAAAACTATACTGAATCCATTACTACGTGTGTTACAGAGAAAGTTAGGTCACTGTGTCGTGATAGATAATTTATCTCTCCAGAATCTATCTTACATATCTATATGTCTGCGATTCGTTCATGCTTTGGATACTAGTGACTTATATGGTCAAATGCTGTTAAAATATATTAGAAACTCTTGAAAAACTTCAAAGAAAGAACCAGAATATTATTGACCCTAGCCTGACATTTAACCGTCGATTAATTTCTCACAGCCGTAATCTAGTTTCTCAATTCGAATTTGGAAATTACAATCTGCGAAAAGAATATATCGATTCCTCTGTGCGCCGGATATAATGAGATTTTTACTGATATTAAATTTTCTTCAATTATTAACGACTTTAGAGAAAACCCCACAACACCAACGCAAACACACACACACACACACACACACACACACACACACACACATATATATATATATATATATATATATATATATATATATTAGCAGCAACGTTTCTTTCAAACACCTTTTATTTAAGACGGCGGACAAGGAATATTTAAATAATTTCATATTACATATATCCAACATCGTAACATTTTTTTCGTTTTATATGAGTTCAGGAATAAGAATCTTGTCCATAATTTTTATTGTCTTAAACTTTTTCTACCATTTCTATTGTCATTTTCAAGGGTGCTTTTCTCTCTAGTTATTTTCCTTCATGTTTTGACACTTATTAAAGTAAGTGCGGCTGTCATTTATACTGTGTTACTTTGGCTTTTGAAGTCTCAAAAATAGATAAATCTTATTTCCCTTTTGTAAATCTACATATAAATTAGTTATACTTATTTTATCATCTAGTTAACTAGCTACATAAGTATCTACCAGTCAATCTTTTCTGGACTCAAACATACGCTGGGCTCATTCAAATTTTGCTTGTTTTTTTTTTCTTTTTCTCTATGGGTGATATTCAGTAACAACATATCTTTTGACTATTAATTAACTATATTGGACACGGTTTCTTTTATTTCGATTCGACTGATGTTGTGTATTGGAAAACCAACAAATTAAAATACGTGCAAATAAGTGATATAAAATATAAAGATTGACTAGTGTCCTTCTGTCGACTATGAAAGGCAAACCTGATAATATGTTACTTCTTTCATCTTATATACCATAGTATGGCGTTCCTCTAGGCAATAGTGGTTTCAGGCCCAAGTATTTAAAAAGTATAGTATCGTTACAGCTACTATCAATAATTTTGATTTCTGCGCATCGCGAGAAGTTATTTTTATGAATATTGAATCCATATTATTCTAATGATTATGTTGATATTATTCTATATGAGCGACATTTCTATATATATTGTCTGTTGTATATTGCGTTAAGAATGACTGATCTCTTTAAATTAATTATTTTTTAGATCTTCTCATTGCTCTTTTAAGGATATAAATTTTATATAAATTGTCCAGTGTTTTATACAAGCTAAATATTTAGCCAATATTAAGGATGAAAAATACTTTTAACGAAATTTCATAAAATAGGGACTGCTGGCAATATATATATATATATATATATATGTTTAGGATGTGGTTTCCGGCTTTCTCTTTTCTAATCTTCTCACTTTTTTTTTTCAATTGGAGTAGATAGACCTATCTATCGCCCGGTTCACACTCCACCCACGTCTATTGAACAGGTTAAGAGGCTCATCTCTTGTTCCCTGTTTAGGATGTAGTTTCCGGCTTTCTCTTTTTTAATCTTTTCACGATTACGTAGCTCCCTGCACATCAGTGGCGTTACCGCCTTGCTCGGGGTGATACGATTAAATATATATTTTTTTTTTTGAAAAACAGTAGCTACTCTGGCATCTACGCATCGTTCAATCAGCAATAAATTAGAATACTCTCAGCTATTGGGCGTGTATAATGATCATATACACGCTAAAAAGTCCCCCTACTTCTACCGAGCACCCGTAGCTTAGAGGTAGTATCGCCGACTGATGCCGATTCGGTCGTGTTTCAATCCTGGGTAAAAAGCAATCGGCTGTCTAACCATACTGATGAGCTGTGATACAGCGAAACAGATCTGTCTACGGATGAGTATATATATATATATATATATAGTTTTTTTATTGCCAAGTAGATAATTCTAAATGAAAATAGAATGGTTCTTTTCTAATACTGCACAATACCATGTGCATCATATGAACTGTTTTAGTGTCTAGTTTTTGTGCTCTCTTTTCAATGCTAGTCTCTTCTTATTGGCTGACCGAAGCAAAAAAAAAAAAAAAAAATCTATATGACTGGCACCCAATTCCTGCAGAAATATCAACTTATTACAGCGTCTTTCTTATAGTGATTGTTAAAGATGACTTTCCAAAATTTAAGCATGTCGGTCGTATCTTGGAACATTCTTCTTCGAACCTCAGGAACTGGGACAAAATCTCAGAATCATAGGAATTACCAAATAACATAAATCCTATAAAACGATGACATTTAAAACTAACGAACACCCCGAAAGATGATAATTTAAAAAGAGAATAATAACATGACCAAGAGGTTGCCTTTTATCGAAGCAACAAATTAAAAATTGAAGGAGCTATAACAGCTACTCGATTTGTTTTAATTTGTTTTCGTAGAAAAATTTTATAAATTTCAGCCGAAACACACTGCTCGATCAATAAATGTCAAATGCTTTCATATTCTGAGGAAATACATAGTTTGACAATTGCTTAATATTTAATTTACCTCTGATTTGTACATATATTATAAATATTAAAGAAATACTATGATTTGAAAAATATGTGTGTATATGTGTGCGTCTGTGTTCGTGCGTCAGTTTGTGTGTTTGTTTATAAACAAATATAGAAATATGAATATTTATTTATGAAATCGCACACACGCAAACATTCAAATATGTCAATGAATATGTTTCTCTGAAACTTGTAGATCAGGAATATGGAATGTTTTGTGATGTGGTCTATATTATATATGTGAAATGGGTTTATTCAGCACACGCGTACAAACACACAATATATATATATATATATATATATATATATATATATATATATATATATATATATATATATAGTTCGTTGTATTTATATGAATGCCTGCATCACGTGATATTGATATTGTTTACGCATGCGCTATCTGACTTTCTTTTAATACCAACTAACGCTATCTGTGCCCGTTCCTCTTTTCACACAAATTTCGACATTACCGTCACGCAATACAGAGCATTCCTGGTGATTTAGAATGCAATCAAATTGGCACCGCCTTTTTACCTTTGTCTCTTTCCTTTCATTTCAAACCCTGTTTCCTTCCTTTTCTTTTATCTGTTTATTTTCTTTTCTGCTTTCGTTCTTTATTCTTGCTTCATTCAATATGTTCCTTGTTTTTAACACGAGCTAGTTTTCTTCTTTGTTTTTATTTTTTCTCATTAATTCTTTTATCTGTCCCCATTTTAACAGGATATTCTTTTTGCCTCTTTCTTCGGCTATTTCTTCTTTATCTTTTTTTCATATGAAAATTTTCGGCCACCCGAAACCCTTAATGTTATTATGATCGTAGTTAATTCTAGCTTTTCTTCATTACTTTTCTTTTCTTTTATATCTTCTTCATATTTTTCTTCATCTTCTTGTCTACTTTTTTCTTCTTCTCTCCTTTTTCCCTCTTCATCTCCTCATGTGTTTGTCTTTCTTTCGTCTTCATCCTCCTTTTCACTTCTTTGCTTATTTTTCTTCTTAATTTTCCTTCTTTATTTTCTTCTTATTTTTCAGTTTTTCTTCTTCCTCATCATTTTTAACTTCTTTTTCATTTTCACGTTTACGGGATATATTTACTTTTTTGAATTACTTTTTTACGGCCATCTTTTGAATTTTTATATATATACTCCTTCCTTCTTCTTTATATTCATTCTTATGAAGCACAACAAGATAATACATATGTGTTTTTAGGAGGACATTCTATAATATTTATCTATTTCCTTATTCCTATAGGAAATATTTTTCCCTTCATTTATCTGTTTTTACCCACATTACTCCACCGTTATCTACCTGATATTTGTGTCTTGTACCTGTTCTGTTTCTCTTTTGAATTTATCTTTCTTTCTTAAATTACTTCTCTATTCCCTTCTTTACAACATCCTTTCATTCATATGATCCTGTATCTTTTAGTTTTTATATTGCTTCTAATAAGTGTTTCTTCATATCTGCTTCATCCAAGAATTTCCAAACTTCTTTCTTTCTTTCTTTCTTTGTCTCTATATTTCAAAATATCTTTTGCATATACGTTTCTTTTGACTTTACTTTTCGTGCTAAACGCCATAAGCGTTAACGTCATTGTCTTCGCTTTTTATTTGCTTATCATCTTTTCCTTCCGAAGTGGTCCTACTGTGAAGCTGATTAGATATCAGCCATGATGTTGGGAGGCGAAAGGAGGTCTGCAAAGGCAAACGATTCGCCCCACACAGCAACACAAATATCTAATTGCTTGCAGATCAAAGGTGTGTACCATACTATTTGTTTTTTTCACCGTTTCGCATCCGCGAAGCAAGATTTCTTCCCCGCCATACCAGTTTCTTTTCTGACAATTTTGTTTTTAACATCATAGTTTTATTTCCTCATATTATCCAAATATTCGATTCGTTTCTTTCTTTTTTATTTGGCTTTGATTTCCTTATTTTTTCTTCTCCATATCTTGACGATTTTTATTTCTCTTTCCTTCAGAGTTAAAGATTTTCTTAATACGTATTGAAGTTCTTTTCTTACTTCTAACAATTTTATTTCTCTTTTCACAATCAATTTGTTTTATTCATACTGCTTTTTTTTTAATTTTTCACATTGTTTTATTTTTTAACTTCTTTTTTTCATCGACACGATTTTCTTTCTTTTACTTTTTAACTATATTTTTCTGTCGCACTTCATCGATATATTTCTAACGAACATTTCCATGTTTCCATTTTTCATCATCCTGTTTCAGATTTCATAGTTCTTATTCTCGAATCTCTTTCTGACTTTAATAAATCTTACATCATTTTTTTCCAAATTTTCTTTGCAATCCACATTCATCATTTCATTTTCTTCTTCAAGCCTCTGTTTTTACCCATTTGTATTTCTTTCATCTTTTTTAACTTTTTTATTTGTCTTTACAATTTCTCTTCAAATTTTTGTTTTCCCACACTTTTACTTTTTTTTTTAGAAATTCAGCTTTCATCTTTTGGGTCTTGAACACATTTTTTTTTTTTGTTTTTCGTTTACATCTTTTTCTTTTTCATCAAAATCTTTTCCACTGTTTCATTTTTCATGGATTTTTCTTCTCAAAATAGTTCTTTCTGCTTTATTTTTTCTTCAATCATATTTACTATTTGTATTTTCATTTTTTATTCACCTTTTAGTTTCTGCATTATTTATCCCTGTTGCCTCCTTATGCGTTTCCTTCATCCTTCAGAATATGTGTTCCTTATTAGTATTCTCCAGTCAGTCAGTTAAGTGCCATACCTGATACATGCTTGGGCGATCATGTCTCGAAAGAGACATGACTGACTGGGCAGAAGATTTTCTCGCAGTAGGTTACCATTGCTTTCTGCGGTAGACTGATTGCCGACCAAGGCTACAGAACCCAATCTGTCCTGTTATTTGACTCATAGCTAGAGGGGGAAGAGATGTATTATATTATTAAATAGTAATTAGTGGGGGATTAGTTTATTAGTTCATAATAATATAAAACTGATCCCCCACTTTATGCCAGTGGAGAAGCCTTAATCATGTTTCAAACTATTATATTCAGTCAGTCAGTTAAATGCCATACCTGATACATGCTTGGGCGATCATGTCTCGAAAGAGACATGACTGAGTGGGAAGAAGATTATCCCGCAGTAAGTTGCCCTTTCTGCGGTAGGCTGGTGGCCATACAAGGCTATAGAACCCAATCTCTCCTGCTATTCAACCCATAACTGGAGGGAAGAGACGGATTAATATCTTTTTAAAGAGTATTTGTGCGCAAGTGAATGCAAGGAATTCAACTAGAATTCGAACTAGACTCATCGATTTCTTATTCCGAGCCGATATCCACTGAACCACAACGCACATTCAAAATAATATTTCCCAAGCGGGGAACGGAGCCCCGGCCGCCGCGGTGAGAGCGCGGAATCCACCTTTCCTAAATAACTACATTTTTCATATTCAAACTTTCCAATTATTTCCATGAATTTTTTGTTATCTCATTCCGTCATTTATTAAATCATGGTATTAGGCAAAATTATTAACCGTTTTCTTACGTGGGAATTACAAAATCATTTGAAATTATCTCATTCTTCCGACATCTTGAATATATCCGATATTTTCGAGTTTTAGTTACCTCCCTTTATTTCTGCATGTCGTGAAGAGAATATTTTTGCTTAACGTTTTTTTTTTATTTAAGTTGCCTGTCTTGATTATTTGAAAAAAGGCTTCGTTTCAATTTTTTTTATCATTTTACGATCAACGTATCTATTTCTATATTTGAAAACAAAAGAACAAACTTATTACCTCATGGCTTCGAGTATATTTTCAAAAAATATTTAGGCGTGTATAAATGTTTTTTCAACCTCTTGTTCAAAGTAGTCGTGCGTTTTATTTAATGGACAGCGGCTCGATATGAAGAACTGAAGAGTTGATTTCGAATTTCAGTTGCGTTCGTTACATTAACTTTTGAGCCAATACATTAGGGAATAATTACAATCCCCTCCCCATTGATGCTTTAAACGCTATGACTAAAACGAGTAAAACTTATTTTTACTCTTAAAATTTGTTTATATTATATTCATTCTTTAAAAAAAAATAAGAAAGTAATTAAAGATTAATTCAAAAATGTATTCCACTTTAAAAGGCATACAATGAGAAAAACATATAAATCAATGAAAACATTTTGGAAATATAAAAAATTAAAACGTATCAGAAAAACTTTTGTGTTTTTTGTTTATTTACATACTTAAAACTTTTGCGTTTGCTTATTAAAAATATTAATTCTATACTAGCATTGTACAAGGTTGATGCACAAGTCAGCAATCAGGTGATTCTTTATGATTCTTTCTCACTATTCAGTAAGTCAGTGGTTCTTTCTTTAGACCACTTTTACTCTTTATCTTTTGAGGACGACACCCCCCATAGCCATTCGATGAGTCTTTATATTACTAATTGTTATGTTTAAGATGTTTATTATAGAAATAGTAAAAACTGATATATTTTCTATTAAACTAATTTAATGACAAGAAACTTGGAAATAAAAACTAAATCATACGCGACATTTAAGTCTCTCGCCGGAGCGACGTGGCTTCCCTGTGTCTCTTCTATAAATACTTTCACGGCTTCTGCTCCAATGAACTTAAATCACTGGTGCCCCCTAGGTACGAATTTGCACGAGATACTAGATTAGCAAGTAGTCCCACCCTTTTAAAGTGAAACCGATAAAATGCAACCGCAACTTCTACTCCAACATTTTCTTTTCTCGCACTTCCCGACTGTGGAATTCCCTTCCACATGATTGCTTCCCCGACGGCTACAATCTCCAGGAGTTTAAATGTATGGTCAATAGACACCCCCTAACACACTAACTCGCTTCCATTCTTTCAAACATTCTTCCCATCCACCCAACCCCCAGCCTCCGTATCCATACCCATCTATCACCCTCATTTTGACATTTCCTATATCTAACCACTTTTTCTCTTTACCATCCCCTATGTAGCCCCAGGCGCAATAGTGGCAATGGAATGCCTTACTTGGGGTGAAATGATTAAAAAAAAATTCACTAGTAAAATAACAGATAAAAACCCATTTTCATGGTTTTTTTTAAATCAAAACATCAGGCAGAGTAAAAGAAATATTACCTTACATCGCTTGATCTCGTAGAGCTCACAGTAGAATTAGGCCAGACACAGGACAAGAACAGCGCGGGATCGTCACGGTGGTTAAAAGGCGACTCAATATTTATGTTTTTAAGGATGTTATCAGAAGATCAATATAAAGGCAGAAGGCCGTCTATTGGTGTTACATCGACTGAGTAAAGTCATTCGAGAAATTACGCTATAAATTCTTGATTGAGATGCTGAGCAACCTAAACATATTCGAGAAAGACATTAGAGTAATCAAGAAACTCTACTGGCAGCAACCCGCCTGTATATTGACAGAAATGAGTTCAGCAAATATATAAATATAGAAAAGTAGTGTAACACAAGGATGTGTCTTCTTACCAGATTTATTTAACCTATCAAGTGAGACATTTCTGAGAAAACTAAAAGTCCTGCAAGTATTTGTCATTGGGGCCACAATCTGAATAATATAAGATGTGCAGATGAGTCAGTGCTGATATCAGACATAGAAAGAAAATTACAAGTGTAACTCTATTCTTCCATATGAAAAAAAATGTAATTCTTAGTTTAATACGACGGAGCGAAAGAAATTATTATTAATGGTGTTGTTGATTTTGCAGTTTATCGTAAATCGCGATATGAGCTCTGATTAGAAATATTTTAATATTCGGATGCTTGTAAAATCCGGAAAACAGAAAAACTACCTGGAAATTGGGAAGAAAAGAAAAATATATTTTCCATTGTTATTCAGAAGCGAATTTTTGGCCAGTGGAAATGAGAAAACGCGTTAGTCACAACAAATTGTCAAAAGCTTTTGATGAGGTTAAGAAGGTCAAGACTTGCTTATGAGAATAGAAATAAATTACAAATCTCACTGGAGTTAAAATTTCCAAGCTAAAGCTCGATTTTCTGAAATAATCATTTGAATGAAGAAAAAGAGAACGGAGAGAAAATTACTTCAGATTAGGTGTTGTTGACTCATTCGTTGAACATAAAGTCTCCATCTCGAGATGCGTAGGTGGAAGAAATCTGATTGGTCGAGGATCTAATTTGCATAAAGAAACCCCGGGTTTCTCAGCATTCCCCAAGCAGAATTGGGGACAAGTATAAAAATCGAGACTCCAGTGAGAAAAAACAGTAGAAGCTGCCGAGCGAAAGAGGCCATACGAATTTACTACCGCTGTTGCCAAAACACCCCACTTCGGCCGTTTCCGTAAAGCTTCGGTAAAGAGCCCTGAAAAGATTTATTTTTCTTTGGAAAATTGGAATCTCTGATTATTCTTAAGAAAAACTTCGCTTCATTGTGCACATTGAATTCAACGATTGTACATTATATATATATATATATATATAGACTCTTCCGCAACTTATTCAAACATTAACGAAATTATTTATTTTATTTTATTTTATTTATTTATTTTTTTTTTTGGTGCTGCATTATTTTTTGTTAACCAAATGTACGCGCGCGTCCGGCCTGGTTTGACGTGGTAAAAAGCCAGCTAGCAAGATTTCAGCATGCCTTCCTTCAATCAGAATTCACAGCCTGAGCAAGGGGAAGCGCCGTTATAATCGACGTCTCGAAGACCATCTACTGTGTCGAGGCCAACACCACGTCTAACGACCCGAGAGCGACGTCACACAAGATCTCCTACAGAATTTAGCTAAAAATGCAGAAAGAAAGGACTAATCATAAACCACAAGAAAACTAAATGTGTGGTCATCAGTAAAAAGAGGATCACAAAATCCAATCTACCGGTTAGGAATATTAAAATCAAGCAGGTACATAAATTTAAATACCTGGAAAGAGTTCTAACAGAAGACGGTAAGTTCGACACTGAAATTCGAAGACGTAATGGAATACCAGGAATGCATCCCAAAAGCTGAGCAGAGTTATGAGAGACAGAAAAAAATCGGTGGAAACAAAGAAATGAGTACTGGATTGTTCTGTGATGTCTAACTTTCAATATGGCAACGAATGGCAATCTCAGACCCACCCTTGTCTTACGACCCTTTCTATCTTTGTATATCTGCTGAATTTGGTACCTGTCCGTATGCACACAGTTTGTTACCAGTAGAGATTCTTATTTACTCTCATGTCTTTGCCAAATATGTCTAAAATGCTGAGCATCTCCATTAATTCTTTGTGGCGTATTTTATCAAATGCCTTTGAATAATCGATAAAACATAGGTATAAATCTTCTTCATTTTTATTGCTCTTTCAAAGAGCATCCTAATCATATATATGGTGTTCCTTATTCTACTGGCTTTGAAGAACCCACTCTGTTTTGCTCCTATCTCTGGTTTTATTCTGCTCCGTGCTCTATTTCTCAGGATTTGGACGATCAGTTTTTTGATATGATTCATTAATAATTTTTTTTACTTGGGCATATTTGGATACGTCTTTCGTAAACATTATTTTGGTTACTTCACAATAGATTATCTCTTTTCCTAGGAATATTTTACTGTAAGAAATATAGTAGAAATAATATATTTAAAATCTATCTATAGAAATAAAAATGTACTTCTCCGTTTGTTACTATTCGCTAAGGTAGAAAACGGCTGCATCAATTGTTTTGAAACTTTACTACAGCAATTTAATCAAATACGAGCGTGTTTTTATATACCTTATATTAATAAATATTATAATATTAAACACTTGTAGAAAGTTAAACTTAGATCGTCGTACTCTCAAAACGGAAGAAGTGCGAGGAGTAATTGCAAATCAAAGTGAGGAACAACAGGCATCAGCGAACGAGTGAAGAAGGCAAAGAACGGCTCAGATACGCGCCGAGGAAACGGCAGAGCGACGTGCAGTCAGCCTTGAGGATACACTATTCCGAGCACGGCAATCGCGTTCTGCAGCTTCAGATCTGCTTCGTTTTCAACAGAATGAACGTAGCAGGCTGAGAATGGCTTAAAGACGTCAAGGAGAACCAGCAGATCAACGTCAAAAACGATCTTCTGCAAACCAGACAATCTTCATATCTGCACAGATAATGGAACAACTAAAAATATTGCGTACTCACAAACATTGGGAAATTAAATGTGTGATTTTTCTTTTCTTTGTGTTTTCATTTAACAAAACTGAGCTACATCAACGCGTGACCGGGTATGGCTAGTAAAAAATAAATGAGTTAGTTTCCTAATCAAACACCCAAAATATTACTTAAAATGTAAGATACGATGAAGAGGATTTGATACGTAAATAAATGATATAATATCATCTTTTAAGAAAAAATATTTGTGATTTAAATTTATATTATTTTATTTCATTTGCATGTCTTTTTCGTATTACTGTATTTTTGCGTTTCCTTTTTCGAAATCCTTCTGTTGTTTACACCCCTTAATTTGGAAGTATTTCCTGTCTTGTGTCTTCTTTTGATTCCTATCACATTCTGTTTATTCTTTGTATAAGGTTTTCTCGCTCAGCATCTTTTTGTCGCCTTTTAATGTTTACTTTCCCTTCATCACCACATTTTCAACCTTAGAAATGCTTAGTAACGCCGTGATTTCAGATCCCAAGTTTATTTTTGTGCTTTCAGAGATTTTTTTTCTGAACAATTTCAACCGATGCAATAAAGGAAACGCAGTAAGCTCGAACAAAAGAGATATTTACACATGAAAATATTTATACAGGGAAGCAGACATTAATTTCCGAATATATTTATATCCGTCTACATATATATTAAGAAGAATAACATAACATACATTCACACTCATGTATATATATATATATATATATATATATATATATATATATATATAAATAGATATAGATATATAGTTATTATTATTGCTACAAAAATATCATCTTGTAACTCAAAGGTTATAACGTTTCGGTGCGCAATGCACCATCATCAGACAGTGAAATGTGGTTCAGTTACGTGGTTATATATATGGATAAGAAAATTAAAAAAATAAATATAATGAATAAAAGAATTAAAATAGCAACCATATTCGTTGAATGCAGAAGTGCTGGAGGTTATTAATATGCATATTGACACAGCGAATTGTAAGGATGTGTCATTTTTAATAATCTTGAACAAACATGTAGCAAATTTATTGTTTGAGATGCATCGATATTACAGTTAAAACAATAAAATATTTGTCTTAATTTATGTTGTTACTATAAAACACAATTTTAATATAAGAAAATAGACGAGTAAGTAGCATTATCTTTTTACGTAGCCAAATATATATAAAATGTCAGACAATTCCGAAATTTACATTCGTTGAATGGCTATTTTAGCGAGAAAATTCTAGCTTCATCAGCAACAATCGAAAACAATTTATTAATTAATAAATTTTCGTTTTCTGTCGTTGGTGATGAAGCGAGAATATTATCCCTGAAATGGCCATTCAACAAACGTAAAAGTCGGAATTTTGTTAACATACTATATATATATATATATATATATATATATATATATATATTAAGGCTCTGAGTTCCATGCATAAGCAGTCATAAGGTGCATATCATAAAATGAGTGTTTTTCAAATTAATTCTTTATTATAGATATTTGCGTTGTTTAAGGTCGATATAAATTATAAATATATGGTTTCATTTTTCATTTATTAAATATATAAATTAATTAGGTTAATACCAAACTCAAAAGTGCGATTGGAAGCTAAAATTGTGGGAGTTAAAAAAAGAAAACTGAAAATAAATATATGGTTTTATGTGACGTATTTTCTCTTTTAGGTTAAGCGAATCAATTGTTTTTCTTTTTTATTTTTGACGAAGATGTCAAAAAATAATGGTAATAAAAATCATAAATGATAATAAATAAAAGGAGAAAAATATATAACGTGCATATATATGCCCATTAACACGAGCACACACAGAGGCGCACACACACCTAATGAAATATATTATACGGTGCAAAAATAGTAAAAATTGCAAGATAAATGTATGAATAAAATAAATATATATGAGTAAAAAGAAAAGTGATTAAAATAGCTAATGAATAAATAGATGAAAGAAGAAGTGAACGAATAAATAAGTAAAAAGAAATGTAGCGGCTACATGGTTAAGTTATATTCTACGTATTTAAGCAGAAATTTATTTCTATGTCTGCATGTGGTTATCAATTCACTTCTTTTGTTTAATAAATTAAGATTATTAAGGTGTTTCAAGATGATAAGTTATTTGTGAATTTTATCCACCTATTACTAAAAATCTGATCATGCTTCTTTAAACTTAAAATACTGTCAAACTACCGATTAGTATTCAATATTATTAGGCGATCAGAAAAATATATATTTCATAATGGCTTCTTGTAGACCAAAAGAAAATATCCAGATTTCTGCATTGATATGGGTGCTTTTGATTCTGCGATAGACTGTGATTTTTTTTTTCTTTTATGATCATATCACCCCGAGCAAGGCGGTAACGCCACTGATGTGCAGGGGGCTACGTAAGAGTGAAAAGATAGGAAAAGAGAAAGCCGGAAACCACACCCTAAACAGGGAACAAGGGATGAGCCTCTTCACCTGTTCAATAGACGTGGGTGGAGTGTGAACCGGGCAATAGTTTAGTCTATCTGCTCAAATTGAAAAAAAGAAAAAAGAAAAAAGTGAAAAGATTGGAAGAGAGAAAGCCGGAAACCACATCCTAAACAGGGAACAAGGGATGAGCCTCTTCAACTGTCCAATAGACGTGGGTGGAGTGTGAACCGGGCGATAGTTCAGTCTATCTACTCCAATTGAAAAAATAAAAAAAGAAAAGAGTGAAAAGATTGGAAAAGAGCAATCCGGTTGAACTTATTTTGTTATTGTGGACACTTAAGTATCTCTTCCAGATTTTAAAAAAACCCGGATTATAGTGACGACGGACTAATCTTCCTACAAACTATTAGCCCAGAGCAAACTGACCGACTAAGAAACTACCAGATAAAGTTATTTAAAGATCACGAACTTAAAGTCACCACCACCACTAACACTAAAATGATCAAATTCCTTCGCGTCACTTTTGACTAAATAATAGCCTATACAAACCATATAATAAATACGTCTTGCAATATTTCAACCACGACCAGAGAATACTAAACAATATTCATAAATGCATCCAATTTATATTATCTTCTAACGCTAGTAATAAGAACAGTAACGGTAAAGATGGCAAGCGCATACAGAAATTGTGTAAACGTAGCATCATATTAATAATAATAACCAACATATCAATAACCTTAAACCTACAAATATTAATTGTAAAAGCGAAAAAATACAACCTGCCTTCTTAACGGTCAATGTATGACCGAATGAGTAACTTACAAAGCTAATATTCATTCTGACTGCAACAATAAACTCTAATTTGGATCTATTGAGAACAAATGGAAATTGATATTTAATAATCATATATTGACTTTTAATAATATTAAACACAAAATAGGACTGCTCACTACAATTTTTTTCTTTTTCAAATAACAACAAAAAACCTTAATTATTACTTGTTAAATCATTATACATATCCTACTGATAATGGAATAGAAAATAAATGTAACTTAGTCAATTTAGAAAAACTCACCATTTGAAACACCTTAATGATCTATATTTATTAAACAAAAGAAGTGAACAAATGACCAAATGCAGACATAGAAATAATTTTCTACTTAAATAATTAGAGACTGACAAAACCATAAATCCGCTACATTCCTTTTTACATATTTATTTATTTATTTATTTATTTATTCTTTCATCTATTTACTCCTTAATTATTTCTTCTTTTCCTTTTATTCATTTAATTTTTTTCATCTATTTAGTGCCTTGCGAATTTCATTATCTTTTTTCACGGTAAGAGCATATATTTCATTATATATATATATATATATATATATATATATTTGTGTGTGTGTGTGTGTGTGTGTGTGTGTGTGTGTGTGTGTGTGTATATTTTTCATTCTGTAACTTATTATCATAATTTTAATATTACTTTTCGAACATCTTTCGCAAACATATAAACAAATATAAGTGACGTCTTCTTAAATTCTTCCTCCATCTGACCAGTGGTGTAAAGGATTGTGAAATACGCCAATACCCCCAACAGTTTCAGGGATAGGTGCAATTTATGCCTGGAGGAGAAATTAATGAATATAAAATATAATAATCCTGAGGAATTACTAAATCAGCGGAACGAATTAATATTTTAAAACAGACACAAAAATAGATTTAAAATAGTATAGATAAATCCTCATTGTGATTTGAATTAATGTAAATTATATTAATTTACATCAATTTTATTTTTTGAAAAGTGTTTATTTTAAAGAATTCTGGAATATGCTGTTAATATCTTTTTGCAGCAAAGGTTGTTTTGTTTTTGTAATTTTTATTTTTTTTATTTTAATTTTTGCATTTCTTTTTAAGTTTTTGGGTTTATTATTTTTATTTTTATAATTATTATATGTATATGTATTTCTATATTTCTTTTTTCCTCGTTTTTTATAGAATAAGTATTATTTTTATTACTATCATTATTAATAGAGATTGATAGAAATTTTGTTTGATAAACACTCACACATATATATATATAAATATATATTTCTATTATAATTTTTTATAATTATTTTTTATTATTGTCTATTATGAGTATTATTATGAGCATTTAAAGGGCTTTTGTTTATATTTTAATTTTTCATTTAGTTTTTCTTACTATGAATTATTATTTTAACTTTATTTTAAATAGATTACGACTAGCGGTTATATTGTAATTTATATTCGGATGTATGATTTATGGTTTATTTTTCACAGCTAATATACCCTAAAATCGGTATATTTTAATTTAAGAAGAAATCCCATATGAATATTAAGGCATAGACGTTGGTTTGATATATGAAATTTATTTTAATTTAAATTCTTTTCTATATCGTTCTAATTTTTATCTCTTTCTTTTTAATTTCCCCCCTCCCTCCTTTTATGTTTATCTTTTTAACATTTCATTTTGTAATGATTTAATTATTTTAACGAATTGTTTTTTATAACTTAATAGGATAGTTTGGCATTCTAGTAAGAATAGTTATTTTTTCAAAATGTATTGAAATTATGTTGCACAATTTGGTTTTGCACCGTAGATATATCCCATTATGTTTTAAATTAAATTCCAATGTTAATTTTGACATGTATTACAGTTAAATTTTCCACGTCAGGCTAATATTAGTTTAGAGCTATTAGCTTATTATATTTGTATTTGTTTTGATTTTGATTTTGTTTTTGATTTCTTTATAATGATTATACTTACAAGTATTTTCGTAATTTCTTTTGTCTTCTTATGTGATAGAATGAATATTGGAGTAGATAGACTAAACATTGGAGTAGATAGACTAAACTATCGCCCGGTTCACACTCCACCCACGTCTATTGAACAGATGAAGAGGCTCATCCCTTGTTTCCTGTCTAGGATGCAGTTTCAGGTCTTCTCTTTTCCAATCTTTTCATTATTTTCTTTCTTTTTTTTTTAATTGGAGTAGATAGACTAAACTATCGCCCGTTCACACTCCACCCACGTCTATTGAACAGGTGAAGAGGCTCATCCCTTGTTTCTTGTTTAGGATGCGGTTTCCGGCTTTCTCTTTTCTAATCTTTTTACTCTTACGTAGCCCCCCCCGCCTGCGCATCAGTGGCGTTATCACCTTGCTTGGGGTGATATGAAAAAAAATGTAGTAGTATTAGTAGTGTAGTAGCATTTTATTATTTTTATTATAATTATCATTACGTCTGAGAAACATTTTATTTGATACATACATGTATATATAAATGTATATGTATGTTAATACACACACACACAGACATATATATATATATATATATATATATACATATATATATATATATATATATATATATATATATGTGTGTGTGTGTGTCTCTCTATGTGCATACATATATTTGTTATTTCTTTATGTTATGTCTGTTATTTCTTTATTGATTTATTTGTATTATTATTATTTAGATTATTATTATCTACTATTAGTATTACTACTATTTTAGATAATCTTTAAGATTGTATTTTAATAAGTTATATTTTCTTATTGGGAGTTATTATTTTAACTATACTATGAATAAATTACTACTAGTGGTTATAATGTAATATATGTTAGGATATATGATTTATTTTTCACCATAAACATTCCCTATAGTTGGTATATTTTAATTTAAGAGTAAAAATCGCTTGTAACGGTTTTGAGCTAACGTTTTTTTTAGTCATTTTAAATCCGTTCTATCGTGATTTCTCCTTTTTTCTTCCATTCTTTTTGTGTATTTCCCCCTTCTGTTTAATTCTATCAAATTTTTCCTGTTTCTATATTTATATTTTTAATTTTAGTATTTTCAATTATTTTAACAATATTTTAAAATTAGCATTAATTTCTAAATTAATAGTAATACTAGTTAATTTTTTCAAATTGTATTAAAATAATAATGGTAATTTTTTTTTTTACCGTAAATATATACCGGTATATTTGAAATTAAATTCCATAGTTAAACTTTTCTGGGTTTATCTAAAAAACAGTTAGGTGGTTTGAAACGCTATTATGAGAAATGGCGTCAACATCTATTTCTCGCGATACGGTATTTCCTGTTATTGTATCTCTTTGTCTTTTCTTTTTCTCTTCTTGCTTTCTATTTTGTTTTTTCTGTTTCCTCTTTTTTCTTTTATCTCTTTTTCTTTTTCAACTTTTTTCTCTTCTTTGCATTAATTAAATTATCGTCTATCTTTTCTTTATCCTCGCTTTCCTCTTCTTGACGTTCTTTTTCGAATGAGCGAGAAATTTTCGTAAATAACCGTTACAAATGTCTGTTCTAATATGGACATGTGAGTGTCTATGTAAAATTAAATGAAAATAAAGGAATTTTTTTTTGGTGGGGGGATATTTTGATTACCAACTCTTGTACCATTTGGATCTGACGAGACGCGATAATAACATCAAAACGCGGTGAAATATGTATTGCCCTTTGTAATAATCAAAAATCTTTTATAAATTATATGACACTGTTAAATTAAATAAATGAATTTTACATTGAGTTCTCTTGAATTTGTCTCTATTGGAATTTACCTGGACATACCAAGTGTACTATGTTATATATATATATATGTGTCATGACATTAGTTTGCACTACTTCTATGTCATCACATTATTTTGCACTACTTCTTTGATATATATACATATATATATATATATATATATATAACATAGTGACGATCCACGTATACTGTCTTAATAATATGCATAGGAAAACTACTAAAAATTTGTAAGTTTAAAAATGTATTTTTCTGACAGGATTTATTTATTTCTATTATTATATTTGATATTTCAGACCGTTCTCGGCATTTCATCCGAAATTCAAATTAGAAACGTATTTCACTAGAGCGTTCGTGGAGAGATTGTTTACATCACGTGACTCAGAAAGCAGCAGATTTTCTTTAATATTTGTAAACGTAAATCGATCTTTAATATTACTTATAAATTTTGTTTTAGAGAACAAATCTTTAAGTGTATCTAAAACATGTTTAGGTATTTAAATATCTATAAAGATTCAAAAAACCTAAGTCCCTATTTAACCCTAAACAGTGTGTATTTAATTTTAAAATCCAGTATTTTTCTATCTTTCTGCGTGAGTGTGTAGAACTAAAATCGGAGTCTATTAGTAAACATTTGCACGAACGCTCTCGCGAAATACGTTTCTAATTTAAATTTTAAAATCATTTGTTTCTGATGAAAAGCCGAGGACAGTCTGAAATATCAAATATAATAATAGAAATAAATACTATCAGAAAAATACATTTTTAAACTTACAACTGTTTAGTAGTTTTTTATATATATATATATATATATATATATATATATCATAGAAGTAATGAAAACTAATGTGATGTCAGTTCACTGTTTATAGTGATATATTTTTTAAGAGTGCTCGATACATAGTACAGCATTATATATTAATCATATATGGTAATATTTTTATTATAAGTTTATGATAAAAAAAACATAGTTTACTGCAACACAAGAGCAGTTGTGTTTCGGTATTGTCTTGTTAACACCTGCTTAGGCAGTGAATTACTTTTTTATTATTAGGAATTATTATATAAAAAATCTTAGAAAACAACTGAATCTTTTACCAAATCCAGAAAATTATTTGGGGATATTTATGTATATCTCAGCTAACCAATAGAAGATCAGATCAGATCATAATAGTAGAAATTTGATTGTAAATGTAAAGAGAGATATATTTAAAATTATATAAGTCCCAGACTTTATTATAAAAGTGATGGCATAAATTGAAATACATATGTTGCAATATTACAAATTTGAGAAATTATCGCGTGTCATTGCGTAAAGGTAAACTAGATTTTTTAAGTTAATATTTATCTCATAGTGAATAAGAAATAAAGAAAGGATTTTTTTGTTTGTTTTTGTGGGTGCTATATTGGTTAAGCTGCAACAAATTAAATAATCGAAATATGGGAGAATCGTTCAATATCTGCTTTGAAATAGGTTGTAGATATCTAGTTATATTATATTAAGAAAAATTAACTATATTTTAAGTTAAAAAATGAATGATCTTTTAAAAGATGAGAAAATATTAATTATATTTTAAAAATTAACTATATTTGAAATAAAATTCTAACTATACATTTCAAATTTTATCTATCTTTTAACTATATTCAGAATTTAAGTATTTAATATTTTACCTATATTACAAAATTAAAAATTTAAACTATATTTTAAATCTATTTTAATATTCGAAATAAATTTTATACATTTATCTATATTTAAAAATTAACTATATTTTAGTGTATGTTTTAGTCGATGATTAGAACTGGAATTCTTTTCGCTACGTTTATTGTGTAAGCTTAATTTTGGGAATAATTTGTAATTTTTCTTGTAAGCATAGAAAACATGTCTCATGTAAACATTTACAAGTTCTATTTTTTAATATTTTCTATTTTACGATAGGGGTTTAATTGGCACTTTTTAATTGCCAATAATAAATAGAAATTATCTGCTATAACAGTAAGTTTTATTATCAAAAGTTAAAAGTAATGGCGGGTCTTTAAAATATTTTTGGTACACCCGATATAAAAGTATATATATATATATTACTGTGTTATTTTCTGTGGGGGGAAATAAAGCATAAGTAAGACATTTTTTGCAAGTTTACATCATTAAGTTTTCAGCAATTGCAATTATTGCTATTTGTTTAGGTTATTATATCTGTTTACAGTTCCATGATTATGATTTTTGTTGATCTTCTGAAGGTTATCACTATAGATATAGCTTAATTTCGGTGTGTTTCTGTTAATAATTCTTATAAGATTCTTATTTTTACCGCAGTGTTTTTTTTTAATTAATATAAGGAATTTATGCCTTAATTTAGTACTGATCATTTGGTTAAATTGGGATATATAACATATGATATTTCTCTTTCTGTTTTTATTATTGCTGTTGTTATGTTCATTGTATTCCATGTCAGGGCATTTATAGCCGCTGTTTTTAATTGCTGTGTCATAGAATTGGTATGTTTTTAAAAATGTTTTCATTAGAAGGATTGTTACTATTTTTCTTTCTTTTCAATAAATATGCTTGATGATTGATCGAGTGTGGTTAGATTTAGGTTGGATGTATAGACGACTAGCGTACATTTTTTGTAGTAAGGAGAGTATGTTACATCGACTAGATGTCACATCTAGGAAGTCTACCTTTTTTAGATTAGATGAGGTAGTTAACTTAAGGGTAAAATTTCTTTATGTATTAAATTTATTATCATATTGGCTTTACCACCAAAAGAACATCATCCGTGTACAACAATGTATCCTCAATATTTATATCGGAATACGCTGTCAGGTTATATAAAATGAATAGGCCAACAAAAACTGAGGATTCAGTGGAGTCTAGAGATCACATAATGATATCAAATATGTCTTCATATTTCTTGTTCTAATGTTCTTTGTTGTCAATGAGTGCGGATCGGTTTGCACTCATGATTATTATCCGTTCATCGTTAGTTAGATTGGAAATATCCATCGCGAAATCTAAGGTCAAAGTCAATAATGCTGTAGAAATAGAAAGGTAGTAATCAACGGTGTTAAACTGAATGAACGAAAAATTAGTCTTATTACTGATCTGGTTAAACTAGTAGGTGTCATCATTGCTGTTGATCCATTAAGTTAATCCGAGTCGTGATTTAATTTTGAAATTTATTCTGTCGCGGATGGTTTTGATGACTTTGCCAATTTCATGTCGTGTGGGGTTGATAATACTGGTGAGGCAGGTAATCTTATAATCCGGTTTATGATATTTAATAATGATGTAGGACTTCACATTTCAGTTCTTACTAAATCTATCACTGGTTACATTTATATATTCAACTAAATTATTAATGTTGTTAACTGTATATTTGTAATTCTTGTTATTTTTTTTTAATTAATTAAATATAGTTGTGATAAGAGTTTTATAGTAACTGGCTGATTTGTCGGAAGATACATTTTAAAGCCGTAGGTATCTTTGTCCTTCGAAAGTTCATAGCAATGTATTCAAATGGTTACAAGTGTGCTACACTAGTTAACGCCCAATTTTTCCACAATCTACGTGAATACAAATTCTGGAATTACCTACAACCTGCATCTTGGTTTGTGAAAAACATCTGTCGATGGCGTCTTGAAGATTTTCTTTGTTCTGTCAACTAAAATATTTGAAAACAAACGCCAACCCAAAATCATTTTTTAAAATTACTAACCTCATCAAAATTCGAGCTACACAAAACACAGAGAGTCACAAAATGCAAGAATATATATATAATATGGACTCTCCCGTCGATTTCGACATCTCAGCGTCTAAGTTAGACTACCACACAAAAAATTGTTTAAAGTGGTGAAGGCTTGTGTACCACCATCCACACTTTTTGAAACTGCTGTTAACAAACAATCGGTGCAGAAGTCTGCCACAAATCGCATGAACAACAGACCTCAGTTATTAAAAATTACTAGCCCTATCAAAATTCGAGCTACACAAAACACAGAGAGTCACAAAATGCAAAGCAATGTTGAGTATGCAACATAAAATAGACTTTTAGTTCGAAAACACTTCTACATTCGAAATAAACACGAATCGGAACTGAAACTCTAAAAATGTAATTTATGCTTTAAAATGCGAGGAATGTGCAAAAATATACGCGGTGGCGATGCAAGGCCTGAATCAAAGAGTAGAGACCCGCACAGAAGTAGCATTAAACGAGCCAATGACTGGAAATCATACGTTTCCCAAAATTTACACGAATGTAGTGGAGATAAATTCAGAGTAATACCAACTACCAAAATGCAGGTTACGACACGCTCATAATGCATGAAAAATAGTTATAAAAAATACAAGCTTTCCCTCAAAAAAACAACATGGAAAACATAAGACACACTCAGACACACTAAATTCAAAAACGCTAGAATAAAACTTTTGCAAACCATTTCAAAAAATACTACTCCATAAACAACAATAAAAACTAGATAACCCGTAGAGTAAAATTGAATCAAAATCGCTGAAAACAATTTCGGAGTATAATGACGAAACCAAATTTCACCAGAGTGAAAAGAAAATTCTCACAGACAAAAGGTGACTGAAGGGACTTAACGTGCGAGTGTGAAAAAGAAACAACACGCACACATAAGAACTTTCTGACCTGCTCAACACATCTGTATATTCATGATATTTTGTTCATCAGTAAAACAAACAGATCTAGATATATAAAATCACAAAAGAAAAGATTCATATTTGAACTCAAAACACGTGTAGCAACAAAAATAATATTTTGTATACTTAATACATCATACAAAAAGCAAGTAATATTATTAATATTAACAACAATATATTTACAAAACGTTCACGGCTTCTCACATTTTTTCTTTATATATATATATATATATATATATATATATATATAGGAAAATGACAAAAACGGAGAGAATAATACATAACATGTGTCTTACTAATATAAAATTAATATATATACAAATAGGGATTTTCAATGGATATTATCCAATAAATATGAAATATAGAAAAGGGACCTCACAACATAATTAAATAATTACAAATACTGAATTTATTACAGTAATTGTAGAATTACACACTGCTACTTCATCCACGAAAAATTAAGTTACATTTAAGTTAGTTATATTAAAAGAATAAATGTGAAACAGCGAGGTAAAATGTTTAGGTGAAGGGTAGAGGTGTATGCAGTAAACATTGATGCAACAGCTACAGGAAGCTTCAAAAAAATAATAATAAAACACATACACCAAAACAAGCATATACAAAAAATCTTAAAGAAAAATAATATACAAGAACAAACAAGTTAATAATTGTAATCATACACAGAATATGCAAACAGGGACATATAATTATAAGAGGCCACATAACCAAACATTAATATACACAAAATAACAGAAAAACAAAAATAATCAAACTAAAGCAGAAATATAAAAAATTGTAAAAACAAAGAAAAAAAAAGAAAAGGATCTATTTAATATGATTATAGTCACAAATAATTAGCAATCTCAAAAAAATTTTAACAGTTAAAAATAATAATTATTTCACAAGTAAACGTTTTACATGTTAAAACAATGAATCATACAGCAAAATATTCATAAAATAAACATAAAGACAAAAATATAAATTCATAAAACTAAAAGGTGGAAACGTAATAAATAATTACTGGCATAAAAATAACATTTATTAAAAAATAAAAAAAATCACTTAGAAGCTATTTACTATAACAAAAAAAAATTAAACTATAAAGAATGAATAAAAAAAGAAATAAATAATGAAAAAAATAAGAGTACTGAAACCCAACAGAGAAAAAATTAACTGAATTGGCTAGAAAAAAAATAAACATAAAAAAGATCAGTTAGAAGCTATTTCAGTCAGTCAGTTAAGTGCCATACGTGATACACGCTTGGACGATCATATCTCGAAACAGACATGACTGACTGGGCAGAAGATTATCCCGCAGTAGGTTGCCCTTTCTGCGGTAGACTGGTTGCCGACCAAGGCTATAGAACCCAATCTGTCTCTGTCACCTTTCCTTGATGCTGACCACTAAGTCATTATATATATATATATATATATATATATATATATATATATATATATATATATATTGTCCTACGTCGATGACACGGTTCGGAGTTTCATCCGTTACGCAATGAATCAGGTGCATATTACGAACTAACCGCTTAACAGATTTGAATTTAAAATCATTCGATATTCATTGCTGTTAAATCTTATAATGATAGACTACTATTTTTTTTAATATATCAAGAGTAAAATTTGAATAGACGAAAATTACACTTGAAAATATACTTCTTACTCTAATGAACTAATTAGTACCACTGAATCATAGAAATGAAATTAATTCATTTCTACGTTTCAGTAGAATTGTATTTTTAGGAAACTTTCTAATAGGCAGCTTTTCATTCAGGCACAGAATGCAAATGTCATAAAATGATATACAGATTTTCTTTTTTACTTTTCTATTTTACCTAAGGGGTTTTATTAGTTTCTTTTAACTGCCAAAAATACAAGAAAAGGGTGTTTGATATCGTTACAAATTTTTCTCGAAAGAAGTTATATATTGGTACTATCTCTGTTTCATATTATTTACTGTACAACCAACGTAATTTTTTTTTCATAGTTGGGTTTTTAATAGGTGATATTTTACATTAGTAAACAATACAATTTGTGAAACACCTATTTTCCAGTGGGCATTTCATAGAATTTCTACCTCAACTACAATCGCTCTCTCAACGGCGTGACGTGGTTTCCCTGTGCCTCTTCTACAAATCCTTTCACGGCTTCTGCTCCAATGAACTTAGCTCACTGGTGCCCTCTATGTATGAATTTACACGAGCTAGTAGACTAGCAACTAGGTCCCACACTTTTACAGTAAAATCGATAAAATGTAACCACAATTTCTACTCTAACAGCTTCTTTCCTCACACTTGCCTCTTGTTGAATTTCCTTCCATATACTTGCTTCCCCTACAGATACAATTTCCAGGAATTTAAATGTAAGGTCAATAGACGTCTCTTATCTCACTAATTCGCATATTTTCTCCCAAGTTCTTTTCTTCATCCTCTCGACACCTATTACACCGGTATTCACATCCGTCTATTCCCCTCCTCCTAACATCCCCTATAACCTACCCCTCTTTCTCAAAACGTTTCCTTATGTAAACACCTGCGCAACAGTGGCAGTAAAACTGCCTTGTTTGGTGGGTAATGTTTTAAAAAAATAACAAAAATTTATAACATTATGTTCAGTTTTGGAAAAATTATTGTTATATTGGTTTAAGTATTGATTAATATTATGATTTTTAATAATTATTTACCAGAATATTTGTACAATTATAGACTAATTTTCGAAAAAAACAGTATGGTTTCTGCTTTGCTATATCTACTGTTGATTTGCTAAAGAGCATCACCGAAAATATATACAAGGCCCTCGATAAGAATTGATGTCCTGGATATCGTTTGCTTGATTTGACCTAATTGTTCTTATTAAAATTGTCTTGAACGGCCACGCCTCCAGATATTATCACACAAACCTGGCTGTCCCAAGGGCTCCCTCTTAGGTCCAACTCTCTTTATGGTTTTCATAAACGTTTCATTTACTCCCGCCTCAGTTAGAAATTTGCAAAGGATCACAAAGATAATCTCGCTGTTGTTGGACTAGTATGAGAAATGGCTAGTAAAAGCAGTCGGATATTCATCCACAAGAGCATAGGCGCAACCTCAGAGAAAGCACCATTTCATAGCATGTAGTGTATTTCACGATTAGTAAACAACGCCAACAGCAAGAGCGTTCTATCCGATAACCGCTTCGAACAGGCGTTTTACACGTTAATCAGATAGCCTAGCGTAATACTTTAAATAGCTGCTATTTATGAAATTTTCCCCTTCCTACAGGGCTCATTGGAGTTAAATCTTTTAACTTTAGGTTACTATTTTCAAATTTAACAAGACTTTTGTATAGATTCTTCCATACGATTGTATTTTTTTCTTTTCACTTTTTCCTTTTTCTTTTTTGTTTCGTTTACCAGCCAATATAACTGTTAATAACTATGAAATTCATCTCCCTTTTTTTATAAGTTTTTCTTCAGCATCTTTGTGTAAAACCACATTTCTCTGGCTTCAAGTATGTCCTTCATCTTTGATGTGAATACCAGTATTCGCTGCCATATTGAATGACAGACATCACATAACATTACCATACTCTCTTTGTTTCCAGCGAAATATTCCTGTCTCTTAATATTCTAATCGTCTTCTGGAATGCATCCTTGCCCGTGCCAGTACGTCTTCGGGTCTTCTTGACTGCAAATCAAATAAGAAATGCAATTAGAATATTCCGTTAGAAAGATGAGAATATTCTATGAAATTGACTTGGCATGATGAAGGTTTATGATCGGTGGGAACCACGACTTTTGGCCTTTTTTCAAAAGCTCTGATGCCTGATCACAACACAAGAAAATTTAACATTATTTCAAGCAGATCTATCTTGTTTTATTTTTAAGGTTTCCTAAAAGAGACTACGAGACCAACTACAGGATCTAGTCACATTAAGTGGAAAGTAAGGTCTATAATTAAACTACAAGAAAACTGAATGGATTGTAGTCAGTAAAAGGAGGAGTTAAAAAGGGCAATTACATGTTGGGGATACTAAATTCAAACAGGTAAAAAAAATTAAATACATGGAAAGTGTTCTAACAGTGCGAAACTTCCGAAAGATTTTTAAGGAAATTGTTTGAAGCAACCGAAATGTGTTTCACACAAGAATGCTAAGGATAACATGAAGGTAACACTTGAACCACGTTGAAAACTCTAGACTTCATCGACAATCACGAAATACCACTAATAACACTAAAATTCATCGACAATCACGAAATATCACTAATTACGCTAGAATTCAACGACAAACACGAAATATCACTAATAACGTTAGAATTCATCGACAATCACGGAATACCACTAATAACACTAGAATTCATCAACAATCGTGAAATATCACTGACAACACTAGACGTCATCGACAACCCCGAAATGACACTGATAACGCTAGACTTCATCGACAATCACGAAATCACGAAAGAATGCTGAGGATAACTTGGACGTAACTCTTGAACAATGTTGAGTTTTTGGAATGCATGGACACGAGAAGAAAACTGTTACTTACCACCAGGAAAAGAAAGCTGGAACATGTTTAGTGGAAGGAGAGTTTGGGGAATTTCGTGCTCACGGGACTCACAGAGGGGAAAAGAGACAAGGAAAAGAATCGTGTGACATACTTGATGGACTTGAGTAGATGGATGGTGGTGCGGGGTCTCACTGGGATAAAAGGTGAAGGTTTAAGAGTGACAAAATATAGGGAGCTTTGGAAGGCCTTGATCACCTACGTCCTGTAGCGACATGGCACATAGAAGAAGAATCTAGGATAAGTGTTTTGTTGATCCAGAGACAAAAGAAAAATCCGTGCAGTAGAAGCACCTCTCCTCACACATACACTGGTTCGTTTCAGATCTACATACAAAAACGGATATAGCGAATGGATATACAGAAGTTTGGTCTAGCGTAATTTTAACTTCTGTGTGATAGACAGCGACACCAGATACAATGTCAGAGGTGATAAAGTCTCGGACAACCGCAAAATGGAATTTTGAGAAATGTCAATAAGTGGCAAGTTTCACTGTGTTACGATTGCTACATTTTTTTTTTAACTTGATCAAATGTTTAGTTTGGATGAAACCATCGAGAGGCACTCAGATAGGATCGAACTCACTTTAATGATCTCCAACACTTGTAATTTTCCCATTTAAGTATTTCACTGTGAAAATAATCACTTACCTGGTAATATGTTCATTTCATTGAAGCATGTTTAAACATAATAGTCTCGATATTTAGAAAATGACGAAAAGAACGATCGAAATAACAAGGCTATGTTTACGACATCTCGACCTTGTGATGGGGATTATTTAATTTCGTCTTCTAAGATATCTCACTCTCTAGTTAATGCTCACAAATAAAATCGGTCGGTATGACCGGCACTGATTTTAGAAATGTCTAGAATTTATTTAAAGATGGACTACCGTGTATGTCCTAGGAAAAGACGATGGAAAATAATATGGAAAATTTTCTTGAAATTATCCTATACCTGTAGTATAAGACGACTACTTAATAATTATATAAAATTGATTTTACAGGAAATGTTGTTAATTACAGTATCCTTAAAAATACCAAAACCGATTTAATATAATGTTTTCCTTCTCACGTCCCCTAAATGGGAAAAAAATTGGTTGTTTATGTTTCATCAAGCGATGATAAAATCCTAATTATTCTTCTTCCTCTTCTTTTCCAATATCTAAAAAGGTACAAACAGCCTATTTACTGACCATTTACCTATACAGGTATAATATTTAATGACCATTTACTTATACTTCGTCGACAATCACGAAATAACACTGATAACGCTAGACTTCTTCGACAATCACGAAATAACACTGATAACGCTAGACTTCATCGACAATCACGAAATAAAACTGATAACGCTAGACTTCATCGACAATCACGAAATAAAACTGATAACGCTAGACTTCTTCGACAATCACGAAATAAAACTGATAACGCTAGACTTCATCGACAATCACGAAATAACACTGATAACGCTAGACTTCATCGACAATCACGAAATAAAACTGATAACGCTAGACTTCATCGACAATCACGAAATAAAACTGATAACGCTAGACTTCATCGACAATCACGAAATACCACTGATAACGCTAGACTTCATCGACAATCACGAAATACCACTGATAACGCTAGACTTCATCGACAATCACGAAATAACACTGATAACGCTAGACTTCATCGACAATCACGAAATAAAACTGATAACGCTAGACTTCATCGACAATCACGAAATACCATTGATAACGCTAGACTCCATCGACAATCACGAAATAACACTGATAACGTTAGACTTCATCGACAATCACGAAATAACACTGATAACGCTAGACTTCATCGACAATCACGAAATACCAGTGATAACGCTAGACTTCATCGACAATCACGAAATACCAGTGATTACGCTAGACTTCATCGACAATCACGAAATACCACTGATAACGCCAGACTTCATCGACAATCACGAAATAACACTGATAACGCCAGACTTCATCGACAATCACGAAATAACACTGATAACGCTAGACTTCATCGACAATCAGGAAATACCAATAATGACGCTGTTTTAGCTCGTAGGCTCTCACTTCACAGCTGAAGGGTAACAGACAAATTAATTAATTACTCAAGTGCATTTTTGTGTGAGTGGATGCAACGAGTTCAATTTTAATTAGAACCCAACTCGGCTCTCCGGTTTCTCATTCTGAGCGGATATATACAGCATCACAACACACACACACACACACACACACACACACACACACACACACACACACACACACACACAAATATATATATATACACAATGGTAGATTTTTCTCTGCAAAGCAATGTGTGTGTAAACTGGTGTGAACCATCTCATACTGGCAATATTTACCTGATACACACACATGCACACGCAGACGTATCTATTTTTGTGAATGTTTATATTTATATGAGTGTATTTATGGCTTTCATAGATATTGCCTTTTTCAAAAAGATCTATTTACCTTTGGTAAGTCACTGATAAAGGAGAAAAATAGCCCCACAAGCAATGAATTGTTGATAAGGTGCAATGAAACATTGCAATTCACTGTAATATTTTTAGAGATGTACCGATACAAGCATGACTGCGGGAAGATATCACTGATGTTGAAGCACCGAGATTTCTGTTTTTTCTAAAACTGGTATCGCCGAAGAGTACGTTTTGTCTTTTTTTTCTAAAAGCGAAGGCGTTTTGATGTCTGACGTGATATTAATAGTCAGACTTTTTGGTGGAGAAAGAAAAAAAAACAACCGAGCTTTCGAAGCCATAATCCAGCTCAGCGTGTCGTTCTATGGGAGTTGATTACAAATAAGTTATTACTATACCTTGTATTCTCAGCATTTGAAAAGTTAAGTAAGGTACAAGGCTTAATAGAAAATAAATACTTATTGGGCGAATGTAGTTTCACAAATTTTCATTAACATTTCGCTGTTCTTTGATATGCTTAACAAATGATATTGACGCCATTTTTGGTGGTTAAATTTGTGACTGTAAAGTGTACTCGTTCATCAATGTTGTAGGTACACAGTAAAATAAATCGCTTGCTTCTCTTTATTAATCTTCTCATTTTTCTTCTTGTCAATAAATATAAGTCATCCTGTTTACTGAAAATCAAATCAGCCGTCAAGAACAATGCTGTCCTTCGAAGTATTAAATAGAAAAACGAATATTTTATGCATCACCTACTCTTATCGTCGCAAGTAGAAAAATATATTAAGAAACAGATGAATCCAATTCTTCCCACCACCAGCTTTCGGTAAATGTCAAGACACACTAGGCACCATAGATTTATTTGTCAATCAGTTTAGGAAAACGAAAAACTTAGAATTAAAATCAGTCTGGGGAAGGTCGTGCTCCGTCAGGTCATGATGCCCAAGACTCACCTGTACTGTAATGGCTGCAGTAAATGTGGTGTCTCTTCAACCTTAATGGGTGGCGGAATTCGTAATACAAAAAAGAATACAATTCGCAACGGTAAAACCAGGAAATTCTACAAATGTATCTAGAAAATAGTTTAACTGTGAATGGAAACGGCAACGACAACGCCGAAATATAAAGGTGCATTGAGATATCGAAATGTGCCTTCCAAATGCTAAGCAGATTATTAAGAAACAGGAAAATGTTCTATAGAAACAAAGAAAAGTGTACTGAAATGCTACATAATATAAATTCTCATAGATGAAGCAACAAATTCTGGATAATCCCCTCACAGACGATAAAACAGCCGAAAACAACAATGATTTGCTTCTACAGAAGCTTAGAATATTATGGATTTATATTGAATATATCGGCGATGTGTTTACGAAAATGGAATCAAAAATACACTTATATTTAGCATCAGAAAGAAACAATCGAAATTAACGTGGCACATGATGAGAAAAGTGGAATTAGATTGTTTGAAATTGACAGGAGGTAGTGAAGAACAAGGGGACAGGGAAAACAAAGGTTATCCTATCTAACGGGCAGGTGTAAATGGTTGGCATAATAGAGATGAAGAAAGGGAGAACGAAAATACAAGTTTTATAGTAAGAGATACAAAGATAGAAAATGGTGAAGAGTTATAATCGACCAAGCGCTGAAACGACAGGACACAAAGAATAATAATAAGCAAATAAGGGAGAATATAAAGGTAGATGTATTTATCAGGTGTTAATGTACAAGTTGAAAAACTCTCTCATGGGAAAACGGTGAAACATACAAAAGTGATAAGTACGTTTATCAGCGGTCAGCCAGTTAAAGTGTCATACGTGATACACGCTTGGGCGATCATGTCTCGAAAGAGACACGACTGACTGGGCAGAAGATTATCCCGCAGTAGGTTGCCATTGCTTTCTGCGGTAGACATGTTGCCAGTTAAGTCTGTCCTGTTATTTGACTCATAGCTAGAGGAGGAAGATATATAGTATATAATTAAGTAGTAATAAGTGGGGGATCACTTTGCTAGGTCATAACAATATAAAACTGATCACCCACTTTATGCCTAGTAGAAGCCTTATTCATGTTTCCAACTATTATATTCAGTCACTTAAGTGCCATACGTGATACACGCTTGGGCGATCATGACTCGAAAGAGACACGACTGACTGGGCAGAAGATTATCCCGCAGTAAGTTGCCATTGCTTTCTGCGGTAGACTGGTTGCCGACCAAGGCTATAGAACCCAATCTGTCCTGTTATTTAACCTATAACTGGAAGGAAGAGACGGATTAATACCTTTCCCAAGGGTATTTGCGCGTAAGTGAATACAATGGATTCAACTGGAATTCGAACTCGGCTCCCCGGTTTCTCGTTCCGAGATATCCACTGTATCACAACGCTAGTTTTTTGTAAAGAGCTGCTCAGCATGAATAGGAAAATATAAGAACAAACATTAAATGAAAGAAATAAAGAAAAGGGATTCTTTTCTTGAACAGTGCTGTGTATTTTGGTTTCTCATTTTATGTCTGTTTAAAGCGGGGGGTACATGACTCTCTACATCTTCCTTTCACTATCAATTGTAAGGACTTTGGATTTTTATCATTACTTTTTTTCTGTACTTCGCCACAGATCCATAAAATTGTTCTTTCTCTCTGTCCATATTGCTTTTAATGTATTGTGTGTGCTAAATTGTTAATAATGGGATAAACGCTTTTCCCTCATTATAAGTCTAAGAGATTTCAAATCTTATTCTAAAATTCATTGTAATTGTTGTTTTAGTTCCCATTTTTAAAGTTCCTCATTGCTTGCATGTTCTAACCATGGAATTCACAACCAAACTTTCCAAAAACCAGAGCTCTTTTGCTTCGAGGCACAACTTCATTTGCGAGTAAATTACATAGAATTAACTGTTATATAGGACAATATAAATTACGTAATATTTCAGCATTCTTTTCTTTGTTGGTATTCACACCGTTTCGTCTTGGTAAACTTCTTTAAGCGTCTACGAATGTTATTGCATGTAACTATTTCCGTATGTAGAGATTTAGGGATACGCTTAAGGTTTCGAGCACTTACATAACTGACGCTATTTTCAGAGGTGGATGGTAGCAGTAGTTTTTTTAGGGGAAAAGTTCACCTCTACAACAATCCATCGTTGACATCTACAACGAATAATATTATACTACGAAAATTAGGACAAATTACTCTCCGGCAGCCTTAAGTTTTCACACACACACACACGCACGCACACGCGCGCACACACACACACACACACACACACACACACACACACACACACACACACACACACACACACACACACACACACACACGCACACACCACACACACACACACCCACACATACACGCGCGCACACACGCACACACACATACACGCGCACACACACACACACACACACACACACACACACACACACACACACGCGCGCGCACACGCACACACACACACACACACACACACACACACACACACACACACACACACACGCACACACACGCACACACCGCGCGCACACGCACACACACACACACACACACACACACCACGCACACGCACACGCACACACACGCACACGCACACACACACGAACACACACGCTCACACACGCACACACACACACGCACACACACGCTCACACACACGCACACACACGCACACACACGCTCACACACGCACACACACACGCACACACACACGCACACACACACGCTCACACACACACACACACTTATACATGTATATACTTGGAAACGAATCGAGAAATTTCTAAAAGTACGCAGTAGAAAAGTAATATAAAATAAATTTTAATGCATTTTAACAAATTTACTGATAATACAAAAGAATTTATTTGGAAATTAAAAAAAAATTAATAAAGTCATTGAGTGAAATTGGCCATAATACTTAACAAACCATGTTGATGATATTTCTTGATGGGGAAATAAAATCTGTGTGTGTGTGCGTGTGTGTGTGCATGTTTGTTTACTTATGTATGAAGTTATGTATGAATTCTGCAGAATCATCAATTCGATTTTTCTAACGAAAGAATATTTTTTTCTTTATTCTTTGATATTCAATTTTATAAACTTTTGGAATTTTTGACGAAAGTGAGATGAGTTGATTCGTCTAAAAATAACTTATGAGATTCAAGGAGGATATCCTGTTTATTTGAGACAGATATAATGATGATAATCTATAGCATATCTCACGTATTGCGAGGTTTTCTGGAGTTTGTGTTCATTGGCGACAATGATTCTTTTAATCTTTCCCCCGCCCCCAAGCAAGGCGATAACGCCATTGATGTGCAAGGGGCTACATAAAAGTAAAAAATTAAATAGGAAGAGAGTAAAGAGAAAGACGAACCAGTTAGAAAGGAGCACAAGAAGGATGAGAATACAGGTGTGATGACAGTTGCAAAGGTGGAGAGAAAGGAAAAGGTATACAGGGTGAAGCAGAAAGAACTAGAGTCAAGTGGTTAAGAGATGGGTATTGATATTGCATTTAAATTCCTGGAGGTTGTAGCCGTCAGGAAAGCAAGAATATGGAAGCGAGTTCCCCAGGCAGGAAGTGCGAGAAAAGAGTAGAATTGTCGATTGCATTAGATTGATCTAACTGTAAATGGGTGGGACCCAGTAGCCAGTCTTGTTGCACGAGTAAACTCCTGTGTCAGGGGCACCAGTGACTTAAGTTTGTCGGAGCAGAAGCAGAGGGAAGCCACATCCCGTCGGTGAAAAAGTGAATTAAAGGGAATAAACGCAAACTTCGGAATAGAAACGAGACATCATTTTACAGCTGTCGCCTTTTCTTCTTACGTAATCATATGCACATCGATTTGGATTATCTTTGGATTTAAAAAATAATCGTCTCTCAACAAACAAGGCAGAGCAGCCTCAGTGCACAGATTGTTGAAGTGAGAGAAAAAATTGTGTAGATAGAAATATTGATGAAAGGATAAAAGATGATCGGGTTTTAAGAAGATGGAAAATGGAAATTAACGTTGCATTAAAAGTTTTAAAGTGATGTAAGAAAAGGATGTGTCATCTCACCAGATCTATTCAGTCAATACAGCGAGACAATTACGAGAGCACTAGAAGTTCATTCGTAATTGGCGTCTACAATTTGAACAATATAAGATACCCATATGACACGGTGCTGATAGCAGACGGAGAAAGGAAACTACAATATCTAATACAGAGTGTTGCTATGGAAAGCGAAAAAAAAAGACTAAACATAACCTATAACAAAAATAAATTCATTGTTATCAGTAAAAAGTGGATACCATGAAACCAACTACAGGTCGGGAATACAAAATAAAGTAGGCACCGAAATTTAAATACCTGAAAAGATTTTTAACAGAATACGAAATCTGAGGTAATGAGATCAGAAGGCGTATTAACATGGTCAAAGGCGTATTCCAAAAGCTAAAGAGTGTATTGAGAGACAAAGAAAAAAGCTTGCTGGATTGTAGTGTGACGTCTGTTCTTCAATATGGCAGCGAATGCTAGCGTTTTCCAAAAGCTAAACAGAGTATTGAGAGACAAAGAAAAGCTTGCTGGATTGTAGTGTGACGTCTGTTCTTCACTATGGCAGCGAATGCTAGCGTTTTCCAAAAGCTAAACAGAGTATTGAGAGACAAAGAAAAGCTTGCTGGATTGTAGTGTGACGTCATTTCTTCAATATGGCAGCGAATGCTAGCGTTTTCCAAAAGCTAAACAGAGTATTGAGAGACAAAGAAAAGCTTGCTGGATTGTAGTGTGACATCTGTTCTTCAATATGGCAGCGAATTCTAGCGTTTTCCAAAAGCTAAACAGAGTATTGAGAGACCAAGAAAAGCTTGCTGGATTGTAGTGTGACGTCTGTTCTTCAATATGGCAGCGAATGCTAGCGTTTTCCAAAAGCTAAACAGAGTATTGAGAGACAAAGAAAAGCTTGCTGGATTGTAGTGTGACGTCATTTCTTCAATATGGCAGCGAATGCTAGCGTTTTCCAAAAGCTAAACAGAGTATTGAGAGACAAAGAAAAGCTTGCTGGATTGTAGTGTGACGTCTGCTCTTCAATATGGCAGCGAATGCTAGCGTTTTCCAAAAGCTAAACAGAGTATTGAGAGACAAAGAAAAGCTTGCCGGATTGTAGTATGACGTCTGTTCTTCAATATGGCAGGCAATGCTAGCGTTTTCCAAAAGCTAAGCAGAGAGACAATAAAATTTCGTTGGAAAATATGGTTCTGCAGAATGATACTGAGCATAACATGGACCGAATATATTATAACGACAACGTTTTAGAGATGAAAATGAAAACGGAAATGATACTTTACATCAGCAAAATATATTTGAAGTTTCTCTGATATGTAATTAAGAATGAGGGTTTGGCGATTCTGATGGGCCGAAAAAAAAAGAGAAACAGCAATGCATGAGATACTTGATGGGCTTCAACAAATGGATATCAGAACAGTACTAAGAGAAAGAACTTTAAGAGCTATATAGGATAAGCTGTTGAAGGCCATGATCGCCCACGACCTAAAGGATCACAGCTGATAGAAAAGAAAGTTTACTACGAAAGCATGTAAACGACAGGGAGTTTCTTAGGCGAGAAGTTTGAGAAACGAAACTGTTCGAAATAGAAATTGTGATTCAGGTTTTAACTATTTCAACGGTAACTGGGTGGGACATAGATATGAATCTAGTAGCAAATTTACGTGGTTGGATTACGCAGAGAAAAAAAAACATCCTCAGTTCAGTTGCTATGAAAATATTTGTAGAAAAATCAGAGGTAAGCCATAGCATATCGGTGAGAAAGTGACTGAAAACGAGATGCCAAATCAGGATCGATTAAATTGCAGATATTTCTTTGGATTTTGTTGATTACCTGGAGATGAATAGCAGGAGCACCCGACCAACTGGAATTCGAACACGGTTCTCTGATTTCTCTTTCCAAGCCGACATCCACTGCACTACAACGCACATCCCTCTCCAAGAAATACAACGCACAAGACATGATTGGCAACTGCGCCTTCATCTAACTAAAATCATATTATTAAGAGGGAAGCATTTCTAGGATGTATTTTACTGTGCTCAGTATATTGTGCAATGATTAATTTCTTTTAATTTTAATCATTTTACCACAAGCAAGGCAGCCTTACCCTCACTGGGTTACATAGAAGGAAAGGGATGAAACATATTTGTAAGACATATTCTTGCCAAATCTATTTTAACGAAAGGACAACTAACAAACAATGACAGTGTTTTGTCTGTAAGTTGACCAGATTAGAAATAGTTTCAGTAAGAATCACGCGATGTAATTAAGTAAATTTTCTGAAGTATAGCCACAGTATTCTATGCCCAATTGAACGGTTGATTTATAAATGTGCAAGATGCTTTCTGAAGAAAAAAGAAGACATTTGGGCAAGACAAAGTGTCCTGACCTTCTAAGCAGCAGATGCAGTTATAGATTCGATTTAATCGTTCTTCTAGGGGTCTGTGGAAAAAGTGAAAATAAGGAGGCACTGGCTTTCAAGGAGATTTGAATTAGCCATGAGGATGACTTTCAAGAAAGTTTCTCTATGATGGTTAAATGAGTGCAGCTTTGTTTTATTTCTTTACAAGCTATTCCTTGCCTCGGTTAACTAGTGATTGGATGTCTATTTCAAGAGTAGAAGCCAAGTGAACGTTGTCAGACTTGGCAGATTCTCGTATTGAGACGAGAGTAAATGGTGCTAAATGAAAATAGAATGGTTCTTTTGTTATTGTTATTTGCAAAATTTTACAAGGTAGCCAGGAAGCTTTTGCTTCAGCCAGCCAATAAGAAGGGACTAGCATGGGAAAGAGAGCACAAAAACTGGACATCAGAACAATTAATTTCATGCACATTTTATTGTGCAGTATTAACAAAAGAACAATTCTCTTTTCATTTAGAATTATCCACTTGGAAATAATTATTAAAATAGTATGAAATATCTGATTTCTTTTAAAAAAATGTGGAGGGCTAATCATTATGGCCGGTAGTGTGTATATATATATATATATTGAGAGAGAGAGAGAGAGAGAGCGTGCGCGAGAGAGAGACAGAAAGAAAGAGAAATTATGTGAAATGTAACATTATTATTATTTGTAATATATATGTATATATATATATATATATATGTTTTTAATAATTTTTTATATTATTAATACTCAGAGCCACATACAAAAATCAAACGACATCTCACTTTCTCGCAGATATTCAACAGACCCAAAGGAATTAAAAAACAACAAAGACATACACATATCTTCTGACAAAGGTGGGGGAATCGTAATCATGGACGAACACATATGCCAACAAAAAATAAAATGCCTCATTGATGATGAAAATATATACGAGAAACTTAACAAAAACAGCACCACAAATGAGATACAAAAACTTATATTAGTCATCCACATACAAGCCCGTTTCGCTGTATCACAGCTCATAAGCGTTGATAGACATACCCGCTTGCTTCTGGCCGGGAGCGAAACTCGACCGATTTGGTGTTAGTCGGAGTCTCTACTCCCTAAGCCATCGGCGCATGGGGTCAGAGAAGGGAAATTTTAACGTCTTGTATGTAAGCAGTGTGTACAGACGCCAGTCACCGAGAGAACTCAATTCATTTCAGAAGAGTCGCGCATTATAGTCGAAGTGGAAACTGGTTTTAAAATTTTCTTCTCCAGAGTGCTCCATCGTAATGATAGCATAATATATTAGTCATCCACATACAAGCCCGTTTCGCTGTATCAGCTCATCAGCTAGACATATCCACTTGCTTCTGATGTTACAAAAAAATAATTTTACAGGAACGTATGGCTATTTCAACGATTGAAACCCGCATTGTCAGAAATCATAATCATCATGGTAAATTATAATCTTTTTTTATGAATGTGTTTGTGTGTATTCGTGTGTGTGTGGTTAAAGACAATGGGAGTAAGCCTAGTGAAAAGAAAAGCAAGAGGAAGAATGAAAAATAAGGAGAGAAAATTTAAAAAAAAAGAGGGAACGTGAAAGGGAGGAAATGGGAGAAAATTGTTTATCAGAAACGACGGAAAGGGAAAGCTGGTTAAAGAATATGGGGGAAGTCAAGATTTTTTTTTTAATCGTATCACCCCGAGTAACCTGTTCAATAGACGTGGGTGGAGTGTGAACCGGGTGATAGATATGTCTACCTACTCCAATTGAAAAAAAAAAGAAACCAAAGTGAGAAGATTGTAAAAGTGAAAAGCCGGAAAACACATCCTAAACAGGGAACAAGGTATTAGTCTCTTAACGTGTTCAATAGACGTGGGTGGAGTGTGAACCGGGCGAGAGATAGATCTATCTACTCCAATTAAATAGATTCATTAACAACAAAGAGACAAAAATGTATATAGAAAAGAAAGGTGTCGAGCTTCATCAGTTTTTTTACTTTCTTCTTTTTCCCTTTTTAAACAAAAAAGAACTGAATGATCTGTGTGCGTGTGTATTTAGACAAGAGTCACTCGATTATTTAAGTTTTGTTAAAATGACAGACAAGATGCTATCGTAAAGGTTTTTATATAATTTTTCATGCGATATTTTAATATTTTTCTTTCTTAGAACATAAATGATATAAACATTTTCCGAATATTTTATTTCTACAAGAATATTCGTCTTTAATTTTAGCCATTATTAAGTATGACTTTCATTTTACTAATAACTGAATTTATAATATGTTTGTGTATGTATACAGTGCCATATAAATGTTTTACATTCCAAATACGGTGAGTACTTTATGGTCGTGTTCATAGTTATTATTGTTGAATAGTGATTTCTTTTTCATTTTTTATTCATAAAGCTTCCATTATTTTTAGCCTTCTTTTACATGTGGATGCGTAGCTGTAGGGAGATGGCTAATGATTCTTAATTCGGCCGTGTGTTCTACTTAAACAAACTTCTTACAGCTTACAAGTTTTATCCCAAATTATCAGAAGGTTGTAATCATCAGAAGGTTGGTTGTCGGTAAGTTAGGGGTATCAAGATTTGTAGAAAATGTTCGTAGTAGTAATTGTTGAAAGAGTATATGTGTACGTATGTATGTATGTACGCGAGTTTGTTTCGTAAGAATTTCTTTCGATAGAGAAGAAGTAAAATGAATCAGCACATGAGAAAGAAGGAGAAGGGGCACAATGGGTATTTGAAGTTTCTCCCGTTACATTATAGTAGTTTCGTCTCGCTAATCCTATCTGACTCCGTGTCTTGACCGGTCACTGAATATACTTAAGTAGTAATCTGATCATGTGACCGGCTCCAGCAAGCATTTTTCACTTAGGTGTGAAAAAACGTTTGGTTGACGTCAATTATGAATTTTCTGTTTGCTATCCAATTAGGATACTGAATTTTGCTTTTCACACTAACTTGTGAAATTTGCCATGGTTTGCGTTTTTTCAACATGTTTTTAGTCGTTTGAATCCACTTTTGTAGGTGTGCAAATTTTTTTTGAATGTTTTACTTGGGTTTTTCCAAAATGCTTTTAATTCTTAATTTTTTATTTACCACAGATGATGATGTTATATTTGTATTACTGACAAGTTATGTTACGGATAGAATTTTGTAGATCTCTGTGTGTATCCTTCTGACCATAGATCTATTAAATATCATTTAAATACACATGGAGACCTACCAAGCACTATCTGTACCATATTCGTTGATATTACAAATATTATGGAATTCAGTCAGTCAGATAAGTGCCATACGTGATACACGCTTGGGCGATCATGTCTCGAAACAGACATGACTAACTGGGCAGAAGATTATCCCGCAGTAGGTTGTCATTGCTTTCTGCGGTGGACTGGTTGCCAACCAAGGCTATAGAACCCAATCTGTCCTGTTATTTGACTCATAATTAGAAGGGGAAGAGATGTATTATATTTTTAAGTAGTAATTAGTGGGGGATCAGTTTATTACTTCATAACAATATAAAACATATCCCCCACTTTATGCCCAGTAGAAGCCTTAATCATGTTTTCAACGATTAAATTTAGTCAGTCAGTTAAGTGCCATATGTGATACACGCTTTGGCGATCATGTCTCGGAAGAGACATGACTGACTGGGCAGAATATTATCCCACAGTAGGTTGCCATTGCTTTCTGCGGTAGACTGGTTGCCGACCAAGAATATAGAACCCAATCTGTCCTGTTATTTAATCCGTAACTGGAAGAAATAGACTGATTAATGCATTTCCCAAGCGTATTTGCGCGTAAGTGAATGCAATGAATTTAACTTGAATTCGAATTCGGCTCTCCGATTTCTCGTTCCGAACCGATATCCACTGCGCCACAACGCACATCCCCTCAGCACATTATAGCATTATTCACATGAAAAAGAAAAAAGAAAGAAAAAAGCTGAAAATAATGGAAGCCTTATTAATAAACAAATGAATTTATCAATTCAACATAATGTACTATTGCTATCTTTTTTATCATATTCTTTCTATCATAACTCAGACATTTGAAAACGAATTTGATCCCCACAATATTGAGTGCATATCTAGCTACAGAAAATACATTTTATAATTATATACAGATTATAGTCCTAGCAGTGCTAGGAATATGCAAACAAATTATTTGGTGCTTAAATATCTATGCTATTGAAATTCTTTAGAAAACTCTCCTTAATTTGTGTTTTGAAATAATTCCACAATCTCCTTAATGAATGCAGAATTGTAGTGATAACTCATGTGCCTCCATCATAATTCGAAAAACAAGTGAAATAATGATAAATTTTCGTCAAATATTATCACACAGAAAAAAAGGTAGTGTTTTACATTCATTTTCGAATAAATAGTTTTTTTCTGATTTTTAAAATTAAATTAAATCTTGATTACTCTATTTGTGTTAAGTAGAAATGAAAATTGAAGACACATATCTCTTATTCGAATTTAATCACTGCAAATAATGAACTAACATATTTCCTCATAATTAAAATAAAATTTTCTATCCCTAGGTAAGAATTAGAATCAGTTTCTGTCTTGGTAAAAAAATAGTTGCTATGTTTAGTATTGTCGGTTACGAATCGAATAGCGTATGTCAAAATGTATCAAAAATGCGCAAACTTCCCAATATTTCTCTGAGACAAATATGCCGAAGAGACAAAGGGACGGAAATGAATTGCTGATCGTTTCAGGTTCTCTGACACCCTATACATTTCTATTTTTCTTCTGATTTTGCTCTTACTCCCAGTCTCACTCTCTTCATATATATATATATATATATATATATATATATATATATATATATATATATATATATAACTCAATAATCTATCAATGCAACATATATCATCCATCGAAAATCCAACTATAAATAAAGTGTATATCGGATCAACTAAGAATACTTTTAAGCAGCGCTGGTACTTGCACCTAACCTCATTTAAAAACAGCTTATACCGAAACCAAACATCCATTTCCACATACATTTGGAAGCTAAAGGATTCAAAACAGAAACCCAAAGTAAAATGGAAAATCCTAGAAAAAACTAGAACTTGCAACTCACTTAATGACATCTGCCCTTTATGTCTAAGTGAAAAACTACACATTCCTCAGTACCCCAACAGCAACTATTTATTAAACCGTAGAGATGAATTACCAGTACTATGCAAACATCGCAAATATTTCTCCCTAGAATTTAAGTAAACAAGTAAACACCCCACCCACGAAACCCCCACAAAAAATACACACAACCAACCCTATAAATAAACAGAAAAAGACAACAAACCCTGTACAATACCAACAAAAATAGTACAGATGCAGCAGAATAGTAGAAAAATAAATAAATATATCGACACGAAAAACAAAAACAAAAAAAAACACACACCCCAAAACAAAATAACAAAAATTAAAGTAAGAAGAAACCAACCCCAAAACAAAACAACACCTACCAACCCCTGAACCAATTAACAACACGCAAGGCGCCAGCAGCCTAAACCCACACAAGATAAATATGAAACCTATCCTGGAATCAGCCACAAACAAGCACTTAACCCTAAGACCTTAAAAGGCTCAACAGAAGTAAAATTACAGACCAACACCTCTAACACCCAAAAAAATAAATCCATCACAAATGGTCTTTTCAACTAGATAATTCTCATTTTTTAAAAAATTACCTGAAAATGAAGCAGTTCGAAACCCAAAAACTTTTGTGCAGTGATACTATGAATTTATAAACCATTGTAACAATTATTGCACTATATATATATATATATATATATATATATATATATATATATATATATGAGTGTGTTTGTGTGTGTGTGTGCACGCGCGTGTGTAGATACCTCAAAGAAAAAAATTGACGCATCATAGAAAACACAGTTTTAACATTTTATAATTTATTTAAGTTTTTAAAAGCCGTCTTAACAGACCGAAATTTAAAATGGTTTATATTCAGTCAGAATATTTTATATTTATTCAGAATATTTAAATAATAATGTCTTCGAAGGGCGTTAAGTTTTTCCTTGATGTGTATCATATGGTTCTGCATAATATATATTGAATAATAGTTTATATTAAAAAGACATACTTGAATTATCTTTTCCAATTATGGAATTGATATCTTTATTTATGCATCGATCTATCTAAGTGTGTGTGTGTGTGTGTGTGTGTGTGTGTGTGTGTGTGTGTGTGTTCCAAGGGATGGAGGTTCATAATGATATATCAGAGAGCCGATTTTAAAAACAATTCAATTTCCTGATATTCAGATATGCGTAAATATCTCTGTGAAAGGTCTTAATCCATCTCTTCTCCATCTAGCTATAGGTTAAATTGTGCATTCCAAAAAGTAATATAGAATCCAATAATTTATTATATTTTATACCATTCCATTATGTTACATTAACATATTTGAAACTGCAGATTAAAATGAATACATTTTATTCAATATAAATTTATCTGTACTTCTTTATTTTCATGCTTTTAGGGTTACTTTGTTTAGACGATGATATTGAAATATCAGAAATGACGTGTTTTATAAAATAATATATATATATAATAAGAAATATATCACACAGATTTCTTAATACGAGTTGGCTGCCTGCGGCGCAGTAACTCCTTATAGAAATTAGGAGTTGGGTTCGATGTTTAGTGTGTTTGAGTTGAGTCACCCGTCACATTGAAAACACGGAATTCTGTCGTAATGAATGTATAGACTTTTTTATTTGTCCTCAAGTGGGCCCACTTAACGGAATTAGGCCCCATCCAATGCACCCTATCATGCGAAGATCAATGAAGTGCTAAAAGGGGGAAGTCTGTGAAATAAACATATGCTAAAGCACTGCTTTATTTGAAAGTAAATCAGGGATTTATTGTTAACTATACATCGCTATATGCGCGTTAGGGATGCTAGTTAAAAGAATATATATATATATATATATATATATATATATATACACGGTTTTATATGTATATATATCGCAGAAGTGGAAACTGTTTTTAAAATTTTCATTCATTTAAAATAAAACCGTATATATATATATATATATATATATATATATATATATATATATATATACGGTTTTATTTTAAATGAATAAAAATTTTAAAAACAGTTTCCACTTCTGAGATATATATATATATATATATATATGCTCTCAGAAATGAATTGAATTCATTTGGTGTGTGTGTGTACACACCGCTTATATAAAACCTGTTAAAATTTCCCTTCTCTCATTACATGCATCTATGACTTGTGGGTAGCAACTCCAACTGACACCAAATCGGTCGAGTTTCGTTCCAGGTCAGAGGCGGGTGGATGCGTTTGTCCACAATGATGTGTTGTGATACCCAAAAAAGTACACTTCGAGAAAATTTACCTAATTACATCCCTGTGTGATTCTTGCTGAAACTATTTTTAATCTTGTCAACTTAACCTGCTTACAGACAAAACACTATCATTGTTTGTTAGTTTTTTCTCTCGTTAAAATAGATAGGTTTTGGCAAGAATATGTCTGACAAAGGTTATCAAATAGGGTTTTTCCGATTTACTTAGATTTAATCTATAGATAGATAGATAGATAGATAGATAGATAGATGGATAGATAGATAGATACGAACAAATTATGAAATAGTCTGTAGTATATGAATGATCTGTTTAGGTCGGAAGGCTGCAAGAAAACCCTATATGTGTCGTCTGCATACTTTTTCCGAATATTATTAAATAAGTGAAAAAGCATACGTATCGACATACACAAACGCGCACACACGCGCACACACACATCCACACACATTTAAACCCACTAACACACTCACATACTCACATACACACATGTATACACACACAGAGTACGATGGATAAATTGTCGACTACATTACGCAAAAATGAACGTAACAATCATATATCATTTTTACAGATATATTTACTCAAATTGTACAAAAATATTTCAAAATAGTAAAGACTAAATTTATTCAAGAAAATTGTCATTGAATTTAACCAAAGCCCCCAGACTAATTCGGAATCTTCGACAGCTCTTCTGGAGAGTCATCTTCTTTAAGTCGGTGGATGCTTTCAAAATCCTCTCATTCAGTTCATCGTTCATGTTACAACTAGTTATGTTGGCCACTCGCTCAAATGCGCCTTACAATCAAGGGGGTACGTTAAAGGCCCAGGTATGTGTTGATTTGGTCGCAGAAATTGTCTGAGAGTCATAAATGTGTTCTAATTGTGTGACATGGTGCAGAGTCCTGTTGTTAAATATAGTAGCCTACTTCTTTCAGTAGCCAGCTTCTTAAGTTATGGCAGAAATATCTCCACAATGTATTTGATCTAAGCCTCCGAGAGCGAGGCCATTTGGAAAGCGGACTAGAGGGATAACGCCACCATCACTCGTTATCACTCAAAACACTTTCATAATCACCATTAGTCAAATCCATTTCTTTCAGAATCCTCTGTCCTCAGATTGTCATTCTGAAATGTTCATTTTGGAGATTCTGAGACGAATGCCAAGCACTACAGCATGGCGTTTTCAGAATTTCTAGCAGAGTGAGTTGCATCATGGTGCTCTATTTTTTTCTCACAGACGGGGCTCAGCTGACCCTACTATACAGTGCAGTTGACAAAACAGAAACAAACAAAACGTACGTGCGAAATTCAAAATATAAAATTACGATCTGAAGCTGACAAAACGAACCTCGATGCTGAGGCTGAAAAAAACCTTCAATCACTGGTGGAATTGGGTAAGAAATAATTAGTGAATTTTAATGCTTCCAAAACGAAGCTGGTACCTGTTAACCATAACAGACAATCGCTCCTGCCCACCATTAACATAGATTAAACTAGCCTCCCTGAAAGCAAAACACTGCTCCTTCCCGGGTTAACTCTCTCAGCAGACCTCAAGTGGAATGACTATATCGAATCAATAGCTAAACCCGCTGTTAAGAAAGTCAGTTCACTGTGTAGGATGAGGAAGTTATTTCCGTCTGAATCCATCCTGCACATATATAAATCTACCATCCACACTTGTATCGAATACTGCAGCCACATTTGGTTGGGTGCCCCTTCAACACACATCAGGTTTCTTGATAAATATCAAACGGAATACCTGTAATGTGGTCGATCCCAACTAGGCGGCTCAGATGCAATCACTTTCTCACCGGGGTAATGTGGCTTCCCTATGTCTCTTCTACAAATACTTCCACGGCTTCTGCTCCGAGGAACTTAGCTCACTGGTGTACCCTATATATGAATTTACTAGAGCTATTAGACTAGCAGCTAAGATCCACTCTTTTACAGTGAAACCAATAAAATGTAACCGCCATTTCTGCTCTAATACCTTCTTTTCTCGCACTTTTCGCCTGTGCAATTCTCTTCAGTATACTTGCTTCCCCGACAGATATAATCTCCAAGAATTTAAATGTAAGGTCAGTAGTCATCTTCTATCACACTGACTTCCATCCTTTCCCTCATGCTCTTTCTCTATCCACTCTAATCACACCAATATTCTCATCCTTCTTCTGCTCACTTCCTGACACACCCTATAATCTGTTCATTTTTCTCATCATTTTCCTTCTATGTAACCCAGTGACGGTAGGGCTGCCTTGCTTGAGATAAAATGATTAAAATTTTAAAAAAGTTAATCATTGCACTGATACTGAGTGCAGCGGAAATACCCCATAGAAATATTTCCCTCTTAATGATATGATATTAGTTAGATGAAGACACAATTGCCAATAATGTCATGTGCGTTGTATTTCTTGGAGAGGGATGTGCATTGTAGTGCGGTGGATGTCGGCTTGGAAAGAGAAATCGGAGAACCGTGTTCGAATTCCAGCTGAATTCATTGCATTTACTTAGGCGCAAATATCTTTCGGAAAGGTATTAATCCGTCATTAATTTCTCCAGCTATAGGTCAACTATCAAGATAGGCTTGGTTCTATTCTTGATTTGCAGAAAAAAAATTGCAACCTACGGTGGGAAAGTCTTCTGCTTAGGCAATCATATCTCTTTCGAGACATGATCGCCCAAGCGTGTATCACGTATGGTACTCAGCTGACTGATCTGAATAAAAGGATTGAATAGTAGGAGAGGTTGGCTTCTGTAGCCTTGGTTGAAAAACGTAGAAAATAATATACGGATAAATCTGCCCAGTAAGTCCTATCTCTTTCGGAATTTGATTGCTTGCTCAAGCGTGTATTCTTCTTCTACTTTTATGTGCCCTGTCCCTTCAGGACGTAGGCAATCATGGCCTTCCACGTTTCCCTATCCCTGGTGGCTCTGAGTACGCCTTCTTTTACACCATGCAATCCTCGTTTCGTCAACCACCTGATTAGGTCCTTCAAATGTGTTATTCGTTGCTTTCCCCTGTCTCTTTTTCCCTCTATCTGGCCTGTTAGTATCAGATTCTCCAGGCCCTCCTTCCTCATTTCGTGTCCCAGGAACTTCAGCTGTCTCTTCCTGATGCTCATTATTAACTTACTTTTTGTTTCCATCATTTCCAAAACATCATCATTGCTCACATGCTCGATCCATGGTATTCGCAGTATCCTTCTGTAGAACCACATTTTAGTTACTTCAAGTTTTTCCTTCATCTTTGGTGGGATTGTCCAACATTCACTGCCATATTGAAGGACGGACAGCACGTAGCAATCCAGTCCTCTCTTCCTAGTTTCTAGCGAAATTGTCCTGTTTCTTAATACCTTACTCAACTTCTGGAATGCTTCCTTCGGCATGCCAATTTCCCTTCGGATCTCTGTGTCAGTTTCCGTCTTCTGTTATAACGCTTCCCATGAATTTAGAATTTTGTGCCTTCTTGATTCTAGTATCCCCGATTTGTATTTGGCATTTTGGGCTGCCCTTTTTACTGATGACCATGCATTCGGTTTTCGTGCAGTTTATTTCTAGTTCTTTCTTGTTACTTTCTTCTGCTACCTTCTGTAGGGGGTCTTGTAGTTTCCTTTCTGTGTCTGATATCAGCACTGTATCATCTGCGTACCTTAGGTTGTTTAAATTGTGGCCTCCGATTATGAATACAGGAATAACTTTTACGTATGAAAATTAATTGAATTACTGATATGCGTAAGGCTTTTCTGCGGCACCTTGTATATGTATATATCCATGTATGGGTTTAATGTTTGTTTAAATAGAAACATATTTAGAAACTTTACTTCAATAAAGTTGACATTTATTTTGTATTTTTCATCTATTCGTATAAATTCATGCATGTATTCTTCATCTTTTTGGTTCCAGTGATTTCCAACGTCTCTTCATTATAAAAAAATTGTGTTGTCTTATTTACAGCCTTTCATTTTAGGCAACGAAAAATACACACATATTGCATCAAAGGAATTCAGCTCAAGTGGTCACGAGTGTAACGTCAAGGATAGCACCTCGATAACTCACAGATAAAAACCATGAAAGTGACCTCATTCAAAGTGGTTTTGAAATCAGAGGTTTCTTTCTAGAATAGTTGAGAAGCAGGATTCAAATCACCTCCGGTCTTTAAGCTACAGCTTAAGAAAAATGGTTTATTTTTTCCAGAAACATAGCAAAACCAATCGGAGTTGGATTGGAACTCGGCAAAGAGGTTCTAATTTCTGTGCGTGGAAACGTTACTCTAATATCACAAATAATATTGTATGCTGATAAATGTTCACGGAAAAATGTATTATATTACCTTGAACGGCGTAGAGAACCAGCCGTAATTTAGGCCAAAAAAAAAAACAAGGTTGGTTGACAGATATATCCTGCCGTAGGTAATGTCAACATATGGAACAACAACAAAACAGAAGTGACAACCGGCTTGGAAAGCAATGGATTGCGGGGTGGGAGTGATTTACAGATACATTCATTTAGATAAAGTCAAAAAATCCACAATCCGAAAAATAAAAAATGCGTCGAAGTTTAAGATTATATAACGTCACAGAGACCCCGATGACCCATTTGTGTACATGATCTCGCTCAGGCAGTCCTCCTGTTCCATACAAGCGTCACTGACCGAAGAATAAAAATATAAGATTATATTTATATATATTATTGTTCCTCTTTGTATGTTCAAATCGAACGGCAGTCTATATCAGAAAAAATGTTAACATGTGGTGAAAATAAAAATGTAAGATCTGTTTATTTCATTTATAAAAATGTGTCAATTAATCGATGAGAATAAGACTCGCAAATAAAAAATAATCTGGGAATCTATTATTATAATTGGATATGATGACGGCATAGTTATTCATACAATAAGGATAATTTTAAATAAAAATTCAACATCTCTTACCAAGTCTTCCATTAAACAGGACTAAAGCTAAGCCTTCCTAAAACAGAAATTCCGATATGGAATTGGGATGAAAGCAGTGACGATACTAATATGATCCCTCATAATATTTGGGATGTGAAATAAATACATATGACGTAAAATACCTTGGTAAATGGGTCAGTTATAACAAGCTTAGGAGAGGAGATAATGAAATTAAAAATAGAAATGATTATATTAGGAGGAAATTCAACCATAGAAATTGCTACATAATCAAAGAATTAACATGACACCCAGCCGATTATGTTCTTAAATCATCTGGTCGAATCGCAATTTTCTTATGGCTGACATACATGGTGTAACACTCGTTCAAATTTCTCCTATCAATGGTTAAAAATAATTTTGAGTAAAGAAAACATGCAAGTCTTAGACAGAACCATATTTCTTCAAAACTCTAGAACTGGCGCTACATAATCATAAATAAATAACTGTTCTAAAGCGAATAAACACATCACTTGCAGAATTTCAAAAACAGCCACAAGTAAATAATTATCTCAAGTAATGAGAAGAGAAAATAATGACATCATCAAGATAATGGCATTCTAAACAATTAGAAATTTAAGAAGGAAAATCCCATCAATAAGTGAAAGAACAAATTCATCTACAGAATACTGTAAATATATTTTCCTCACAAAATATTTTAAGATAACGATTTTCATAAGTTTTAACCAATAGCGGCATTAAAGTTAACGATTAATACAGAGTGTCCATAAATTTCGCGTGCACTTTAAAAAATTTGTAACTTTATTTGCATTTGCGATAGAAATAATTGGTAAAAATGAGTAAAATGAAGTAAATCTGTTATTTTTATGTTTTATTGAAATTTTATTTATGTTTCCACATGTCCTCCATCATTAGCAATACAAAGGGTAATACGATTTTGTAGTTCACGGAAAACATTTGCCAACTGATTTACAGTAATGCCTGAAGTCACATTAGTTATTTTAGCTTTCAAATCTTCTAATGAACTATGTTTGGTTGCATACACAATTGTTTTCACATGTCCCCATAAAGAAAAATCTAATGGAATCAAATCTGGCGAACATGGAGGCCAATCAAATTGTCCAACACTACCGATCCATCTGTTAGGAAATTTCTGTTTAGAACCTGTCTAACACGCAGAGGAAAAGGACAAAGAACTCCATCTTGTTGAAACACTGTATTATCTTTCAAGGTTAATTGTTCAATCACATTTTTTACAGATTGATTCTATCATAAATACATATAAATTTATAAATGTTTTAAAGTGCACAAAGACTTTATGGACACCCTGTATTACCAAGATCATTATTCTATGGTAAACATATTAAAATGCACCTCTTTGTGGATTGAAAATGTACGAGATTGAATAAATGTTTTCATTTTTATTTCTGTCTATGATGTGTGGGAATGCATGTGTGTATGCTTAAACATAATGAAACACTGGGAATGTGTATGGATGGATGCGCATTTCTGTATTTGTAAACGTGCAAAAAATATTCACGGATCTAAATTAATTTCAGTTTTAATTAATTACAGTAAAATTGGATCATTCTAATTTCTGGTGAATAGCTAAAGTATCGTGATCATTTCTAAATATATCTTTCTCCAGTTGAATCTCCTTTTATCTGCATTCTCACGAAAACTTAATATTGATAAAATTTAATATTGTTATATCGAACAAAAAAGAGATTTTATTATTTCATCTTTGAATTAAGATTTTCCGAATCAATAATACTTCCGAAATAAAGATCCTGTCATTTCCTTAATAAAGCCGAGCTTTTAAATTAAAACCTTGAAGAGCGTTCAGTTTCATCCTGTCTTCACATTGTTGTCCTCTGTCAAGATTGATAATAACATTAACGTTTTTCCGTTCCTACTGCCTGGTCAGATGAGGACGTTATACGAGATAATGGTTTATTTTAATGGCTCACTTACGGTCTGTGTTCAATTCAAATAGCTTTCAATTCATTTTCAGAAAAAGATACGTGTTGATGTCAGAGAGTCCAATGAGAATATGATTTATATTAATCCAGATGTTTTCCTTTCTTTTAAAACCCACGCGTTTAAAATTTACATAAATGCATAAAATACACACACACAAACATCTCTATTCCGCTCGATCTCTCTCTATCGCTATATATATATATATATATATGTGTGTGTGTGTGTGTGTGTGTGTGTGTGTGTGTGTGTGCAAATGTGCGTAAATATACAAGATTTTAATATAATAAAATTACAATGATGTAGAGGTTGCCTTCAAGCATGAAACAGACTGTCGCCACACGGTGTTGATCTCTTTGAACCCCAACACACACACACATACACACATACACAAACAAGTAAAGATTTTTGTTGTAATTATTACAGTTACTGATTTCTCCTTGTATGACTCGTGTTCCTATTGATTAACTTTAAAAGAAATTATGTAAAAAAGGATGAAAATAACAGAAACCTTATTATATATATAAACTTATTTATAAATGGAACTATGTCTGTGTGTCCGTTACCTATAGACTCCGAAATGGCTGAACCGATTTTCTTGAAAATTTACACAGTTTGTACTATAAACGTCTTCGAGTTTTCTTAGCTGGGTTTTGTGTCGATGTACCTCCGATAATTATCGAAAATCGATAATTGAATAAATCGGATTATACAAGGAGTGGTCCGATTTTAATCAAATTGATACACTCATAGACAAAGACATTAGAAACGAGATTCAGAAGTTGCAGTTCTTACAATAGTGCAGAAAATCGATAATATATATATATATAAAATGCAAGATTTTTGTGTGTCTGTCTGTTTATCTGTCTGTATGTCCTTTATACAAATCCACAATTTTTATCCGAGTCTCACCAAACTTCAAAGTTTGACTTATATCCATTCATTTTTCTTTCATTCTTCGGTTTTGCTTTAATTGGAAGCAACTATTGCCTTTTAGTCTTTCGTACCAACGTCTAAAGACTTTGAGCTCCAGGCACATGGATTAGTTGTAAAGCTTTCATTACACCCGAGCAACGCCGGGCTATACTGCTAGTATATATATATATATATATATATATATATATATATATATATTCGTCAAATATCAGAACAGGAACTACTTACTTTCTAACTAGGTTTCAACCGCGATGTTCTCTTCAGGCAAATTAGTCTACTTATATATATATATATATATATATATATACATTTTAGTGTGTTTGTGTGTGTGTGTGTGTGTGAGAGAGAGAGAGAGAGAGAGAGAGAGAGAGAGAGAGAGAGAGAGAGATTAAATACATTGAAAACATTGCGTCTGTTTATTTTTTCATAAAAGCTTTCACTACTCCCGGATAATCTTTTGCGTATCGTAATGTCAGAAATGAGCTGTAACATTGACAGATGATTTTACTAGTCATTTGTTGATTTTCCCAGTATTTTCAAATTTCTTCCGGGATCAGCGTCAGTGGTGTGAATTGTGGTAACAAAAAAATAACCGCAAAACTATGTATTTTCTTCTGGCTACAAATACAACGGTTGACAAATTGCTTAGCGTTCATTAGGACGTGTAAATTATCAAAAATGGAATTTTTTTATATATTGCAATCTCATGAAAAAATTGCTCTTTCTATAAAAATTTTAGAACATTACTATATTCACAGCTGATTCTATTAATTTTATTTATTTTTTTTTTAATCATATCACCCCAAGCAAGGCGGTAAGGCCACTGATGCGCAGGGAGGGGGGGTACGTAAGAGTAAGAATAAGAAGATTGGAAAAGACGGCTTAAGATTTTTAATGGATATTGCCTTGAGCATCTGTAGTGTACTTTTGTTGTTTTCTAGGTTTAGGATAGTTGTGATCGATAGAACAACGATGTTCATTGAAAGAAGTCGGGATGAATCTGTTCAAATAAAAGAACACTTTGTACTTATCAAGGATCTATCTTTGTCCCGATATCGAGCATTTTACGATAAAAAAACAAAAAAACTGCTTGCTAAATTATATTTTATCAATAAAAATATAATTTACTTCCATTTTTTCAGAGGAGATTTTCTGTTTTTTTTTTCGACTATTCCAATGGAAATTAGGCACAGAACCGATGATTTCTTCTTTCTTTCTTTCTTTCTTTCTTCGGAAATTGTTGAGTTTGATTTCTGACAGTTTTCCTTGCCCGGATTTTCACTATGATTGCACGGATTGGCCCGGACCGGTGCCCGGTGTGCCCGGTCGTGAGATACGGTCATGAACATAACATTCTGTAAAATGGAAAAATAGTGGCTGCGATTTGTATTATGCTCAAATACGGGTGGTCATTTAGCAAATGCTTGACAATCTCATCAATTATGTAGAAAAGATATAAAACAAATGAAATTATGTTCTGCAAAATAGATGATGAGGACACCACGGGTCCAAACTATGAGCGAAGACAAGGTTTTGGAGAGGATGAAAACGAAAAAAATATCATATTTCGCATCAGAAATAAACAGGTGAAATTTCCCGGCCATGTAACGAAGTAGGGCTTGGAGAATCTGATACTCACAGGACAGATAGAGGGAAAATAAATCAGGAAAAGCAACGCACGGCATACTTGTTGAGGTTAAGCAAATTGAGATTAAGAATGCTAAACGATAAAGGGTCATAAGTGCTACAATGGATGGGGTGTTATGTAAGGTCATGATCGCCTATATCTTGACAGTCACAAACATACACAAAATTACATTTTTCTGATTTTTCGAAAAATTCATATCTGCTCTGTTCTTGTATCCAAATGCAAAGAAAGACATGCAGAGGACGCATATTTTCATAAAAAAGATTTATTTAATTATTCAGGACAGTAGATGTAAATAAACATACTGTTTAATTATAAAGAACAAAAGATCTACTCAAATAAAATTATCATCTAATAATAATAATAATAATAATAATAATATATATATATATAACTTTCCCTGGCGATCCGTTGAGATAAAAACTAGGTAGGTTCGTCTGGCTCATTAGGTGTTATCTACTTATTTCGCTTCACCTCCGTATTGAGAGCTTTTTTTGTTAGATTTTGTGGGACTCTTTCTTTAGGCTTTGTGCTGATCGCCTTCCGTACACTTTTGACTGACGTTCATGGGCTAAGCTCATTTTATTTTAAAAACCACTTTTTCTTCCGTAGAAAGTTTTCAATGAAGGTTTTCGACACGAGTATAATTATAATCTCATTTATATATATATATTATATATATATATAAACGAGATTATCATTATATATATTACGGAAATTAACTAAGATTAACAAAATTTATTATAAGCAAACGACAATTTGAAATTATATATATATATATATATATGTAATTTGAAATTATATATATATATGTATATATAAACGAGATTATAATTATATATATTACGGAAATTAAATAAGATTCACGAAATTGGTTATGAACAACCGACAATTTGAAATGATTTGTTTGAACATTATTTTTTTAATTCGATATTCGAATTTATGTACATATTCTGTTTAAATTCAAACAGTATTATATATTTATTTCTACCGGCCTGATTATTTACGATAGTATTTTTTTACGAAAATGTGTATTATTCGGCAGGAATGTGGATAGGGGTCGCAGGTTCGAATCCTGCTGAATGACACACATAGTCAGTTAGTCAGTTAAGTGCCATACGTGATACACACCCTGGGCCTTCATGTATGACTGGTTCAAAAGATTATCCAGCACTAGGTCATCATTGCTTTCTGTGGTAGATTGGTTGCCTCCGAAGGATATAGAACCCAATCGGTTATATTATTTAATCAATAACTGGAAGGAAGAGAAAGAAAATTGTACTTTCCCTGTGGGTATTTGTGCGCAAGTGAATGTTCGGAATTCAAACGGAATTCGAACTCGGCTCCCAAATTTGTCGTTCTGAGTCGATATCTACTGCACCACAACTCACGTAACACGCTTTAATTCATGCAGCCATTGGAACCACGGAGAAAATATCACGAGAACTACTGACTTGTATATATTCGTAAGAAAGACAGAGGGAAGCCTCGTCATATTGGTGGAAAAGCGAAGGAAGTGCGATGTCAGATCATAATCGACTACATTGAAGAACCTATTTTGATCTTTGTTAAAGATCTCGAGATATATAGAAGAAGCAGCAAACCAGTTAAGGCAGCATCATTTAATGTGCGAACGAACGGTAGATTTATAAATGTGCAAGAAGAATTCTGACGAGAACAATTCTCTGACACTGCACAGTGAACAAACTTTGAATATAATAATGCAGACATTGTATTTACACTCAGCTTTAAAAAAGTATAAGAAGGAAAGCCCTATAAATTCTAGAAAGTGTGATAGCAGCTACTTGAGAAAATGAATTCCGTGAAAACGATGTTAAGGGGATGATTTTGTAAATTTCAGTCGGCAGTAACACGAACTGTTCGGTCAATTTATAGCAATGTATATATTGTAACGAAGAAGGTATGCCGACAAGATATTAATCTCCATTGATAATCATTTTACCCGCGCCAATAATTTGTCAGTTTCTTCAAGACAGTGATTGTGTGAACTAATTCCAGTCAGATTTGTGAATTTCACATAATCCTCAGTGTCTTTTTTTTTAATGATTTCTCCCCAAGCAAGGCATTCCACTGCCACTATAGCGCAGGGGTTTACAAAGTGCGATTGGATATAGGAAATGTCAGAAGGAGGGTGATAGACGAGTAAGGAGGTACATAGGAAGAGTGTTTGAGAGAATGGGTGCGAGTTACTGTGTTAGGACGTGTCTATTGCCCTTACATTTAAACTCCTAGAGGTTGTAGTCGTCGGGGAAGCAAGTATGCGGAATGGAATTCCACAGGCGGGAAGTGCGAGAAAAGAAGCTGTTGGAGTAGAATTTGCGGTTACATTTCATCGGGTTCACTGTAAAAGAGTGGGACCTAGTTGTTAATCTATTAACTCGTGCAAATTCGTACCTAGAGGGCGCCAATGATCTAAGTTCATCGGAGCAGAAGCCATGAAAGTATTTATAGAAGAGGCACAGGGAAGCCACGTCACACCGGTGAGAGGGTGAATGCAGGCGGTCAGCCAAGTCGGTATCGATCACATTACAGATTCTCCGTTGTATTTTGTCAAGAACCCCGAGGAGAATAGCAGGGGCACCCGACCAGATGTGGCAGCAGTATTCAATACACGGTCGGATGGTAGATTTATATATGTGCAGGATAGATTCAGACGGAAAGAACTTCCGGGCCCTGCACAGATAGCCGACTTTCATAGCAGCCGATTTAGCAATGGATTCTACGTAGACATTCCAGTTGAGGTCCACTGAGAGTGTCAGGCCTAGCAGGCGTAGTGTTTTTACTCTCTGCTAATGGGAGGTAGGTGCGGTTGTCTATGGTGGTTAATTGATAGCAGCTTCGTTTTGGAAGAATTGAAATTTACGAGCCATATATTACCCCAATCCACCACGGATTGGAGGTCCGTTTCTAGCTCGGCAGCGAGGTTCGCCTTGTAGCCCACACCAGATTTCCGATCGAGGCGAGAGTAAACTGTGGTGACATCGGCGTACATGCCTACTTGGGATGTTATGACATCTGGGAGTCTGAAGCCTGCTTGTAACAATTTTTTATATATTCATCTACGCAAAATTTAAAATACCGGATTCAGGTGTAGGGTCCTGTACTCCTGCAATTGGTGGCCTGGGTGTCAGCAACTAACTCATGCATTTGTCTTCCTTTAACATTCTGGTGTTAATGTGAGTGTAATATCAATTCCACATTATTGTGGAATTGATATTACACTCACATTAACATAAAAATCTTGCTAGGTGCTTAGGTAATGAACAATATACCTATATTTTTTAAAAGAATTTATAATGAAAATTCTTATTCTATTCAGGTGATTTATCTATTTACATCTCTTGATTGCTGTCATATTTTGCATCTGTACGAGTGATACTTATATTTGCCGTTATCTTTGGTTTGAATTCGTATATTCTTGAGAACAAAACGAGGGTATATTTGCTTATTTTGAGGCATATCAACTCTTCATGGTTGATTTAATATCGCAATTACACTTTCTCTTCTTCCTCTATGTGCCCTATCCTTTCAGGACGTAGGTGATCATGGCTTTCCACGTCTCCCTATCTCGGGTGGCTCTTGATATGTTTTCTCCTGTTACTCTACGCAAACCCCGTTTTTCATCCACCTAATCAGGCCCTTCAAACATGTTATCCGATGCCTTCCTCTGTCTCTTTTTCCTTCTATCTGGCCTGTAAGTATCAGTTTCTCCAAGCCGTCCTTCCTCAATGCATGTTCCAGGAACTTCAGTTGTTTCTTCCTGATACTCACTATTAGTTTTCATTTCAATGCCATTCTTTACAAAACTTCATCATTGCTCACAAGTATATATATATATATATATTATCGATTTTCTGCACTATTGTAAGAACTGCAACCTTGAAACTTCTGAATATCGTTTCTTATGTTTTTGTCTATGAGAGCCTTAAATTGGATTAAAATCACACCAATCCTTTTATTACCTCATTTTTTCGATTATCGATTTTCGATATTTATCGGGAGTACCTCGACAGAAAACCTAGCTAAGAACACTCGCAGACGTTTATAGTACAACTGTGTAAATTTCCAAGAAAATCGGTTCAGCCTTTTCGGAGTCTCTAGGTAACGGACAAACACACACACACACACCGACACAAACGCACACAGACAAAGTTCCATTTATAAATAAGTTTAGATTACCTGTCTAAATGAATGTACGAAGTCAAACCAATAAATATCAAACATTTGTATTTCAGATAGAATTGTAATATATTACATGAAAGGTAGAAGTAATTGACAGGTATACTCGGTCGTAGGTAAGGTAAACTAAAAGTGATAATCGGCTTGAAAAGCGATGGCCCTACAATGAGTGGTTGACAGATACATCTGGCCGTAGAAAAAAGTTAAAAAAGACAGGGAAGGTTGACAGATATATCCAGCCATATATGACGTCACTAATGTGACGAGCTGAAAAATAAAAAAAAATGCATGGGAATTTTAAGACTATATAAAATCTAGAATACTTTGCTGAAGAGACAGAGTCTGGCAAAAGATTCCCGACGCCCGCACAGTAGGTGCGATCCCTCTCTAGCTCCACACAAGCATCACCGACGAAGAATAAAAATATAAGATTATGTTTTTATATATACATGTTCCTCGTTGTCGGTAGTATATAACAGTCCGATGTTCAACGTTTTTTTTAAAAGTAAAACTTATTTTGTGCTACAATGCAAGTGTATCAAAGGAAGAAACAGAAAATTCAATTGGAATTGTAGCGTAAGGAGCTGGTTAACATTTCTTTATTCAGGCCTTGTGTCAGACTTAACCGGGTCGATTTGAAGTTGGTTACATTTTAGTTCTTTCGTCTCTCGGCTCCCATCTGTCACACTTGACTGACGCCGAAGGAATTTATATAACCCTTTTGAATTTCACACTGGATCGCCAAATCCTTCCAAGTCTTGCAAGTCGCTCCAATTGGTCAAAAATCATTTTAACACCTACTTGCAAAATCTGGTTTCGACATTTTCATTAAGCACTTGGTCAATCCTTTTTCTATTTGGGAAAACCAGGATTTCACACGTCGTTGTGAATTTTTATAAAGTGAAGAGAGTTGATTTAATTTATTATCCGCTACAGTTCTTCCTTTGAGATTTAACTAGCCAGTCCCCCGACCTTCGAGGAAAAATGTTCATCACTGAGGCCTACACATTTACAAGTTTTATGCAGAGTTATAATCATCAGAAGGTTTTTCATTATCAGAAGGTCGGTTGTCGGTAGGTTGGAATGTGTGGATTAATGTAATAGAGTGGAATAATAAAATATAGAAATTTATTAAAGGAAGAATAACATAAGTTGGAGATGTTTATGTTCAATTGAGACAATTTTAAGAGGTTAAGGGTAGAGAAATTTTCTAGTAGTAATTATTGAAATAGATAAGGAGAAAGAGAAAGAGGACAAGGTCCGAGTTGATCTGAAGCTTCTCTCGTTACATTTTCGAGGTGTCTCTAGCTTTTCCCATCTCTGACACTTGACTGACGTTGAGGGCATTTATATAGTCATTTTGAATTTCACACTGGATCGCCAAATCCTACCAAGTCTTACAAGTCGCTCTCATTGGTCAAAAATCGTTTTAACACCTACTTGCGAAATCTCGTTTCGACGTTAAGTACGTGGTCAATCCTTTTTCTATTTGAGAAAACCAGAATTTCACACGTCGTTGTAAATTTTTCTAAAAGTGAAGAGAGTTGATTTAATTAATTTATTATCCACTACAGAATAAAGATATACAAAAACAAAACAAAAACTTAAATATAATAGGCAAAATATCTCATCGGAATGAAATTAATAGTCATTTCGAATTTAGGAAACTACATTTTTTTTTAGATTTATTCAGTATGACATTAGTAGTGACTTAAGAAACTGTCACGATTAGATTTGTCTAAATCGGGCATAATTTAAGGATGCGGTTTTACATTCATTTCCACATAAACCTATTAATGTGGTATTAATTATTAAAAAATAAAATAATAATCCCATATTAATCATAGACTTCTAAACGACTTTGTATTAAATAAAAAAATTATAATCCTATAATGGCTTCTCAGAAATTCTTATATTAATTATAAGTTTATAAAATATATTTTATTTAATATTGATTTATAAAAAACCCGAAGTATAATTATTATGCTAGAGAAACCCGTGAAAATTTCAGGGTTTTTTTTATTAATAATTGCTGATGAAACTTAATTCTTTAGATAATGATTGAATAACATCTTGTCAACAAAATCTGATTTTTCTTTCCACTTCTTTTTTTAGTTAATTCGCAAGACCGTTGTTAATTAGTTCGCAAGACCGTTTTTAGTTAATTAGTAAGATCCTTGTTAGTTAGTTCACAAGACCGTTACGTTATGTGCAAACTCCCTCCAGCTGCCCTCTTGCTCCACACAAGCATCACCGACGAAGAATAAAATATAAGATTATATTTTTATAAATACGTGTTCCTTCTTGTCAGTAGTATATAACAGTCCAATGTTCAATTTAATGGATTTTTTAAAAATAAAACTGATTTTGTGCTATGATACATGTGTGGTTACGAAAGAACGAGAAAATTCAGTTGGAATAAAGATGTAGAAAAGCAAAACAAAAACCTAAATAAAATATGCAAAATATCTCATCGGAATTAAATTATAATTCATTTCGAATTTCAGAAACTCCAACTTTGGAATTTTAATAACAATAGTAGTGAATTAGGACACTGTCACGGTTGTCTTTCTCATTGTTACTTATTTCGCAAGACCGTTACGTTACGTGCGAACTCCCTCTAGCTGCTCTTCTTGCTCCACACTATCATCAGTGACGAAAAATAAATATATAAGATTATGTTTTTATATATGTGTTCCTAGTTGTTTGTCCAGATTTAAAGCCGAAAGATACTACATCAAATATCTTGCATTCATAAATGTTAATGGTGCTTAGTTATTCTGGACTAATATTCGCTCAAGAGAATGTCATGTGAGATAAAATTCATTCTTTTTATCGATCGAATGTTAAATTTACTTCGTGTATTAGGTTGACGTTTACACGAACTTGAACAATGATAGAAGTATCGAAAATGCTTTATGCAAGAGATTACGAGAAAGGCATTTCTTCGGTTGAAGTAAATTTTGAAAGTTTTAGTTATAATTAAGAATTTAGTCGACAAATGCGATAATGTATAAGTTCTCAAAATAAACGTGTTTACGTTTGTAAGAATGTTAAAAATTAACAAAACAATTTGTAATACCAAAGTTTGATGATGATACATCAAAAATGTCTACCATATATTTAGCAAGATAAAAGATATAGGATAAATTACGACGTGTTTAACAATTAGTAACGAATAAAAAGTCCTGGATATCAGTGCTTTTGTATATATCAGAAGGTGCCAGAACTGAATACATTAGAAAAGGGCGGAGAGTGTTACCAGTAGTCGGAAACTTGAATTAAGCCGATTAACATATTGATAATCACAATATATTTTATGCACACATATACATGCACGAATAAACACCTAAACACATACTCACACACACACACACACACACACACACACACACACACACACACACACACACATATATATATATATATATATATATATATATATATATTTAGTGTATCGAGGCAGTAAATAATTTTCTAAACATATTCTGTTAAATATAAGAGACAATGAATGTTTATAATGTTTAATCATGAACCGTTATAAACGTCGTATTTTAGCTTTAATTTCAGTTGAAAATAAAGACAAAAATTCTCCAACATGTGGATAATTTTCTATTAATTTGGTTCTAAGCTTTCGGCTCACATGAGCCATCTTCAGAGAGGTTATTAAGACGGTAATATAGTAACATCCACCATCACCGACGATTTTATTTTTCTGTTGACATAAAACTCCGCTAGGCAATGGCAATAGTTACCAAAAATAACAAACGCAGTTCGCAAATTTGCAATGCGGTTCTATGACGTCACACCACGTGATAGCACAAAATGACAACAGAACCATGTATTCAAATGCAATGTAAAGTATTATGAAAGGATTTAAATGTGATTTTATTAAGTGTGTGTTGTTTGGATTTAATGTACATGGCCTCCAATATCTGAAGGTTCTTTTTACTGTGTGCAAATGTTGGAGAATTTTTGTCTTTATTTTCAACTGAAATTAAAGCCAAAATACGACGTTTACAACGGCTCATGATTAAATATAATAGATATTCATTGTCTCTTATATTTAACAGTATATGTTTAGAAAATTTATAGTATATATATATATATATATATATATATATATATATATATATATATATACTTTTGTTCTTTTCAATTTTTTCGTGTCGATTTTTATATTCCTTTTCCTACATTTTCTGTTTTATTTTTTCATTTTGGTTTCTCATTTTTATATTCTTTCGATCTTTTCTTTTCTATCTTATGCTATTTTCATCTTGTTATTCTTTTTTCATCTTGTTATTTTTTTTTCATTCTTTCCCACTTTTTCTATTTTTCTTCTTTGCTTTCCCCCTCGATTATTTTCTGTTGTTTTTCTCACGTTTTCCATCTTCTTTTTATATTATCTTTCTATTTTCTTGTCTTTTTTATAACACATTTTTTCAATTTTCTTTCGAATTTTTGGGCCTAATCATCTCTTTTCCTTCTCTTTTAATTCCCCTCTTTTTTTTCATTTCCATCTCTCTGCTTCTTTTATTCTTCCTTCATTTTGATATCCATTTGTTTCAGTATTTCTCTTCATTTCTTTTTTCTTTCCTTCATTTTCAATTTTCTTTCTCTTTTTACTTTCTTTCATATTTTCTTTTTCTTATTTTATTGATTTTTATATTTTTTTCTTTCTCTTTCTATATTCGTCTCTTTTATTTCTTCATTCTTTTTTATATACTCTCTTTTTCTATTTGCTTTTCCTTATTATATTAATTTTCTTCCACTTACCTTTGTTCTCACTATTTTCTTATCCTTTTCTTTTCCTTTCATACAAATGTATTTTTTTAAATTTTCTCCTTTTCTTTATTATCTCCCTTTAAAATAAGATTTCAATAATTTTCCTTTTTAATGTTATGTCTTTTTTATTTCTGTTATTTATCCAACCTATTACTGTGTATTGTTCTCCATTTTCTTTTCATTTCTTTCTTCCAATAATTTACAATCAATTGTTTTTGTTTCTATTTAAGATATTTATTTTTCCTCATACTCTAAGACGTTTTTCTTTCTTCGTTTATTCTTGAAACCTCTTTTTTTTATCGTATCCAATTTCACCTTACACTTAGCAACTTCTATTGCATTATCTTATTCTACGCATATTTAGCTAAATCAGATTACATAACGCTCATTCCGTATTGGCCACATTTATATCAGAAAATGATTCACAAATATTTCAACCTTCTATTATACAGATATTCACATCAACAAATCCAACGAGCATTTTATATCTCTTCGATAAAATCCTGAGAATTTATACCTAAAACTATTTTCTTTTATTATACTCTATTTTTTTAAAAAATTTTCTGGGTATTTCCTTACCTAATCGGAAAATAGGTCTCCGCTGTTGAGCCTTGGAAACATTAGATAACAGGACTTATTTCTGTTCTGATTATTTCACTGTTGACAATTCCGCCTAAAAAACACGTCAATTTTGTTTACACAACGCGTGTCATATTGCAAATCTCCAACTCCTTATCTCCTCGGCTTCTCACATTCATGAGAGCTGTTTGCAAATTTTGAAGCTGGCCAATTTGCTTCGTGCTATGAGAATCATTCGCTGTCTTTCTAATCTACTCTCCTGGGGAAGGTCTAAAAAGTTTCAATGCGTCTCAGACGATGCATTTAAACATTTGCATTATTACTATTCGAATTATCTTTTTGTTTTAATCAGGCAATTCATAACTTTCTATTTTCTATTTCTCCTTCCTAAATTTGATAAGCTAAAGATTTATAGCTGTAAATCCAGGAATTCACCAATATCCGCGTAAACATTTAATATAAAGATACACGCATATATACAGACTCAAACACATGCATACATGCTTACACTGATCATCATCATTATGCATATATATATATATTTATGTGTGTGTGTGAAATGTATATATATATGCAATTTGTTATATATATTATATTATTTATATATTATATATGCGCGGTACTAATATATATATACACGTTGAAAATATTATTGTAATAATATGTGTCAGAGGTTTGGATATATTTATCTTTGTATATAAATAAAAATACGTATAAATTAATAAAGAGATAAAATTGGGGAAATATGACTATATTTAAAGAAATTCAGAGCACATATAGATATATTCAAGTAAAGAAATATTCAATAGTTAGTAACGTACTTAATATTAAGTAAACTCCATTCTTCGAACAATAAAATGTGGTTCTATAAAGTTGTCGAAACATCCGTTCTATGAGATTGAATTACACTCATTTCCACCATGTTCTAATTATAAAAGGTCAGTTTCACTTTGACAGCTTTTCTCTTAAGAAGTGACCCATTGTGGAATAGACTACTACATATAGGCGATTCATTAAATACGTAAATGAAGAGAATTACATAGGTAATAATCTATGTTATTTTGTGTCCATTTCGCGTTGAAGTTTAAAAACAAAATAAGAGATTCGTAATGAGTCTCTGGCGATTAAATATTTAATAAACACTGAGTTCTTGAAAAAATATTTACATGGGTATATTGAAAATAACGTGAATTTTCAAGAATTAATTTACTAGTTCAATAAGGAAAATAATATTTTTATTTGAAGTGTTTTATCATATATACCATATTAATACTGTTACTGCTTCGATTACATTCATCACTACTACTACTATTACTCCTAATAAAAATAGTACTAATAGTAATAATAAATTGTAATTGTTATTATTAATGTCAGCAAATTACTCCATTACACATTTTTTTAAAGTTTCAACACCTTAGCACAAATAAAAGTAGTATTTGCAGTCTAACTGATAAATTTTAAAATCTAAATACTAAAATTTTAAATTCCAAATTCTAAAAACTTCATACACAAATGGGTTAAATAGTTTTTGCTCAGCAGGTGTTATCTAAACAAATAACAGATAAAACTTACTAATTATCGAAACTATAGAGGCTCCCGAACTTTTCAAATATAGTGAATAACTGTTCAGTAATGAAATGAATTAACCCGGTGGCTGGCGTATGTATTCACCGCATATATAGAACATGCCTAAATTTCCTACTCGCTCATTTCATGCGCCTAAGGCTCAGGTAGTAGCGAGCTGAGTTTCGATCCCGGTTGTAAGCAAGTGGATGGCTAGGAACACTGATGAGCTGTGATAGAGCGAAACAGGCTTGCATATGGATGATAAATATGTTTATGCTCTCATTACGACTGAGCTCACCAGAGAGGATTTTTTTTTTAAAGTTGCCACTTCTGTGATTTACGCGTTACTCTACTTAATGAATTGTGATCTCCCGGAGGCTGGTGTGCGTATACACCGCATATAAATATAACACGCTAAAGTTTACCTTCTCTCATTCTATGCGCCTATGGATTACGTAGTAGGGTTTCCGAATGACACCAAATTGGTTGAGTTTCGATCCTGGCTTGAAGTAAGTAGCTGTCTAGCCTCATTGATGAGCTGTGATACGGCGAAACAAGTTTGTATGTGGATGGCATATATATATATATATATATATATATATATATAGTCATCCGCAGACAGATCTGTTTCGCTGTATCACAGCTCATCAGTACGGTTATACTCTGATTGCTTTTTAACCTAAGATTGAAACCTGACCGAATTGTCGTAGGTCGGCGATTCTACCTCTGGGCTATGGGCGCTCGGTAGAAGAAAGCAGACCTTTTAGCGTGTATATTATCAGTATACACGCCCAATAGCCAGAGTGCTCTAATTCAGTAATGAATGAGCGATGCGTACATGCCGGAATAGCTACTGTTATTTCAAGGTCTACCATTCTTCCAGAGTGCTCAATCAGGGTGTGAGAGCGTAAATAGTCATCCGCAGAAAGATTTGTTTCGCTGTATCACAGCTCATCAGTACGGTTAGATTCCGATTGCATATATATATAAGGGTTCTGTATCTACCCGTGTGTGCGTGTCCGTGTGTTTTTTAAGAAAAAGCTAGAAGAGATACGATATTAATAACAAAATATGTGTGCAAATATTATATATATATATGTGTGTGTGTTTGTGTGTGTGTATGTGTGTGAGTGTTTGATTGTGCACAAAATGAGAAAGATTAGCCATTTATGTTAGGTAATCACTTAGTCTATAACACTTGATTATAACGACAGCTTAAAACCATGGAAGCATAATTGTGTAAACTTCCTAATTTTGATATTTAAAAGTTTTTGCATTCTAAGCCTTTACTTCATATTTAATTGTGTATTGTGGCAATAACAGCATAATTCGTTTATATATATATGTTTATATATACACTACCGACCATAAGTTTGCGACCACTTAGATTTATTCTCTAAGAGAAAGAAATAACAAATTTTATGTCTTAGAAGAATAAATATACATATATTTCATTGTTGCTCACAATTGTACAATAATTAAAACCAAAATTAACACAGAATAATTTCAAATTTAATTCAAGCTAATTCATATTTTCTTTTCATCAAAGAAACTACCACGAGCCTTTATTACTGCAGAGCAAATCCTTGGCATTCTTTCTAATAACTTATACAGATAAGTTGGTGAAAGTGATTTCCAAGCATCTTGGAAGCATTTAAACAACATTTGTTTATTTTAGGAAGTTCATTTTGAACTGTACGATCAATTTCATACCTTATTCTCCTTCTTTAATAATGGTTTCTTAACTGCTACACAGCCTTTAAGCTCAGCAGAATGAAGTCGTCTTTTATCAGTAGTAACAGATACTGGATGTTGCCGAGTAGAATATATTTCAATTGTTAATTCTGAAGCGATATTTCTTCTATTCCTCTTGTTAGATATGATCAATTGCCTATCCTCTACAATAGATGTTACTCTGGGACTACCAGATCTTTTTCTGTCAAAATTTAACTCAGTTTTACGAAGTCGTTGAAGGCAATAATGCACGCCATTTTTTGATAGGCTTAATTTTTTAGCGATAACACTTTAGGAATATCCTTCTTTCGAAAGAATTTCAACCTGAGCTCTTTTTGTAATGCTAATCTGTTTCTTCCTTGTCATTCATACCGTGGTAATATGGTTTACAAAAATAAATTATACCGTAATTATAATATCTGAATAAATCTGAATTTTCGGCAAAAACTTGATCACTATAAGAGGAGTCAACTAGCAAACTGAGAAAATATTTACTTTAAAGTTGACAAGAATACTTTTTTTTTAATTGACATCTGTATAAGAATAACAAAAAATACAAACACTGCGAATTTGATTCTGCTAAACTTTGGGTGGTCCCAAACTTATGGTCCGTAGTGTATATATATATATATATATATATATATATATATATATAGTCATCCGCAGAGAGATCTGTTTCCCTCTATCACAGCTCATCAGTACGGTTAGAAAGCCGATTGCTTTTTACCCAGGGTTGAAATCCGGCTGAATTGGAGTCAGTCGGCGATTCTACATCTGAGCTACGGCCGCTCGGCAGAAGGTAACAAACTTTTTAGTGTGTATATTATCATTATACAAGCCCAATAGCTGAGAGTGTTATAATTCATTGCTGAATGAACGATATATATATATATATATATATATATATGAAATGAATTGTTTGAACATTATTTTTTATCGATACTCGTATTTACGTAGATATTCTGTTTTTAATTAAACAGTATTTTATATTTATATCTACTGGCCTGACTATTTACATAAAATTTTATTACGAAAATGTGTGTCATTCGGCAGGTTTTTGTAATAAAAATTCATCTTAAATAATCAGAGCAGTAGATATAACTATATAATACTGTTTAATTAAAAACAGAATATCTACTTAAATACGAGTATCGATAAAAAATAATGTTCAAACAATTGATTTCAAATATATATATATATATATATATATCGTCTAATGCCGTGTGCAGGTGGTTACACAGGAGATTGAAGACATAGTATAGCAGGTCACAGTAAGTGTCGGAGAGTGAGTTAAAGGAGAATGGGTACATTGGTGTAAAGAGAGCTGCGTGAGAGCAAAGGATAAAGTGAGAAGAAGGATGGGAAGGGAGGAGATATTAAATGAAAGTTGACGTTGCATTTAAACTCTTGGAAATTGTAGCTATCAGGGAAAAAAGACCAGTGGAAAAGTGCCAAAAAAAGAGGCTAATAGAGTAGAAGTTGTGGTTACAGTTGATTGTTTCACTGTATGGTAGGACATTGTTGCCAGTTTAGTAACTCGATTACATTCGCGTAGGGGGTCACTGAGGAGCTAAATTCGTCGGAGCAGAATCCGTAAAAGTAGGTGTAGAAGAGACAGAGGGAAGCCACATCTAATTGGTGAGAGAGAGAATGGAGTGGGGCGGTCAGTTTAGGAGCGACCACATTGCAGATTTTTCTTTGGAGTTTGTCGAGAACCCCAGGGTAAACAGAAGGGGCCCCAGACGAGTTATGACAGCAGCATTCAATGCACGGGCTGATGATAGATTTTTAAATGTGCGTGATGGATTCAACTTTCGGACCCGACACAGAAACCCGTTCTTCTTAGCCGACTATTTAACTATCAATTCGATGTAGTCGTTCCATTTAAGGTCAGCTGAGAAAGTGACGCCGAGGAGGTGCAGTGTATTGCTCACAGGGACACTAACATGATTCATGCTGATGATGCGTAAGAAAGATTTTCTATGGTGTTTAAAGAATATCAGCTACCGCAGATAGGCCTGTTTCGCTGTGTCACAGCTCTTCAGTGTGACTAGATTTACCGTTTGCCTCAAGCCAGGACTGAGATTCGACTGATTTGACAGCAGTCGGATATTCACCCACCAGGGAGCTGACAAAAAGAGTGTCCAAGAGTTCTGGCTAGCAGACCAGTGGAAGCGAAAGTAGAAAAGAGAGCCTGTTAAAAAGACTATGTGAATAAAGAGAATAAGAATAATTTTATTTCGCGATTCATCAATTATTATATCAAAGTAAATAATAAAGATCTGATTCTATATATATATATTTGCAAAATATAATCCTTACATTTACTTTAATAAAGTCCGCAGATGTTTCGCTTTTAGAAAACTTCATTAGAGGATGAATTATGGAAGAGAAAAATAAACACAAAACGTATTCTAGCATATTTTACTTTTCTGTAGTGTATAGTTTCTCTTTCATTATTAATTATGATACAGATAGAGACATATATGTTAAAACACATTCATTAAAATAGCAAAAAGAATTATCCTATGCTAGCAGTATAGCCCGGCGTTGCTCGGATGTAATAAAAGTTTTAAACTAATCTATGGTTCTGGAGCTCAGATTCTTTGGACGTTGGCACGAAAAACTAAAAAGCAATAGTTGTTTCCAGTAAAAGCGAAACCGTAGACTGAAAGAAAAATGAATGGATGTAAGTCAAATTTTGATTTCCTGGTATCGATATCAAATAGGTTTTTTTCGTCATAAACTGAATTTTGAAGATTAAATAAGTCCTCTGAGTAAATGGTATCATGGCTGAGACTAAGAACTACAATTATACCTACTTACAGCCAAACTCGAAGCAAAAACTAAAATAAAAGGGCTGAAAAAAATACAGACATACAGGCAGATAAACAGACACACACACAAACATCTTGCCTTTTATATATATATATATATATATATATATATATATATTATCGATTTTTTTGCACTATTGTAAGTACTGAAACCTTGAAACTTCTAAATATCGTTTCTTATGTCTTTGTCTATGAGTGTATCAAATTTTTTAAAAATCGGACCAGTCCTTCTATAACCCGATTCTTTCGATTATCAATTTTCGACATTTATCGGGGGAACCTCGACACAAAACCTAGCTAAGAACACTCGCAAACGCCTATAGTACAACTGTGTAAATTTTCAAGAAAATCGGTTCAGCTGTTTCGGAGTTTATAGGTAACGGACACACACACACAGGCACACACACAGACAAAGTCCCATTTATAAATATGTTTAGATATTTCTTCTTTTATGAAGATTTGATAAAAGCGTTTTCTGTTTATTCTGTCTATATTTGATCCATATTGGATCTTCTTACGTACTAACAGTAAGTACCCTGCAATGGATGGGTAGAGTAAGAATTCCCATTTTTATATGACTCACATCAGCAGATATTATATACGAGAGATAACTATTGTATATTTGAAAGAGTTATTCTCCGTGTATTTGACTTAAATTTAATAACAAAAAAATAATTGAAATTATTAAATTAAAACATAGAATTACGCTTCAGTGCTACACGTAATTTCTTTATCATTTTTTGTGTAGAATCTTACATTTGAAAAGTCTATGTGTTGTGGATTCTGTTTGAGACACCACAGAAAATAATAAATAACTAAAGCAGAGATGGAGATAGAAAATGTAAGTTATATTGAACAAAAATATACAAACTGGAACACGGGTTAGTCAATTCAGGAATACTAGGAATACTCTTAGTAGGAATCAGTATGTACAATCTTGCAGTGAAAAAGTATGTACAGGTAATTAGTTTAAACAACTCCAATATGCACCAACTTAATGACCAACTAAGCGGCTGTACAACTACTCAACAACTTTAGAACAACGTCTCTCTGTATAGGCAGGATTACATGTACACATCAGCGAGTCCATTCTTGTACCGTAAAAGCGGTGATCCTCAACAATATCTAAATTTTGAAATAAATCGGATGAAAAATATGGAAGTCTATGTTAAAAGAGATCTATGAGAATACACACACGAATACAAACACATTTGACACACATCTTCAATTTTATTTATATAGATATAGACATAACACAGAGACACGCATAAACAAACAGAAACACAAGTACACACACACGTATATATATATATATATATATATATATATATATGTGTGTGTGTGTGTGTGTGTGTGTGTGTGTGTGTGTGTGTGTGTGTGTGTGTTTCAATAAATATAAATATATATATATATTAAGCCTCACCAGAATATATAAATAATATCATGGAAAATTTGAAAATGGTAATTCTGACAATCGTTACTCTATATTACCTGGACTTTAATTTAATTTAAGCACAAATCTAGATTCTCGGCATGTTCTCATCATTTTATCAGTTAAAATATCAAATGTAACAGCAAGTTCTATGATAATAGTTTCTTCTCTCGCACTGGTCTTTTGTAGAACTCTCTTCCGGTTTCTTCAATTTTAATATTCAAAAACTTATTTTCACTGTCAATCATTATTTTTTACTAATTATTTTTATACATTTAACGTTCTCTTTTATTGATAATATTTTATCATATATTCTAACACTCAGAAAATCCTTCTCGGACAAAATAAATTGAGAGAAGTGCAATAAATAGTAGGTTTAATAAAGCCTCATCAGTAATGTGTAAGAATGAGATCGTGAGAGTAAGAGAGAGAATGAATTGATAGAAAAAGAGAGGAATATTTTAGAGTGAAACTTATTCACAATTAGCAGTATAGCCCGGTGTTGCTCTCATGTAATAAAAGCTTTAAAACTAATCCATGTTCCTGGAGCTCAGACTCAGCCTAAGGAATATTTGTGTGAAGTTTGGTGAGAATCGGATAAAAATTGTGGATTTGTATAAAGGACATACAGAGAGATAAACACACACACACGCACAGAAACGTCTTGGCTGTTATATATATATATATATATATATATATATATATATAATCATATCACCCCAAGCAAGGCGAAAACGCCACTGATGCGCAGGGAGCTTCGTAAGAGTGAAAAGATTGGAAAAGAGAAAAACCGGAAACCACATCCTAAACAGGAAACAAGGGATGAGCTTCACCTGTTCAATAGACGTGGGTGGAGTGTGAACCGGGCGATAGTTTAATATATATATATATATATATATATATATTATCGATTTTCTGCACTATTATAAGAACTGCAACCTTAAAACTTCTGAAAACTTCTGAATATCGTTTCTTAAGTCTTTGTCTATGACTGTATCAAATTTGATTAAAATCGGACCACTCCTTCTATAACCCGTTTTTTCGATTATCGATTTTCGATATTTATCGGGGGTACCTCGACACAAAACCTAGCTAAGAACACTCGCAGACGCTTATAGTACAACTGTGTACGTTTTCAAGAAAATCGGTTCAGCCGTTTCGGAGTCTCTAGGTAACGGACACACACACACACAGACAAAGTTCCATTTATAAATAAGTTTAGATTCTAGAGGACGATAGTAAATGTCAGAATGTCGACGGGAGGATGTGAACTCAATGTAAGAGCGGGTGGTAAATCCAAACTGGCATGCGAACGGTAACAAAATAAAGAAGCTGCTTCAGTTAGCGATAGGCAGGCCAGCAGGCATAGATTTAGTAAGATAGCCATCTGTGCAAATCCCTCCAGGGATCTTGTTGTCAGTCCTTGTTTTCCAAAAGGTGAAAGGAAACGTGACTTGAAAAATCAGAACATTCCGTCAGAACCAGGACTGGTGAATGTTGAGGTCGAAGGAAAGAGAAAAAAAACCAGCGATAAATAATCAAAGCACCCTCTAAAAAATAAAATATATAACGGACAAACAAACTAGAATTCACAAGTGAAGAAAGAAAAAATGATCGTAATAGAATTCATAAAGCTAATTGAACATATAAACGAAGAGAAGTTATTGATATATATATATATATATTTTTTTTTTTTATATTATTTCAAAACTTTATCTGAAAAAGATCTTTAGTGTTCCATTAATTTGTATGTGGAATTTTATTCTTTGTTGTTTTCATTGACTATTATCCAGAGAAAGATTCAGAAAGAGACAGGGCGCGACTTGATTTAATTGAATCCGTCATAAATTATATAAAAAAATAATTCTTCTGGTTCAATTTTTATAATCTCTATTTGAGAGATAGATAGACAGATATGACCAGTTTGAAATACACACACACACACACACACACACACACACACACACACACACACACACACACACACACACACACACACATATATATATATATTTATATATATATATATATATGTTTATTCTTACACCAAAACGCTAATACACAAAAAGGAGGAGGACCATGGAGAAAACAACAAACTATAAAATAAACTGTTTTAATAATATCGCTTAAAAAACCAAAAGAGGGATATCAGTAACGATCACAAGAACCGCTGAAGAAAAAAAAAAAAAAAAGAAAGAAAGAAAGGTAAAGAAAAAATAAACCTGAGGCGAGTTTTCGTTCGACAACAATTTATGGGTATACGCCGAAAAAAAGAATCTTTTGATCTTTACGATATCTTCTTTTCGGGTTTTTAAAGCAATATTATGAAAACTATTTATTTTATTGTGTGTTAGTTTTCACAATGTTTCTCCTCCTTAAGTGAATATATATATATAGCTTGAAGAGACAAGCGTGGTCGAAATGTAGGTAGCGAGGAAATAATTCGTGTTTGCGTTCTTTCAAATTGTTATATATGTTTATTCAGTTTATGTTTTTATGGTACATTGCCCACCTTTTTCGGTCTACCGTTTGTTTGTCCAGCCGACAACTATTTTAAAGCTGGGATATATATTTATATATATATATGTATGTATTATTCATCCACATACAACCATGTTTCGCTGTATCACAGCTCATCAGTGTGGCTAGTCACCTCCACTTTCTTCTGACCGGGATCGAAACACGACCGATTTGGTATCAATCGGAGTCGCTACCCACTAAGCCAGAGACGCAGGGAATCAGAAAAGGATAATTTTAAATTTTTTTTATATAAGCAATGTATACACACGCCAGTCACCGAAAGAAATCAATTCATTCCTGAGAGTAATGCATATATCTCAGAAGTGGAAACTTTCATATATATATATATATATATATATATATATATATATATATATATGTCGTGTATCGATGCAGCAAATAATTTTCCAAACATAGACTGTTAAATTAAGAGACAAGAAATGTCTATTATGTTTAATCATGAGCCGTTCTAAACATCGGATTTTGGCTTTAATTTCAGTTGAAAATAAACATTAAATTCTCCAACATTTGGATAATGTTTTATTAATTTGGTTCTAAGCTTTCGGCTCACATGAGCTATCTTCAAAGAGGTTATTAAGACGGTAATACAATAACATCCAGCATTACAGACGATTTTATTTTGTGTTGACATAAAACTACGCTAGGCAACGGCAATAGTTACCAAAAATAACAAAGGCAGTTCTCAAATTTGCAATGCTGTTCTATGACGTCACACCGCGTGATAGCGCGAAATGACATCAGAACCATGTATTCATAGCACATTACATTGCATTTGAATACATGGTTCTGGTGTCATTTCGCGCTATCACGCGGTATGACGTCATAGAACCACATTGAAGTTGATTCATGTGAGCCGAAACCTTAGAACCAAATTAATAAAAAATCATCCAAATGTGGAAGAATTTTTGTCTTTTTCTCAACTAGAATTGAGGCCAAAATACGACGTTTAGAAAGGCTCATGATTAAACATAATCTACATTCATTGTCTCTTATATTTAACAGTATATGTATAGGATATATATATATATATATATATATATATATATATATAAACGAAGAATATAATTGCAGCGTTCAAAATATTAATTTAAAAAACAGGGCTCAAAATAAAAATATACATTGTAAGTCTAAAAACTTTCACTTTAAAAAAAAAAAAAATATTCCGCTTGTCACCCCCGAAATGATTGCTTGAAGGTGAAGTCATAGTGAACATATAATTACAAAACATGGTAAATTCTGTGTCGCAAATATGTTAAATTAATCATATTACAATCATATTTACCTCTACTATTGTATTAAGCACTGTAAAATTAAAAATAAATTTCATATTGCCCTACTTCACACACACACACACACACACAAACACACACACACACACACACAAACAGCACACACACACACACACACACACACACACACACACACACACACACACACACACACACACACACACACACACACACACACACACACACATATATATATATATATATATATATATATATATATATACAGAGAGAGAGAGATGTACACTGTCTATGTTTGCTCGTGCGTGTGTGAAAGGAAATGTTTTTAAATAGTCAATCAGTTAATTCCCGTACGTGAGACACTTTTAGCGGTAAGCTGGTTGCCAACTAAATCTATAGAAGCTAATATGTATTTAACCCGTAGCTGGAGAGAGAAGAAATAAAAGAATACCTTTCCAAAGAGTTATTGTGCGTTAGTGAAGGCAGACAATTCAACTGGAATTCAGACTTCGATTTTATGTTCCGTGCTGTCATTAACTGAACTTCAACGTTTGTTTATAAAAGAAAATATTCTCATAAAACAATCATAAATATATAACTAAACTCTAAAAGTATTAAACATTATCCCCTAAAGTCTAGGGAAGCAGGCGATGAGTATTAACTACTAGCAATATAGCCCGGCGCCGCTCGGGTGTAATGAAAGCTTTAAAACTAATCCATGGTCCTGTAGACTCTTTAGATGTTGGCACGAAAAACTAAAAAGCAATAGTTTTTTCCATTCAAAGCGAAACCGTAGATTGAAAGAAAAAGAAATGGATGTAAGTCAAATTTTGATTTCCTGGTATCGATATCAAATAAGTTTTTTCGTCTAAACTGAATTTTGAAAGCTAAATATGTCCTCTGAGTAAATGGTATCATGGCTGATACTAAGAACTACAATTATACCTACTTAGAGCCAAACCCGAAGAAAAAACTAAGATAAAAGGGCTGAAAAAACATACAGACATACAGGCAGATAAACAGACACACACACACAAACATCTTGCCTTTTATATATATATATATATATATATATATATATATATATATATATATAATCGATTTTCTGCACTATTGTAAGAACTGCAACCTTGAAACTTTTGAATATCGTTTCTTATGTCTTAGTCTATGAGTGTATCAAATTTGATTAAAATCGGACCACTCCTTCTATAACCCTATTTTTTCGATTATCCATTTTCGATATTTATCGGGGGTCATCGACACAAAACCTAGCTAAGAACACTCGCAGACGCTTATAGTACAACTGTGTAAATTTTCCAGAAAATCGGTTCAGCCGTTTTGGAGTCTATAAGTAATGGACACACACACACACACACACACACACACACACACACACACACACACATACACAGACAAAAGTCCATTTATAAATAAGTGTAGATATGGATATGTAAATAGTTGTAAAAAACAGGAAAACATTAATGTGTTTATGAAAATGGACGCCGAGTAATTTAAATAAATTTTTCTCAAGGCTAAATTATATAGTTTCATTTTAATAATTTTCCGCTATTTACCCATTTGACCTTAAAAGATGAACTCCCTTTTCTATTATTTATATTCATAGCATCATTTCAATTCTCATTCGCTGGCTCAGAGTCGATCGCTTAATTGCGTTACATTTATTTTGTTCATTCAAGTATTGCGTTGATACTTTTGCATTTTTACCTCTTATTTCCGTCAGTTTTATCCCATTTGCCCCAGACGCTTTTCACTTTGACCTCTCTCATTTTCTATGAATGCTGTTGCTGTCTACTCAGCAATAATGAAAAGAGATATCAAATGTAAAATAGATTGCTTACTATAATCACTTGTATTTTTTATTGGTAGTAGATTTGCCAATAAATTACATTACCTCGTTTCGTTTCTATTCAAATAAACACAAAGAAAAACTAAAATAATATTATTTTTCTTATACGCAAAATGAATTCCAAAATAATCTTTCCGTGAATGTTAATGACCATGTAGAGAAAAGCTTTTTCCTTAAAAGGAAATATTCGGTATTTATTGACTGAACAGTTAGCATGGCTGTTGGCTCGAATTTACAAATACATTGTATTATACAGTTTTTGGCAGGAAAATAGGCTCCTATACCCCACTGACAGTTATCGATTTTTTTAGTAGTTAAAGGAGTTTACTTCGTAACATTTTGCTTAAGGTAGTGTGAAAAGTCTATATCTTGATTATATTACGATTTATCTTCTAATAACACGGGTTTTCCTTTGCTGCTGTTAGAAATCTGTGAGTGATGCTTTTTTCTGTGTGGGAGTAAAGATCTAAAACGCAAGAATAAAAATATATATATATATATATATATATATATATGTGTGTGTGTGTGTGTGTGTGTGTGTGTGTGTGTGCTGATGTTATCGAAGAACAACTCATTAGTTTAAAAGTTTATACATTGATTTGTAAAAACTTGCATCGTACCCTAGTGCAGCGTATCCGGTGGATTGCTTTTATTATCTGCTATATTTAATTTCTTATAACTGTTCTATATACTGAGTTATGTAAAATTTATAGATGTTATTAATTCCATATCTAGAATATTTGTGATGTGATACAGTCTATATACAATGATTAATGTAATTCTAATTTATTCGAAATCCGGATCAAAGTTTTTATGGAACAGGCTTGCCTTCCTGTGAATAAAACATTACGCCTCCTTGGTCTCACACTCTCAGCAGACCTCAAGTGAAATGACTACATCAAATCCAATGCTAAATCCGCTACTAAGAAGGTCGGTTCACTGTGCAAGTCCAGGAAGTGTTTCCCATCTGAGTCCATCCTGCACATATATAAATCTACCATCCGCCCGTGTATTGAATACTGCTGCCACATCTGGTCGGGTGCCTCTGCTGTTCACCTCGGGTTTCTTGACAGAATCCAACGTAGAATCTGTAATGTGATCGATACCGACTTGGCAGCGCGGCTGCAGTCTCTGTTTCACTGGCCTAACTTCCCTGTGCCTCTTCTATAAATACTTTCATGGTTTCTACTCCAATGATCTTAGATCACTGGTGCCTCCTAGGTATGAATTTACACGAGCTAATAGATTAGCAACTAGATCCCACCATTTTACAGTGAAACCGATAAAATGTAACCCCAATGTCTACTATAACAGCTTCTTTTATCGCACCCCCCGCCTGTGGAATCCCCTTCTATATATTTGCTTCTTCGACAGCTACAATCTGCAGGAATTTAGATGTAAGGTCAATAGACATCTCCTATCTCACTATATCATTAACTCGCATCCATTCTCTCAATTTCTTTTTCCCTCTCCTCCACCCCTACACTTGGTATTGTCATCCGTCTATTACCCTCCTCCTGACATTTACCATAACTAACCCCGCTTTCTCATCACTTCCCTTTATGTAACCCCACTGCGTAACAATGGCAGCAGAATGCCTTGCTTGGGGTGAGAAAATTAAAACAAAAAAAGAAAATAAATATCTACGGTAAGTTCTTTAGTAAAAATGGAAATATTATGTTCAATCTTATTCCAGTTCCGAAAAATACTCTTGATGTATGGACTAACTGTTTCAACTAACAGATCTCTCTGCAGCAAATCTACATCGTATTATAAGGTTTGGTTTAGCTATAGTTTGGGCCACGTTAAAAATACATCTAACACAGAGCGCTCCATTTGTCCCTCATGCTGACAGTAGATTTTGTTTGTTCTCCATCACATAATGGGGGGCTGTCTAAGAGCATACACTTTCTATTGCTTTAATTCTCATCTCGCATTTGATACCGGTTGAAAATAAATCAACATGTATAAAAGCTGAAGTGGTGTTGTATGTTACGCTGTTCTAGACAATAAACAAGGAACATGTATTTATAAAAATATTAACTGATATATTTATTCTGCGACGGTGAAGGTTGGGTAGAACAGTAGAGCAGTCGGAGAAATTCTTGCACAAGAAGGGGACGTCGGTAGTCGAACGTCAGATGAGTTTTCTCTGTCCCTTCAACCAAATTTTGTAGATTTTATATAGTCTTAAAATCCTACGCATTTTTTATTTTACGTCTTGTCGTTTCTTGACGTCTTTTATGGCCAGATTTGTCCATTTAACCACCTTTCTCCAGGGTCGGCTTTTACTTATGACCGGATGTATCTGTCACCCACATCCTTAAGAGCAATCGCCTATTTAGCAGGTTGTCGCTTGTGTATATCTTTTGGCACTTTCTTCACATCATCTACGGTCGGATATATCTGTAATCACCCTTGTTCTTTGTTAATATTACTTACGGCCGGATGTAACTGTCAATTAACTTTACCGTTCAAATTAATATACTACAGTTTTAGTAACCCACTATCTGGATAATTATCAGTCGTAAAGGTGGACTTTCTAAACCTGCCGTGTCACATTTCTTAAATAAATTAAATATATCCATTTAATCTTTGTACAAACAGAAAAGAAACGTAATACATATATATATATATATATATATATATATATATATATATGTGGGGGGGGGTGCACGTATGGATCTGTTCTGAGGGAAAAAATAAATATGAATCCGAATTTGAATCTGAATGAATAGTAGAAAGAACAAATACGAAACGTTTATCAGACGAACATTTTTTCAAGTCTTCATCAGAGAATGAGATATCAATAAAAATAAGAAAGACGTTTTGGTATCTTTACTTTTGCGTGACTCGACTGTCATTGGTTAATCATGTTTCACGTGCATTCGAATTGTCAAACAAACGTTGGCATATTTTATGGCAGGCCAGATTCAAATTTTAAGAAATTAACTGATTTCAAGCTTAACTGAAAAACCGTAAATATTACTTTATGAAACTACTTAGTATTTACTAGCAGTATAGCCCGGCGTTGCTCGGGTGTAATGAAAGCTTAAAGACTAATTCATGGTTCTGGAGCTCAAACTTTTGGCACGAAAGACTAAAAAGCAATAGTTGTTTCCAGTTAAAGCGAAACTGTAGACTGAAAGAAAAATGAATGGATGTAAGTCAAATTTTGATTTCCTGGTATCGATATCAAATAAGTTTTTTTCGTCGTAAACTGACTTTTGAAGGCTAAATAAGTCCTCTAAGTAAATGGTATCATGGGTGAGGCTAAGAACTACAATTATACCCACTTAGAGCCAAACACGTCGCAAAAACTGAATTAAAAGTGCTGAAAAAACATACATACATACAGGCAGATAAACAGACACACACACAAACAACTTGCCTATTATATATATATATATATATATATAATCGATTTTCTGCACTATTATAAGAACTGCAACCTTGAAACTTCTGAATATCGTTTCTTATGTCTTTGTCTATGAGTGTATCAAATTTGCTTAAAATCGGACCACTCCTTTTATAACCCGATTTTTTCGATTATCGATTTTCGATATTTATCGGGGCACCTCGTCATAAAACCAAGCTATGAACACCCGCAGACGTGTATAGTACAACTGTGTAAATTTTCAAGAGAATCGGTTCAGCCGTTTCGGAGTCTATAGGTAACGGACTCACACACACAGACACACACAGACAAAGTTCCATTTATAACTAATTTTAGAGAATCACTTTATGTGGTTTCAGGTGTCAATGAGTACTCGTAAGCTTATGTGTGTGTGTGGGGCTGTTTTCAGTGGACATTATGTTTGTTGGTTTTCGCATATTGTTTTGGAAAGGCTTGTACGTATATACCGTTCGTTTTAGAAAAACACTACGATGGATTCATTAGGAATAGATTCAATTCAAAATGTTGTTGATGTAACATATGGTTTTTGATGTCTATCTATATTTGTTAATACTGTTAACAGTAGTCCCTCGAATTTGCAAGCAATTCTACCACTTTTCCTTCACTAATATATAAATTAATTTTTATAGAAATGTATTTAAGATCCCTGAGAATATACAAATCCTAATTGCTTTATAGATACGTATTTGTAGAGAAACAATCTAAATTAGAAAAATACTTTTACTTTTTTTACATAAAAATTCCAGATTTTCTGAAGGTGGATCATTTCATTTGCACATTTCAACTCGGATAATATTTGCTACAAATTCTTTATTCTCGTAGCTTTTCTTCAAACATTCTGACTTACTACTAGTAAGCAAGAGTGGTAAGTAGAAATTAGCGATCGAAATGAGATATGTAAATATAATTATGCCACCAGAGAAGCTTTCAATTAGATAAAGACTCAAAACTCTAACAAGAAACA
>JBBBDQ010000324.1:4587500-4795000 GCA_037127315.1 Ascarosepion bandense | reverse complement strand
CAAAGTGAATTATCATAGAGACATGAACCTGAACAAAAGAAAAAATAAGAGCAGCAATGATTACAACGCTCATCATTTTCAAGAATATTGAAACAGTAAATAACATCGTAAATGTACACTTCCGGCCATAATTATTAGGCTGCCCCATTGTTTTAAAACTATTTATTCCTTAGTATTTTTTAGTATTTATTGGCAAGTGAATAATTGTAAATGAAAGTTGAATGGTTCTTTTGTTAATATTGCGCAGGGTTAATTTTGATGTTGCAGGAATATGCTACATCCTATTTTTTTCCTTTTTTTTTTGCAGGTAATAGATATTAGCTTAAAATTCCTAAAACCTTAGAACCTTACAAAGAAAAAAACGAAAGCTGGATAAAAAAAGGACATAAATTCTTTCATGTTACGTCCTAAAATAGAAATTATTGAGAAACTGGACGATGGCACAAGCTCATCTAACGTGAATGCAGAAACTGAACAAAACACTAAAACTTGTGCCTGAAGATGAACTACGGAATATTCTCACTTTGCAAAACAGAAACGAATAGGTAAAGAAAGAGGCTAATCAATTACCAAAACTCCAATCTTTTCATTCTGATTTGAATGGCGAAGAAATATAGGAAGAAGAAAATTCTTCCGATAATGTTAAAAATGTGAAGAATAATGAAGAATTCTGGGAATCAGTAAAGAACACTCTTAATGTGGTCATCAAATTCATGAAGAAAAAAAAATCTTTGTTCAGTATTAAAGTGCACGTCATTTGCATAAATGCATGATTAAAAGAAAAAAAAAACTTGAACAGCGAAAATTAAGCCTAATGCGAAAAGAAATAAGAATCACAACTAAAAATAGAACATATTAAACATGCAAATTAATATTTACTTTCGTGAGACACGAAAAATATTTTTATATATTCATCATCTCATCCTTTTACACCCCATGGTGTGTAGGACAGTAACGTTTTGTTACTGTAACAAACTGTTTTTTATGGGTCAGGATTGTTAGCCCTGTGCCTATCCCCCCAAATCTGGAGGACTAGTAGGACCATTCTTGGTCCTTACGTTTACAGCACCTGGTATTACCAAATGGTCACCCATCTAAGTACTGACCGGGTTCGATGTTGCTTAACTTCGTTGATCAGGGTGAGAACCGATATAGCCGTAGACTTTTTTTTATATTACTATATGTAAATTTTATATATTGCTATATTTCCACTGTTTTTTAGCCCTGTGCCTGACCCCCAAATCTAGCGGACTAGTAGGACCATTCTTGGTCCTTAAGTTTACAGCACCTGGTATTACCAAATGGTCACCCATCTAAGTACTGACCAGTTTCGATATTGCTTAACTTCGGTTGTCGGACGAGAACCGATATAGTCATAGACATTTTTATATTACTATATGTAAATTTTATATATTGCTATATGTTCCACTGTTTTTTAAGTTGTAATTACGTATTATATCCGAACAGCTCATCATATCCAAAAGGTTCTGAAGTTTGAATATGAAGACTTTTATTGCATTTCAGAAATGTCCATTGTTATTACTTTTTTCTAGTAATGATGGTGTTTTCATCCAAACACTTCGTATTTTATAGTATAGACAGTGATTGATTATATTATGTATGATATTGGATAACATTATTTTATCTTCTATAGTTTCTATAAGCGAGTTGTTTTTTGAAAATTTGCTAAAGCTCTTTGTTTATAATATTACCGTGCCAGTTGAAATAGGGTTTTGGGAACTATCGTCTTCGGAAGAATTTACGTGTTTTATTCATTTCAAGGCATTTTTATTACTGGTTTGAGAAAGAGTTTGTGTAAATATGATCGTTGAGACATTTCTGAGAGGACCGTGTAGCATGCATGACATTTATACAAAGGTCAACCACAAACAATAATCTGACTCAACATCGGTCAGAAGATCAAATTTAAACATTGACCAAAAGAAAAAAGTGACATTTGTTATATAGTGAAATTGTATTTTCTCTGAACCCAGTATTTAAAACCGAAAGAAAGTGAAATCATCACTATAAATATATTGATCAGATTCCAACATAATGATAGAATAGAATAAAAGAACAACAAGGGAAACGTATCTCAATTTAACATGTTTCAATTTTGTTACAACTTTTTGAGAGATAAGGAAAAAATAAATAAATACTGTCAGAAAAATACATTTTTAAATTTATAGCTTTTTAGTAGTTTTCCCCATATATATATATATATATATATATATATATTCTAAACATATGCTATTAAATATAAGAGACAATGAATGTCTATTATGTTTAATCATGAGCCGTTCTAAAAGTCGTATTTTGGCTTTAATTTCAGTTGAAAATAAAGACAAAAATTCTCCAACATTTGGATAATTATTTATTGGTTTTCTTCTAAGCTTTCGGCTCACATGAGCCATCTTCAGAGAGGTTGTTTAGACTGAAATATTATAACATCCACCATCACCGACGATTTTATTTTCTGTTGACATAAAACTCCGCTTGGCAACTGCAATAGTTACCAAAAATAATAAACGCAGTTCTTAAGTTTGCGATGCGGTTTTATGACGTCATACCGCGGGATAGCGCGAAATGACAACAAAACCATGTAGTCAAATGCAATGTAATATGTTATTTCCTGTTTTAAAGTTTATATACTTAGTTCCTGGTCATAATAAGATTAGACCAGTGCCCATCTGTAGCGTGATGTGTCTTCCCTGTGCCTCGTCTACAAGTACTTTCATGGTTTCTGCTCCGATGAACTTAGATCGCCTAAGCACGAATTTACACGAGATACTAGATTAACAACTAGGTCCGACACTTTTACTGTTAAACAGATAAGATCTAACCGTAATTTCTACTCTAACAGCTTCTTTTCTCGCGCTTCCCGCCTCTGGAATTCCCTTCCACATGCCTGCTTTCCCGACAGCTACAATCTCCAAGTGTTTAAATGTAGGGTCAATAGACACCTCTATCGCACTAACTTCCAATTATTCTCCCAAAACTCTCATCTACCCAACCCTCATTCTCAGTATCCTTACCCGCCTATCACCCACCCTCTGACATTTCCTAGATTTAACCATCCTTTCTCCACTCTATGTAGCCCCCTGCGCAGTAGTGGCAGTGAAATGCCTTGCTTGGGGTGAAACGCTTATAAAAAAAATAAAAATAAAAATAAAAAGTGTTCAATACAATTCTATTGTAGAACTTTTGTAAAATTTCTATTTGTAAACGAGTTAATACGCGACCTAGGTTTCTTCCAGGAGTGTTCTCTTACGGCGATTTGTTATAACTGATTTTACCGTTTACCGTTTTTTTAAAAACGCTCACGTAACGGTAATTTTTTTGTTTTTTAACGCTCACGTGGCAGTGAATATTTAAACGCGCGATTTTAAAAATTACACTGAATTATGTTTTTTTTATCCATGGTTGTATGAACCTAAGTAAGATGTACTTTTTATATGATAGAAACCTAGGTTGCGTAATAACTCGTTTACAAATGGAATAGATAGATAGATAGATAGATAGATAGATCAGTCAGTTAAGTGCCATACGTGATACTCGCTTCGGCGATCATGTCTCGAAAGTCACATTACTGACTGAGCAAAAGATTATCCCGCAGTAGGTTGTCATTGCTTCTGTGGTAGACTGGTTGCCGACCAAGGCTATAGAACCCAATCTGTCCTATAATTTAACCCTTAATTGGAAGGAAAAGACGGATTAATACCTTTCCCAAGGGTATTTGCGCGTAAGTGAATGCAAGGAATTCGACTGAAATTCGAACTCGGTTTCCAGATTTCTCGTTCCAAGCCGATATCCACTGCACCCAGACGCACATAGATAGATAGATAGATAGATAGATAGATAGATAGATAGATAGATAGATAGTAAATAGGATAGATAGGATAGATAGATAGATAGATAGATAGATAGATAGATAGATAGATAGATAGATAGTAAAACAATAGGATATATAGATAGATAGATAGATTGGAGTAAGTCGATAACCAGATAGATAGATAGATTTGGACAGACTACGATAGATAGATAGATAGATAGATAGATAGATAAATAGATTTGAGAGAAAGCCAATCGAATTGACAATGAATTGATTAAGAAGGCGAACAATTCAAAAGCTTTAGAAACGCCCCAGAAAGACATACAAAGAATTTTTAAGAGTTTATATTACAAAAGGTAGATAGCCGAAACCTATACTTAATCTACATCAAGTGACATTACTGACTGAGCAAAAGATTATCCCGCAGTAGGTTGTCATTGCTTTCTGTGGTAGACTGGTTGCCGACCAAGGCTATAGAACCCAATCTGTCCTATTATTTAACCCTTAATTGGAAGGAAAAGACGGATTAATACCTTTCCCAAGGGTATTTGCGTGTAAGTGAATGCAAGGAATTCGACTGATATTCGAACTCGGCTCTCCGATTTCTCGTTCCGAGCCGATATCCACAGCACCACAACGTAAGAACACGCATGGGATATAAATTTAACTGTAAAGATGATCAAGTAGACTGCGCCATATTTCAAATCTTTTCTCTATTCAGTGCTGAGTATTCCTGTGAGTTTGAATATTCTATAACTATTAGGAAATTAATAAATTAAGGAAGTTATTTCAAACAAAATGCGTCCTCCTCGGTGAGTGTATGCATAAATATTCCCATAAAGCATTATCTCTAAGCCGCTCACTCCCATTTGCTATTTACTCCGCTATCTTGACTCACGTGCCTTTCTATTTCATTCAGTATTTCAAAATAAATCCATCACACTCATCAGCGGATATCTTTCTTCCCTGTCCGTTTTCCTTCTTTTCTACCACCCAACACTCCTATGAAATCTTGTGAGTAAACCTTTTTCTTTCAATTTCTGCTTCTTTCTCTTACTTATTTGCAATAAACCACACCACCCTATTTGATCAGAATTTAACGTTCCCTTATTTTGATCGAGCCTAACATAATCCTCAGATTATTGCTTGCCGTCTTCTATTCAAATCTGGTCAAACAGGGGTCAGTTAATTAAATTTTACGATCGCAAACTCTTTGAATCATGTCGCGTTGTTTTCTTTTCTTATGGACGAATTTGGAGATATGACAGAGTATATCCAATTGAAAAGAACCGAAAAACGTCATATCTACCATATTATTCAAGATCTCCTAATCCCTTTATCTTTGCGAATCTAGAATGTATTTTGGCTGGAAGCAGACAACACATTACTCACTATAATTTCGACAAAGGCGATTGTAGAGAGAACTGTTTTCTACACACTCAATTTTTTTATGTTTGTTATTAGAAGTCTCCTGCAACAAGAAAAGAATAAAAAATGGACTCGTTTCGAGACAAAGATCTTTGCAATAACTGTTAAAAATATGAAGAAAAATATAAAGAAAATTCAAAATGATTTATCGAGAGGAATATTAGGGATGACGTTTGGAAACGTACATTTTGTTTCGACAATAAAATTTAGCTATATTATTAATGTGGTCACTTTTTCTATATCTAATATTAACCATGCTAATGGTATTATTAGTCATCTCCTTGTTAGGAAACGTTGGGCATTCATTGACAAAGTAGATATTACTGGTGTCGGTTAAAATATGTAACATGTTTCTCGTCAAGCAATTTTCCATGGAAATAGGCTTCTTAGGTGTAGGGACTTTTGTCGTTCTCTCAAGTATTTATGAGTGATTCTTACCTTACTGTTTTCTTTTTTGGTGGGGTAGTGTAGAATGTCAGCAACTTCATTATATCAATATCATCTATTCAATTTACAATTGCTAACCATTTAATTGATGTAGGAATCTTTAAGTAATTTGTTTACGAATCTCTAGTGTAGTTCTGAAGCTGTAGTGGTGAGCTGGTTAATGTTTCTTGGAATCGGCCTTGTGCCAGACTTAACCGAACTCCCTACAGCTTTTATGCAGAATTATCATCAGATTTACCATCATCAGAAGGTCGGTCGTCGGCAGGTTGGAATATGTGGAATTGTGTGGAATAGCGTAAGAAGAATAAAAATATACATTTTTCATTTTAAAATAGAAAGTTATTAAAGGAGGAATAACATAAGTTGTAAAAGTTAATGTTCAATTAGAAACATTAATAAGAGGTTAAGAGTAGAGCTCGTACAAAATGTTCTAGTAGTAATTGTTGAAATAGATAAGGAGAAAGAGAACAACCTGCGACCTGACCTTATCTCCAGGTCGATTTGAAGTTGGTTACATTTTAGTTCTTTCGTCTCTCGACTCCCATCTGTCACACTAGACTGACGCCGAAGTAATTTATATAACCCTTTTGAATTTCAGACTGGGTTGCCAAATCCTTCCAAGTCTTGCAATTCGCTCCCATTGGTTAAAAATCATTTTAACACCGACTTGCAAAACCTGGTTTCGACATTTTCATTAAGCACTTGGTCAATCATTTTTCTATTTGGGAAAACCAGGATTTCACAGGTCGTTGTGAATTTTTATAAAAGTGAAGAGAGCTGATTTAATTTATTATCCGCTACCGTTTTCCTTTGAGATTTAACTCGCCAGTCCCTCGTCATTCGAGGAAAAATGGTCATCACTCAGGCCTACAAATTTGTCTCGATCTGAGAAAGCGCGGTTGTTTACAGCCGAGGATCGAGATATTTCTAGGGCCACGCAAAATATCTGTATGAATGGCTCAATCAGACTAGATTATTTAAAAGAATATAACTTGACAACTAACAATAGTAAAAGTTATAAGTAAAAAAATCACTTATCAACTTGTAAAAACGATAGTAGAAAATAATAATAATACGAAGAAGAAAAACTTCAATTATACAAATTTAACGTTGAGAACTTAATTATGAAATCAAAGGAAAATATTATTTTTTTAGAATGATAGTGTTTGTGCCTATTGTAATCAGATCATTATTACTTTTTTTCCATTAGGCGAAAGCATATCAGTTACTAAAGAGTTGTATGTGTTGCAGAATATGTTTTCCTCGTTACAGCAGGGACAATTTGAAAAGTACTTTAAATAGTTGCGGAATAAGCTTTTAATTCAGTAAGTAGAGAAAAGAGCTAATATCATCTAGTATGCATTACAAAAATACAAATAATAATAATAATAACAATACTTAGATCGTATTTTCCTGTGGACATCGCAGTCCCAGCAAATTTCCATGTATCTTCAAAAGTTAAAAAAAAAAAAAACTACCAAAATACAATGATGTTGAGGAGGAATTCTAAAATATTTTACACACAAAAGCATAAAAAAATTCCAGTTGTTTTTTCAGGCATCGTGTTGATTGATAAAGGTTCATATATACCCATTGAAAGGATACCTAGTAGCTCACACGTTTATGAAATATAAAAAATGTACTCGCAGGTACAGCTCAACTATTAAGAATAACTTTATCTTTGTAAAATGTGAGAGATCTTAGTTTATTCATTTATAGATTTTTTTTTTACAAAATGATGAGTGGGGAATATCAGGAGCCATTTCTGACATTAGGTCTATGGTTGTTACCCGGAAGAAAATGTGTATACAAAAGAAATACAAGATAATAATAATAATAATAATAATAATAATAATAATAATAATAATAATAATAATAATAAACTGTCAAAATATAAAGACCTGGAAATTGAAATAGAAAAAATGTGGAAATTGAAAACAAGAGTTGTGTCAGTGATAGTAGGTGCACTTGGAATGATAAAAAATGGAACAAAACAACACATTGAAAGAATCCCTGGAAACCCCAGCTTAAGAGATATACAAAAAATTGTCTTATTAAGTACAGCCCACACACTAAGGAAAATTTTATCTATGTAATGCTAGGGATGATAGGGAAGATAGAAAAACATGAAATGGAGTCATCACAACACGCCACGACCTGCCTTAGGTCTCCCCGCAGACTTGGTTGGTAGTGAGACCAAAGCAGAAATCGAAATATGATGAAAAATGACATAATAATAATAATAATAATAATAATAAAAAGAAGAAGAAGAAGAAGAAGAAGAAGAAGAAGAAGAAGAATCAGTACGATGTTTCGCTCAACTCTAGGTTTCTCTTTTGTATAAGTTTGATTTACATTAAGTAACAAAAATGTTTAATAAATAATAAGTTGGCCAATTAATGAACAGTTGAATTATCCTTTTCGGCAAGTAAAGGTTCAACATTACTACAATAAGGTGAAATTAAAAGTGCTTCTTTAATTTGAATATAAGCGATAGGATAAAGCTACATAAAATATGAATAGCAACAGTATTAAGAAAAGTGTCACATTCTATCCTCACTAGGGATGTGAGTAAATATCAATTAATAACAAAAACTGCTTAGAAACTTCATATATTCAGCTACAGAGTTTGTTCACAAGCGGAAATTCGGCATATTTGGAATATTTTCTAAATAATATGTGCTATATCAGTCAGGTGAGTGACATGCGTGATACATGACTGACTGGGTAGAAAATTTACGAGCAATAGTTTGCCATTACTTTTACAGGAAACTGGATTTCAAGCAAAGCTATTAAAGCCAATATGTTGTGTTACTTAACCCATAGCTAGAGGATGAAGTGACGGATTAATATATTTACTAATGGTATTGGTGCGTAAGTAAAAGCAACGAATTCAACTTGAATTCGAACTCAGCTCTCCGATTTCTAGTTTTGAGTTATTACCCACTGCACCACAGTGACTGGAAACAAAACGTGTATGGTTTTTTAAAATTTTAAAAAATTCGTCTTAATTTTAATTTAAAATGTTTGAAATTTAATCAAAACACGAAATTTTTAATACTTTCATTTGTATTTTAGATGATAATTTCTAATTAGTTTTTTCTCCAATTTTAGCTGAGAAAGTAACAAGAATCTTATTGAGATGAATATTGTTAGAAATAGACAGGAATATTTCTCTGCGGACTTGAATGTGACCTATGTCGAGTGGATATTTGCTGGTTGTTTTGTTTTTATGGCATATCAACATCGGCGGGTCAGTTATTGCCAACTAAATTTTATTTATTTATTGCTGGTAATACCTTTTTTTTTTCAACAATTTATTGTTGTTTTTATATAGGTTTTGTGTCTATTAATACTTTTTTCTTTTCGAGTATCAAGATTCATTGGGATGTATTTTTAAAGGGCAGGGTCAAAAAGTCCTACCCTGTTATTTAACCCATAACTGGAGGGAAGGGACTGATTAATACCTTTCTCAAGTGTACCAGTGCTTAAGTGAATGCAGTGTATTCAACTGGAATTCGAACTCGGTTCACCGATTTCTCTTTCCGAACCGATATCAACTGCACCATAACGTACATCCGTCACTATACGATTACAGCACTTGGTATTCTCAAGCGGTCACCCACCTAAATAATGACCAGATTCAATGTTGCTTAACTTCGGTGATCGAGCGAGAACCGGTGTATTCAACATGATATGGCTGTCAGTCTTGAGTGGATGTAATACAACACAAGTTTCAGTTTAATTAGGATATTTTCTAGAAATATTGTGTCTAATATTTTTGTATCTAACTCCCAAAACTTTCAATAACACTAAAAATAATTTTTCAAGACAAATTGTTTTTTCGTAAGTTTCCAAATATTAAAATTGTGTAAGTATGCAAAATGTAAAGAAATTGCTCCGAAAAAGATGTTTAAAATGTAGTTATATGATATACTGATCATTATGCATATTTGGCGCGATATTCCGGGCAACAAATACGAGTTTTTCAGGCAACTTTCTTTTTAAAAATCAGAATATCATGATCTGGAAATTTATTTAAAAATGTATTGATTTTGGTAAAGTAAATCTAGCAAAAATCTAAAGGAGTTAATAAAAATTCTAAGCAATTTTTTTGCAATATAGTCTTTTCAGAGTTTGTCAGAGCTTACAAATGTGGACATCTTTCTTTAAAAGCCGCTTCCTAATACACAAATAAGCTGAAAAGTTCATAGATTAATTCGGAAAGAAGAAAACTAGAGCTGTGAAATCGTGCATGCATTAATTTCAAATCAACTTATTAATAATTGCAATGTTACTTACCAGGTCCGAAAGTGGGATAAAAGGTTCATAGGCTGAAGATGAAGGAATGATTCTGAGGTGGCGCAAAATTCACGAATATCAGCTTGGTTGTGACAGCCAGCTTTGAACTATACAACTCAACTGACACAGGGACGACAACATCAGATGTATTTTATTGTTTAATTTCCCTAATCTCTATGAAATCTTCTGAAGTTAATCGTCATAGTCTTCAGTTAAAAATTATGACGTGTATCATTATATTGAGACATTGTTTTCCTCCAAATATGAGAAATATAATTAGTCTAGCTTTTGTACATGTTGAGACTAATAACACTTTTGGAGGAAGGAAGTTGGAGTTCAGTTCTCATACTTACGTGTTATGTTATTTCTTTGAATACTGTTTTGAATAGAACAAATGATCTACCTATCTATGAAGTTTTAGATATTAGTCAATGCTTTTTATTTTGATTATTGTTGTTCATTCTGTACAAGGCCCGAAAGTCACTCGAGTTACAGAATAGGGAGTAAATTTTAAGATTGCAGTGATTGTGAAAAAAACAAATTTGAGTCAATTTTACAGATAAGCGGTAGAAACTGATAGAATGGAACATTTCTGTTACAAACAGAATACGAAGGGACCGAAGGATGTTCTCTACATTGAGAGAAGCATTGTTGATCTTAGATGTGAAGATAACAACTGGTAGAAAAAAAGAATCTAGTTTGACTGAGCATTTTTCATGGAAAGAGAGCAGTGAGTGCCTTACGACATTTCATCTGGGATAAAAGGTTTTCTGAGCTTAAAATATTGTTATGCTGCCCTCCTACGAGGAATGGTCTCTTCCTCTTTATTACATGTGATTACCTTCGTGACTTCCAAAGAGCAGTCAACAAAGGCAGTTAGAGCAGTTAAAGTGTACCTAGTACATAGTTAACAAAGTCATTTAACGGTAGTTGCCGAAAGCTACTAGTCAGTCAATAAGCAGCGTAATAATACCTTCGGACTTTCTTATTTCTATATTACTTATTATTAAAATTTTCTTTGAATATCTTGTTTCTTGTTATACTAATATACTGTTTTGAACCTACCTCCTGTGTTCCGTGTCTTACTTCCGGCCATTCCTGTGTTTCGTATCTTACTTCCGGCCAAACCTGTCACTACAAACTTGCGGCGAAGTTTCGCAACAAATCCACAACAAATTCGCGAAGAAGATGCACAACAAATATTTTGTCACCTATAAGTATGTTGTGAATTTTGTCAAGACTATATACTGAAAACTAATCAGTTCCTGCTCATATATAGCAGCTGTACGCCGTTTTTGATTTGCCTCTTGCACTGGTAGAGGATAAAAAGAGACGTCAAGTACTACATTGAACCTACTATATACACACCATCTTTAGCGATGAATCGTATGTACAAGATATGCATGGGTTTAAGGCCCAACAAACTGTAAGGGCAAGGAGTCTCTCTGAGATAACGCCCATTCACTGTCATTAATGATAGTTTATGATCCACTCGACAATCACGGAATGTAACAAGTAACGAGGCATTGAATACATGTACGCAACCAGTTTTTCCCACTGAATTATTGGATCTAGGCAAGAATTGTGATCAGCTGCATGCATTGATCATGTAGAATTTGTATTTTAAAAGTAGTATGTGTGGTCAATGAAAACAGGAATACAATTTGATGCTTTGACATGCATACAGGACAAAGTAAGTCGCAGAATGCAACTCATTGTGATGCTCAAAATATGGTACCCGAAAGTTAGGAATCACAAAATTAAATATAAATTTAAATGGTTTCATTTTACCTTTGCTATATTTCATCAGTGTCCACTTATATATGCATATATAAGTGGACATTGATGGTATACTGACATACACACACGCACACACACATTACTTTCTACAAATTTCTAAAGAATCAGTGTTAAATTGAGGGGTTCACGACGTTATATATTTGAACTTCCGCAGAGTTTATGATTTGAAGAATTCAATTCAATTGAAGTCCAACTGATTTTCTGATTTAAAGTATATAATGCCCCTTTAACTAGAATTTTGGCCCTAATCACAGTTTTGTCTCCAAACAAAACTGGACCTTAATAAAAATTATAGTTTGAATCAGACTTAGAATGAGTTTTTGAAGTTACAGGGAGTGAATTGATTTAATTAATTAATACAAAGTAATTTCTTAAAAATTATAATTGCTGTTTTCTAAGGTGGGACAAAGTTCCTTCAATTAGATTTCAGTAGGAGCAAGGTTAAATGTATTTTAAACTAGTACATATATATATATATATATATATATATATATATATATATATATATTATGTGTATGCTACGATCGTTCGTGAGTTCATCTATCTGGCGAATGGCCGAACATTCAAAACTTATTAATCCTACAATGATTTAAAAGTCTTATCTTGGAGTTTACTGTCCCGTCGAGCCAAATTGAAGATAACAGTCTGAACGGATCAATCAGAGGTATCTTCTCTCATGAATACATAAAGATTTCACCATTTATAGACAAATAAGTAAAAGACGCGGGGATTTACGGAGATGGAAATTTTAATAGCCTCTGAAAGTAAATACGATCATTGAACGTGTTTAAATCTCATTTTAATTGTTTAAGGAAAGTTAAATTATAGTTCATTGACTGTCCAATCTGATCAATCATTTAATCGATAAGGATGGACAAGTGAGCTGTACAATTGTTTACAAGAACACTGATCATAGTAATTAGCTTTTCGAGAAAATGCAAAGAGTTTAAAGATTGCAGACTTTGTTAATATCGATTTATGTTCGTTTTATCATTTCATATTAATGTCAGTGACTTATCTATTTCTTTATTTTCTTCATTCTACTCATATTTGTGGATATTGATGACTTTGGAAAAAGATGATTGACAATATTTCTTAAACATCTTTCGCCATTGCAGAGTTTCCGAACTTCAGAGAATTTTTTTCTGTCACTTCTTACTGCCATGGGACTAGATATCGCTTTATTATGACGAAACTATTTCTAAAATTTCCTTCGATAACACTTTAGGGAAATCATACGAGAATGTCTGAAATTGCATAGGCAAAAGTTTTTACAAAACTAGTTGTAGTTATTCTTTAGAATTAACAATTACGCAACTAACACTATGGGTTTGGCTTAATATATTCTGATAATATTACATATATTTTTCTATAATTTCAGCGCATTTAATCAAAAATATTTTTACTAAAGTTTCTTCTCATTATTTATATTGCTTGGATTGTTGTCCTTATTTTTATTGCCATGTTTACGAAGTTTCGGTTGTTGTACGCTCCTGCCTTCTTCAGATGCTAGAAATTTCGAACCGAAATCTTTATTTTGATAATTTTATGATTCAAATTTCATGTTCGATGCCACTTCCGCTACGCATATTGTTATCTCCTTTTACCTTAATGTTTTAAGGTATTAAACTCACAATGACAGAAAAATAACTTACACTGGTCAAACCTTCATAAATGTGACAATAAAGATGAGGACAACTGTCTGAACAATATAAATAATGTAAATATTTCCTCACCTCAAAAGCATAGACAAATAAATTGTTCAATCTGAAATTCCTAATACCTGAAAAATTCCGGAGCATATAACGACCGAAACGTCATAAACACAGCAATTAAGAAGAGGACAACAGTCTGAACAATGTATATAATGTAAATACTTCCTCATCTACAAAGAATAGACAAATAAATGGTTCAGTTTGAAATTCCTGTGACCTGAAAAAGGACGGAGCGTATAACTGCCGAAACGTTGTGAAAGTGGCAATAAAGAAAAAGACAACAGTCCGAACAATGAAAATAATATAAATACTTCCTCATCTCAGAAGTATAGCCAAATAAATGTTTCAGTTCATAATTCCTACCACCTGAAGAAGGCCGGAGAGTATAACGACGAAAACGCAGTAAAAACGGCAATACAGACGAAGATAACAGTCCGAACAATGGAAATAATGTAAATACTTTCTCATCTTAAAAGTACAGAGACGTCTATTGAACAGGTTAAGAGGATCATCCCTTGTTCCCTGTTTAGGATATGGTTTCCGGCTTCTCTTTTCAAATCTTCTCACTTTGTTTTTCTTTTTTTTCAATTGGAGTAGATAGATCTATCTATCGCCTGGTTCACACTCCACCCACGTCTATTGAACAGGTTAAGAGGCTCATTCCTTGTTCCCTGTTTAGAATGTGGTTTCCGGCTTTCTCTTTTCCAATCTTTTCACTATTACGTAGCCCCCTGCACATCAGTGGCGTTACCGCCTTGCTCGGGGTGATACGATTAAAAAAAAAATGATCTCTTCTAAATTTAGAAAATAACATTTAGGATTTCCTACATTATATAATGATGGTTTCATTTCAAAGTTTAATAACACTGTATACTAAGTCTTCCCTGCTGAAAACATCTAATGATACATTAAATAAATAAAAATTATTCTACTCATAAAATCAAAATAATTCACTTGAAACAGGCAGGCTGATATATTTTTAAAAATATTTGAATGCTAAAATTTTACTGGTGATTTTGAATGATTTGGAGGTTTTCTCAGATGAAGAAAACGTGTTGATGTCGTGAATTGTCTTTCTAAATGTTTATTAAGACATATTTTAAAATGGAATAGTTGACCTTGTAAAATTAATTTAATTACCTTACACTTTCATTAGCCTACGTCGACTTCAAGTTCATTTACTTCCTGCTTAGAATTTATTTTTATTTTGCAATTTTAATTTTAAAATTTTAGAATATGAAATACTTTTTGAAATATACCTCATTATCCGGGCGATCCAAATAGAAATTAATTATTTTCCCGTCAATATTAATGGGCTTATTTTTAGTCGACAATCACACACTGATCCACTCACTGAACCGCAGACACATATATAAAAACATTCACACACACACACACACACACACACACACACACACACATATATATATATATATATATATATTTAAATATGTTTTGACGGTACAAAAAGATATTATGGCGTTAAAAGAGAGAAATGATTTATTATTAAAAGCCCTAAATTTTAAAACAAAAAACAACAGTCGACCAGTTTCCTCCCTTCTCGTGGTAATTTTAAGTTAAGTTGCGTACTGTGTTTAAGAATCGAACTGTGTTTCCTTCTTTCTGTAAAAATAGTTTTTTTTTCGTAAAACTTCTGTTTTTTACAATTTCAAATGCCGATGTGATGCAGTATACACAGGACGTACCAATCTGAGGTTGGAATCACGAGTAGCCCAGCACGTACCCGCATACGTAAGTTCGGGTAATCCTAGACAGTCTTTAAGAACCACTCAGGCTGTTCATGATTCAGTGTTTGGACAACAGTTATTTGATAATCAAGACCTTGCCTCTAGCTATTAGAACACATGTTTTTGTCATCAAAAGCGGCCGCTCGGCTTATTTTAGTTATTTTGGAGGCTCTATGCCTGACAATTCACCAGCCTAGTCTGTGCAGACAGAAAGAGCACTTCATTTGCGCCTTACGATTGTTGGAGGAATTGTGAGTTTCTTTTTTTCCATTTTATTGCTCTTGTAGAACTTTGTGTGTACATCCCCCTTACATTTTAATTATTTTTAATTAAAATTATGTTTTTAAACGAGTTCCAACTTTCCTTCTGTAAGTAATTTTCGTGTCCTGTCTATCATTAACAATGCCAACAAGAACACATTTGATAATGTGTTGGCTGAAAGTATACTAATTTCTTAGATTATGACGTCAAATTTATTTCAGTCCATTTGTTATTTCTGCGGGTACAAGTCTCTGTCTCTGTCTCTGTCTCTCTCTCTCTCTCTCTCTCTATATATATATATATATGTGTGTGTGTGTGTGTGTGTGTGTGTGTGTGTGTGTGTGTGTGTTTACTGCATGGTTTATATCTCAAGATCAATATTGAGTGAAAATGTCTGAGGAAGAGGAAGAGTTTTCATTAATAACAAGCGGTGTGATTGTAATTTTCAGCATTTACCCTGCAAGGGTTTTGCATAAAGCGTAACATTTTGTATCATGATACATTTAAACTAACATAAATATGAAATTATTATTATATACTTCTAAGATCTGCAGAAAATGGAAGATCGTAATCCTTGTTGTTATTAATCAAATTAATCCACCAAATCTAAACTAGCGATGATTAATATAGTGTATCAATTTTACTGCGTAGTACAAGACTGTTTCTTATCACAAATCGATTACCTATATATCATATATACTATCTCCACCTTTATTTGACGCCTCACGTGTCACTTATCAGAACAAAATTCTATAAAAACATCTATTAGCCCATAATTTAAATGAACCTTTAAAAACCTCAGGTCAAAACACTAGAATCCTGTATAAGTAATATTGTCAAATATATATCGCTTTTAGGGACGTCTGGTTTATCAAACATTATTCCACTACTATCAATCTCACATTATTTAACAGTGAAAATAAGGGTATTAACCGTATTTTTAATGCACAGATGCTCACGTGAATCCCATGCGCGTGCAAAAGTAAAGGCTTGGAAAAAAACTTCTTTTTCTGTCTTTTTCTGTCGAAAGTGTTTGTGTCAGGAATAATTGTGAAAATAAATTGTCCTACGAAGATAGGAAAAACGTAAGGATGCTAGACAAAAATTAATGAAAAATTAGTTATATCTTCATTTTTGTCCGTATTTAATGAAAGCTTTTCGAAAGAAAGATTGTTTTTCAAGTATACACCATATATATATATATATATATATATCGTTCATTTAGTAATTAATTTGAATACACTCGGCTATTCGCTCGGGTTTCTATCCTGGCTAGAAACATTTGGATGTCTAACTCTACTGATGATCTGCGATAAAGCGAAACAGATCTGTCTACGGATATATATGATTAGCAGTATAGCCCGGCAATGTTCTGGTGTAATCAAAGCTTTAAAATTAATCCATGGTCCTGGAGCTCAGACTCTTTGGACGTTGGCACGAAAGACTAAAAAGCAATAGTTGTTTCCAGTTAAAGTGAAACCGTAGACTGAAAGAAAAATGCATGGATTTAAGTCAAATTTTGATTTCTTGGTATCGATATCAAATAAGTTTTTTCCGTCGTAAAATTAATTCTGAAGGCTAATAAAGTCATTAGAGTAAATGGTATCATGACTGGGACTAAGAATTAAAATTATACCTACTTAGAGCCAAACCCGAAGTAAAAACTAAAATAAAAGGGCTGAAAATGATACAGACATACAGGCAGATAAACAGACACACACACAAACGTCTTGCCTTTTATATATATATATATATATATATATATATATTATCGATTTTCTGCACTATTGTATGAACTGCAACCGTGAAACTTTTGAATATTGTTTCTTATATCTTTGTCTATGAGTGTATCAAATTTGATTAAAATCGGACCACTCCTTCTACAACGCGATTTTTTCGATTATCGATTTTCCATATTTATCGGGTGTACCTCGACACAAAACCTAGCTAATAATACTCGCAGACGCTTATAGTACAACTGTGTAAATTTTCAATAAAATCGGTTCAGCCGATTCGGAGTCTATAGTTAACGGACACACACACTCGGACACACACGCACAGACTATTTTCCATTTGTAAATAAGTTTAGATTATTCTCTCGTCCGCCGATTGAGGTCTCTAGAAAAATGCCAGATTTACTTAATACAAACAGCTACTAAACAGTAGCTACTCGCGCCATTTACGCTTCATTCATCAGTAACGAGTTGAATACTGTTGGTTACTGGCTTTTGTTTACAATGCGCCGGTATTGGTAAAATCCCTGATGTCAAATCGGTCGAGTTTCAAACAAGGCTAGAAGCAATCGAATGGCTATCTGTACTGCTGAGCAGTATTACAGCAGAACAGGATTGTATACGGATGGCTATATATATATATATATGTGTGTGTGTGTGTGTGTGTGTGTGTGTGTGTGTGTGTGTGTGTGTGTGTGTGAATATACGTGTTCAGTGATAGCAGTGTACTCTTATATTAATCTGTTAAGATCTAGAAATTGCATGCATGAAATATTTATATCGATAGAGGATCACAGATTATGTTTCAAAATCAATATTATTGTCTGCAAAATACGTAATCAATATTGCAAATGATTTCCTGTATAACTGCTTTACATATTTGCTTCATTTTGTCGAACTAAACGTAAGCCACTCATGCTGCTGATTTCAAAATTTTAAAGAAATTCCACCCGACATAATTCAACAGAATAATTTCATTAACTTCTTAAGAAATGGTACTGGTTTACGTAATGAAAAAAAATCCCATGCATTCTGTAATTATATGAGTACGTCCATACTTACGAGTAAACGCGCGCACCCACCCACATACACATACACACACACAAACGAAATTAGATATATGAATTCAAATACAAGTAATACCTTCAGTTTTGTTTATTCAATACTATACACACAAACGCACGCGTGCACACGCGTGCACACACGTACACTCCCCACATATATGTATGCTATTCATTTTTCGCAAGTCAAGATTACCGTATTTTAATGCATTACTTATAGGAATCATAATTGTCGAAGTTGGTTAATCAGCCCAATGTTCTCTCTGTGTTTTCTGCTTCAGTATAGGCAGGTAATTTATGGTTGGGTAGGAATTTTAACCTGTCCTTCCGGCGTTGCCACTTTTGCTGCAGTTTTTGTTTGCGCTGCGCTTCGAAGTTTGCTACACATTATCTAAGGCGCGCCGGATACGGCGGTTTTTTACAGCTCCTTCCCAGGAGGCAAAGGAATGTTGTACTGTTTCAGATAGAACTTGCGGCTGTCTTTGAATCTCTTACACTGTCCATCATGAGATCGCTTCCATTCCTTGAGCTCCCTGTAAAGAGAAGCTTTAAGAGAAGGTTGTCTTCCATGCGGTGTATATAACAGGCACATCGAAGCTGTGAGCACATGAGCGAAGCGTGGATACTCTCCATCTAGGATGACTTGAGTATCTCCGTGGAATTTTGTCCCGTCATTTATTGCGTAGTAACGTTTTCAGGTATCTCATATAGAAGACGCTCAGCTATCTGGTATGTCGACTGTAGACGGTCTACGTTTCATTTGCGTACAGTAGGTAATGAGGTACCACAGCACGGTACTCCTTTAGGTTCGTCTGCAGGCTTGGTCAACGCCATTCCCAGACCCAGTCGCAAAGTCTGCCAAGGGCTGGGGTGGCTCTGGCAATTCCATAGTTCGCTTCCTCGTCGATGTTGGCAGAGTGTGACAGCTTGCTTCCAAGTTAGACAAAAACATCAGCTGCAGCTAGTCTCTGTCCGTGGACCGTTACAACTGACACCATCTAACCGGCCGCTGGAGAGTGGTGTTGCAGGATCTAGGTCTTACAGATAGAAATAGTGAGACCGAAATCGTCACATTTTTGTTTTGTTTTTTAATCGTATCACTCTGGGTAAGGCGGTAACGCCACTGATGTGCAGGGGGCTACACAAGAGTAAAAAGATTGGGTAGAAGAGAGTGAAGAGAAAGACAAACTAGTTAGAAATGAGCAAGTGAAGGATGGGAATACAGGTGTGATGACAGTTGCAAAGGTGGAGAGAAAGGAAAGGATATAAAGGGTGGTGAAGAAAGAACTAGAATCAAGTGGTTAAAAGATGAGTATTGACATTGCGTTTAAATTCCTGAAGGTCGTAGCCGTCAGTTCTCGATAAAGCGAAAGTGACGAGCGTTTAACGCTCTACCTCAAATGGAACAACTTCCGTCGGTCTAGTACCTGAAGTCGACTTTTATGTTACCGTCCCGGAAGTTGTCGCTAAGCAGTGCAGAGAACTACATGCTGAATAAAGTTGTGTATATGTACAAATTTGTTTGAGAAAAAGAAGCGACAACGTCTGTGTGTTTATTATTTTGTATTTTTTTCAATTTTCGAATAAGATGTTGATGATTTGCTTGCTGGATTAGATAAGCTGTACGAACTTCTTGTTTTATTGTTTGCTCAAAGTAATTTCAATTTTCAGTCATTTTCAAGAAACAGTGATGTGTCTCTGTGGTAAGTAGAATTTTCTTTGTCTCCACCCTGATTTTCTCTAGAGATCTGTCTGTGTTTTATAATCACCTTAAATTTAGGATTGCATTTTATGGATTTAACCTCTCTGCCGGTTTTCTGCTATGTATTATTAGTACTATCGTATCGTTGGTACTGAGCTTTACAGTAAATACGGTTCGCTGTTAGTGTTTTTTGCTAGTTTTTGCATTCTTCTTGTGCAGGCTATACTCATTATTTATTTTTATCTTCTCTTGTTATGATAGTCGTTTGATTGTTCCATCCAGTCCTTGTAACCAGTGTTTACATATAAAGGTGGCATTTTACTGCCTTGATGAGGCCTAGAGAAAAAGATAACTCTACCTACACTTTTCGCAAAAATAGGTTACTATTAGGTTGTCCCAAAAGTTCATAAACACTTTCACATTCTGTAGGGAATATCTATATCTGCCTCAGCCTTTGGATAGTGTATGTTACGATTAGAAAGAACCTGTCTTGTCTTAGAATACATTTGTCTGATGTAATTTGGAATTTCGTGTTTAAGTATTTTTCCAAGAACATTCTATTAATAAGTAATTGTTTACATTCGTAAGAGATTCACTTGCACCCTTTTTATTCAACATGTAGTATGGCATTTTTTCCAGAAAGAAATACTTCTGTTTTGTCGGAATAGATGTCAATACTTTGTAAGTAGTGAGAAGTCATGAAATTCATCAGTACTTTTGAGGATACTTCTGACATAATTCTTGGGTAGAAGGAAGGTAATTCCTTGGATTACCCATGCTGAAAAATTAATAGGAACAATGATTATTTCTTGAAGTCCTTTGTGTGGGATATATTTAGACAATAGAATCAAACATTATAAATTACCTTCCTTCTATCTTACTTAAACATGTCAGCATTTACATTATTCGGACTGTTGTCCACATCTTTGTTGCTATTTGTACGACGTTTCGGCCGTTGTACACTCCTGCCTTCTTCAGATGCTAGGAATTTTAATTTCTGAATATTTCCATTGCTGAGTATATTTTTAATGCACAATTAAAATACTGTTCTGTTATTAAATGCAAATTTTTGGGGCTGCATCTTTAGCTGATTGATATGAAAAACACAATAAATTGACAGTATTTACATTATTCGGTGTGTTGTCGTCATCATTATTGTCATTTTAACGCTCCGGCCTTCTTCAGGTGCTAGAAATTTTGAACCGAACTCTTTATTATAATCACTGAGTATGTGAACGGCCAAAACGTCGTACAAATGTCAATAAAGATAAGGACAATAGACGGAATAATGTAAATACTGTATATACTACATCATCTCAGAAATATAAACAAATACAATAAATCGGGTTATGAAAAATGTTTCCGACTTTTAACAATAGCAATTCTAATCCTGTGTAGATTTAAAATAAATAATCTTAAGTTATTGTCATGTTTTTTACTTGTTTTGCCTTGGTATCTGCATAGGTCAGCAAATGTTTCGCGCAGTCACCTATTCCCAAATGCTTCGTCCTGTTTTTGTTAATAAATCATAGATCATTTACAATATTTTTTCCCAAAAAAAGTTATGTATAATTTACATTACTGTTTTATTTTTATTTACCATTCCTCTGCAAGATTTTTCTCTCCTTTTTGAGTTTGGCTTTTGATTTTTGTGTCTATGCCATTGCTTTATCCATAAAATTTCAACCTGCCAAAATCTAATCACATTTACTTTTTAGCAGACTATCAATGTTTCCCAACTCTAAATCTAGTGCCTCATTGCTCGAATTTCGTATCTTTGTTTAGGAAGTCTATTGATATTAAGAACTTTAATCAAAATGGACGCTCTGACGATAATTTTAAATGAACTGATATAGTTTTGCATGTTCTGCAGGTCTGATCGGATTTGTGCCGTTAGGTTTAGGCATTTTTGCTTGTCGGTAGCTGTTTTTATTCCGGCCAGATGAGATACAATATGTCGAACACTATCAACGTCTCTTGATCAACGTGTACCTGACATACAGTGAAATGAGAAGTTGATGTTATCCTTTCAAATTCTTCCATTTTGTCGATTTGTCTACCTTTGCCCAATAAGACCCAATCTATGGAAAACATTTCTCCATTTGCTAATGAATATTTACAAGACTGACAGAAACTGAATGCGATATATTCAGAAAACATGACATCATATAATATAATTCTCAAATTTTGTTATTACAGTTAGTTCAATTTGTAGGAATCCGTTGCCAAAGTTTATTGACAGACTTTTTCCGTTGTCCCTGGATTTAGATACATTACTGATTTCATTGGCTAATTCAACTTATTAGCTTAGATTTTGCACAAATTCTGCAGAATTTTAAGACTAAGAATTTTCAATTTTAAAAATGATTTATTTTTAAGCTTGCTTTCATTTCATTTATATAACACAATTTTCTATGCTTCAGGTTAAAATAATATTCCATGAGTAATAATGGAAAGAACAAAAACATGGCTGGACCCGTTCAAAACGTTCAAATTTTTTAAAGCTGAGTCCTTGCATCTTCGATATTTTAATAGAATCTAAATTCATGCAATTCTTCTGTAAATTCTAACTGCATATAAATACTCCTGAAATAAATAAATAAATGAATAAACAAACAATGGTATGAACATCACCCAGCACCGGCTACAGAAATAGAAGATGTAACCATTCTATGGGATTACATCATCTACACAGACAGAAAAATTGAAGCAAACAGGCCAGACATTATTGTTAAAAACCAGAAGGAGAAAACTTGTCTATTAATTGATATGGCTTGTCCAGCGGATTGTAACATAGCAATCAAGGAATTTGAAAAACTGTCAAAATAAAAAGACCTGGAAATTGAAATAGAAAAAATGTGGAAATTGAAAACAAGAGTTGTGCCAGTGATAGTAGGTGCACTTGGAATGATAAAAAATGGAACAAAACAACACATTGAAAGAATCCCTGGAAACCCCAGCTTAAGAGATATACAAAAAATTGTCTTATTAAGTACAGCCCACACACTAAGGAAAACTTTATCTATGTAATGCTAGGGATGATAGGGAAGATAGAAAAACATGAAATGGAGCCATAACAACACGCCACTACCTGCCTAATATCTCCCCGCAGACTTGGTTGGTAGTGAGAACAAAGCAGAAATCGAAATATGATGAAAAAATGACATAATAATAATAATAATAATAATAATAATAATAATAATAATAATAATAATAATAATAATAAAAAGTGTGATCTGAGTCAGTTACAAGACGGCACTAAAAAGAGTTTAAAACACATTGAACAGAATTATTTTACGGAAAACAAAAACAGTATGTAAGAAGCCATGAAAGAAATCAAGAACCATATAAGTCAGATGCAAAATACTGCAATGGAAGAAAGAAAACAACTCCCAAAATTATAACCAACAAAGCATAACCTCAAAGCTATTAAACTATAAAAGGCAGCACTCAAATTATGTTTGGATGAACAAGACGCTCATATAAATCACAATGAAGCACTATATGCAATAGCAGCAACAAAAAATTGAAAATCAAATTAGAAACAAAACAATGTCGCAGACATGAAAACTCACCCTGGAAAAGAAAAATCGAAAAAGAAATTGAACAATTTAGAAATGAATTATCAGTACTCGATGCAAGAAGAATACATGTAAGAACTAGAAAAAGCAGACGAGTCGAAAGAAAATACAATATTAGAAATGAAAATGAAGTATTATATAAACTAAGGAAAAAATAAAGAAAACAGTACAACTGAAGGCTCAAAGAATAGGACGCTATGAGAAAAGATCAAGATTCTACAGACAAAACAAGATTTTTCAAACCGATGCAAAGAAATTTTACAGGGAAATGGTTAAAAAAGAATTGAAGTGACAGTCCCCTCCCCGAAAACAGAAGAAGTTATACAGTTCTGGGAACAAATATGGTCTTGACCTAAAGAACGTAACAAAGAAGCAGACTAGATTGCACAAGAGTTATAAAGAATGAAAAATAAACCAGAGCCGACATGGGTTGGAATCACAGAAGAGGATTTTATGTTTGAACTGAAAAAGCACACAGCTGGAAATTTTCAGGAATAGACAAAATTTCTAATTTTTGGCTATATTATTTAAATTAAAAAAATAGCCAAAAAATTTCAATAAATGGTTAACGATCCCACTAATATTCCTGCATGGATGACCAAAAGAATTACATTTCTTCTACCCAAGTATAATGACACAAATAACCCGAAAATCTACAGACTAATTACATGTCTTCCGACAACATACAAACTATTAATGTCTATTTTAACAAAACAGACATATTTCTTCTTAGAAAGAAATGACAAACTACCGCTTGAACAAAATGTGTTCAAACGTAGCTTAGAACCTGCTGTAACAATAAAAGCCAGAAGAATCATATAAATACCTAGGTTTAAATGAGAGTGAAAAAATTCACTATAAAAAAAAGACATAGTGCTTAAAGTGTACTACAGTAGGTTACGACTGATATTAAAAACTGAATTGAATTCTCAGTACAGAATTATGGCCATTAATAGCCTTGCAATCCCAGTGGTCCAATATAGTTTCAGCATCTTGAACTGGACTCTAAACGGCATCATACAAAAGGATTCTAAAACAAGAAAGCTTCTTTCTAAGCATATGATACTATACCCCGTAAAGAAGGTGGAAGAGGTCTTATTCAGCTAGAATTGCCATACAAGACAACAGCTATTGGCTTACTAACATACATAGAAACAACAAAGGATTGGATGATACAACTAGTCAAACATGAAAACAGAAAGAAAAAATATTCAATAATGAAAGAAGGCAGTAAATACAAACAAGATTTACATTTAGTATACTCCCTAGAAAAGCAAAACAGAAGCGAAGCCAAGAATCAACTGTTTAGGCAGAAAATATGAAAAAGGATGCCACGAATAAAGCACTTAAACAGATGAAACAACGCTGGTAAAGCAAATCTTTGCATGGCCAATATCCAGAACGTGCTAATAAATCCAATGTTGTTAAAATAATACTCATCGATGGTTACGTGCAACTGGATTAAAGTATGAGGCTGAAGGCTTTATTCTTGCAGCGCAAGACAAAAGTTTTTCAGGCAAATCTTATACATAAAAATGTGGATGCAAAATGCAGGTTCTGTGATAAAGTAGAGACCATCTAATCTTAGGATGTGCTGTATTTAACCCAAATGAATATAAAAATCGTTACGATAGAGTGAGGAAATATTTACAGTGGACAATGTGCAAACACTCTGGAAAATATGTAAACAAACACTAGTATGAACATCACTCACCACCGGTTACAGAAACAGAAAATGTCACCATTCTATGGGATTACACCATCTACACAGACAGAAAAATTGAAGAAAAATAGGCCAGATATTATGGTTAAAAACCAGAAAGAAAAACTTGTCTATTATTTGATATGGCTTGTCCAGCGGATTGTAACATAGCAACCAAGGAATTCGAAAAACTGCCAAAATATAAAAATCTGGAAATTGTAATAGAGAAAATGTGGAAATTGAAAACAAGAATAATACCAGCGATAGTTGGTGAACTTGAAATGATAAAAAAAGGAATATAAATCACATTGAAAAAATCCCTGGAAACCGCATCTTAAGAGATATATAAAAAAAAATTCTAAAAAGAACTTTGTCTATGTAACCCTTGGGATGTCAGAGGAGAAAGAAAAAACATGAAATTGAATCATAAAAACACAACGACCTGTCTTAGGTCTTCCCGAAGAATTTGTAGGTAAAGCGACCAAAGCAGAAATTGAATTATGATAAAAAATGACCTAATAATAATAATAATAATCAAGAATAATATTAGGCAAGCTCTAACAAAATATCCAAAACGGGAATCAACAGGAAATAATCAGGTACCCAACTTTTAGTTCTATCATATATGACATCAACCCACAAAATCCTCGCGTAAGCTTTTGCAATGCTAATTATTAATTCCAATCAAATTCAAGAATGAATTACTGAAGTTATTACATATTTCATATCAGAACTACATGTTCACAATCTATAGACCAATAAAATGTCTTTCGGCCCCAATTGATCAATCACGTCAGTCTCGATGATCTATGCATACACATTTTTAGTTGACAATAACATTCTTCCCCTGGAACAGAATCAATGTCGAGGAGGGTCATATGTTTGCAAAAATCAACTACTGATGAATATAATCTTCCTGAAAAATTACAGGAAAAATGTATAAGTAGTAGCACAACTTGGGTGTTACCCTAAAGCCGTTAATCGTGTGTCAAATACTTGGCTTCTGAAGGCTTTAGAAATCAAAGTCTACTCAGTGATAGTAAAATCTTCATGAATATAGTATGTAACTGTGGAAAGCCACACTTTATCTAAATCACACCAAAAGCAATACCACATCGAATTGTTTGAATAGGACATGAGAAATTTTCAAGGTGATTCCCTGTCGAATGTTTAATTCTGTCTGTCGTTAAACTAAATTTCACGTGAACTAGACAGTAATCAGTCAGTCAGTCAGTTAAGTACCATACGTGATACACTCAAAAGAGACATGACTTACTAGGCAGAAGATTATCCTGCAATAGGTTGCCGTTGCTTTCTGCGGTAGACTGGCTGCCAGCCAAGTCTATAGAACCCAATCTGTACTATTATTTAACACATAACTGGAGGGAAGTGACGGATTAATACCTTTCTCAAGGGTATTTAAATATGCATATAAAGTAAAAAAGAAAATGTTTGATAAATTATTATTTGTTAAAACAACAATAACTGGAGCAGTATTTAAAAAACCGTTAAGTTTTTCAGTGATGATATCAGTGCGAATTTTGAGTTAGATAATTATGCAAACATTAATTTCAAGAAATGGCGAATTAGAGAAACACACAATAGATCAAGATGTTATCAAAAAGACTATGGAAATAGAACAATAAGTCTATAAATATCGAGGTTTTAGTGAATAAATGGAATACAACCTACCCGAATGAAGGAAGAAATAAGAAAAGGATACTACATTCATATCTTTTTTTTAAAATCATTTCACCCCAAGCAAGGCATGTCACTGCCACTATTGCGCTTGGGGCTATATGGGGGAAGGTAAATAGAAAGAGTGGTTAGATATAGGAAATGTCAGAAGGGGGGGTGATAGATATTTGGGTGGGTGGGAAGAGTGTTTGAAAGAATGGAAGCGAGTTAGTTTGTTAGGAGGTGTCTATTGACCTTACATTTAAACTCCTGGAGATTGTAGCCGTCGGGGAAGCAGTCATGTGGAAGGGAATTCCACAGTCGGGAAGTGCGAGAAAAGAAACTGTTGGAGTAGAAGTTACGGTTTCATTTTATCGGTTTCACTGTAAAAGGGTGGGATCTAGTTCCTAATCTAGTATCTCGTGCATATTCGAACCTAGGGGTCACCAATGATCTAAGTTCATCGGAGCAGAAGCCGTGAACGCATTTATAGAAGAGACACAGGGAAGCCACGTCGCGCCGGTGTGAGAGAGACTGCAGCCGGTCTGCTAAGTCGGTATCGATCACATTGCAGACCCTCCGCTGTACCTTGTCTAGAAGCCCAAGGAGAATAGCATGGGCACCCGACCAGATATGGCAACACTATTCAATGCAAGGGCGGATGGTAGATATATAAATGTGCAGGATAGATTCAGGCGGAAAAAAACCTCCGGGTCCTGCAAAGAGAACCGACTTTCATAGCAGCGGATTTAGCAATGGATTCGATGTAGTCATTCCACTTGAGGTCCGCTGAAAGTGTGAGACCAAGGAGGCGTAGTGTTTTACTCTTTGGAGGCAAGCCTGGTCCCTGCTAATCGGAGGTTGGTGAGATTGTCTATGATGATTCATAGTAGCTTCGTTTTAGAAGCATTAAAATTTACGAGCCATTTCTTACCCCAGTCCACTGCGGATTGGAGGTCCTTTCCAAACCCGGCTGCAAGGTTAGCTTTGTCGCCCACACCAGATTTTTGATCGAGGCGAGAATAAACTGTGGTGTCATCGGCGTACATACCTACTTGGGATCTTATGGTATCAGGGAGATAATTAATGTAGATCATAAAGAGCGTAGGACCTAGGATAGAGCCTTGAGTGACACCCGCGTTTGTATGGTAGTCTGTCCAACATAAATAAAGTGTGATAACTTATGTCGTGATGAACTGTACTTACACTTTTCTAGATGGAAATAGCAATCTCTCCTTGTAACAGAAAGAATGTCAGTGATGTTTATATGAGTAAAAATATATAACTATTAAACAAAAAGTTCCTAGAAAATTGCAAGGAAAATGATAGAACTGTCAGCATAGCATGGATACACCACCGGAAAGTCTTTGATATTTTGCCAACTTCTAGGATAATAAAGGTTGTGAAAATATACAAAGTCTCCTCGGCGATAGTAAATTTCTTTAAACACAGCATGGCAATGTAAGAAATCCATATTATAGCTTAATCACCCCACAGACAACGCTACTTACAACCACTTGAATATATGATGAGAAATATTTCAGATAGTCTCCTTGACACACTTTGTGTTTTGTTTATTCGTAAAACCCTGACGCATGCACTGAACAATATTAGATATGGATGCAAATCAAAGCAAAAAAAAAAGTATTTAATGACCTACTCTATATAGATAATCTCAAGTCTTTGTCGAATTACAACAATAATATGAATGTTCTCCTCAATACGTAAGATGATTCACTGACGAAAGTGTTAAGATTTTCCGATTAGACGAATGGGCAAAAGTAAAATTCAAGAAAGGGAGAATTACAGGAACACACTCAAGAGATTTAGATTTTGCCGAAACAGTTAAGGAACTGTGACAAGAAAAAGCCTATAGGTGACACGGGATAAGCGACGGAAGCATACATCATACGTAAATGAAGGAGAAAATTACAAAGGAATACTACATGTGCGGGTGTTTGTCAATTAAAACCAAATCGAATACACAATTCATTTTGGTTGTCTCAGAGATACGATAAGGTTTTCAATATCCATAACTGAAACATAGCAGTCATTCAAAGTGAAATGGAGCATTCTAATACGGACGCTGACCAGACCTAAATAATGCAGTATGTTAAATCAACTAGAACGGCTTTATCACAGTCAGTCAGTTGAGTGCCATACGTGAAACACACTTGGGCGATCATGTCTCGAAAGAGACATGACTGACTGGGCAGAGGATTATCCTGCATTAGGTTGCCATTGCTTTCTGCGGTAGACTGGTTGCCGACTAAGGCTATAGAACCCAATATGTCCTGCTATTTAACCCATAACTGGAAGGAATATGCGGATTAATACCTTTCCCAAGGGTATATGCGCGTAAGTGAATGCAATGAATTCAGCTGGAATTCGAACTCAGCTCCCCAATTTCTCGTTCCGAGCCGATATCCAATGCACCACAAAGCACATCCTCACAAACGGTCTCAAAAAATATCTGGAAACGCCAAAAGACTGAATGGCTATCTGTTTAAGAAAGAAATATAAACTTTATTCAGTATGAAAAGAAAAAAAATTCAAAATGGAATTTCAACTTGATGAAGAAGTACAAGAAAACTGTAAGTCATAGAATTCAAACAAGAAACCATAAATTAGAACGCAAAAAATCCCTCTCTTTTACAATTAAAAATAACAAATGCAGCCATCAGTTCTACTCCAACAGCTTCTTTTCTCGCACTTCCCGCCTGTATAACACCCTACCGTATACTTGCTTTCCTGACGGCTACAACATCCAGGATTTGAAATGCAATGTCAATTCCTTTCTCTTATCCACTCGACTTCAGTCATTCCATCATCCTTTCTACATCACAGTGCATCTTGTTCACTCTACCTTCGCAAATATTGTATCTGTGTTCCCATTTTTTCTTGCCCTTTCTCTGACACTCCCTGTAACTGCTTCGTCTTTCTATTCTCTCTCCTCTTGGCTAAACGTTTACTCTCTTATGCAGCCCACTGCACAACAGTAGCGGTACCATCTTGCTTGGGGTGAAACGAATAAAAATCATTGCCAAATGCAAAATGGATGACAAGAACGTCGTATCCATCGAGGGTTACGTAATGCAGGTTTAAAAGCTGGAAACCAAAGTTTTATTCTTGCTGCATCGAACAAATACATGCTAACTAGAAATTACCAAGGACACATATTGAAAAATCATATTGAACCAAAATTCAGATTCTGTTATTAATATCAAGAAAAATTAGAATCTTGTACGACGTTGCAGAGTGTTAACGCCTACTGAAGGAAAGATAACACGGCATTATATAGTGGGTCAACATTTGAACCGGAAAATATGCAACATTTACTGGAAGGTAGCTTAAAGAAAACTGTCCAAAACGCAGGTGTAAATTTCACACAGACCCTGTTTGAGGAATACGTTTTGTAGCATTTTTAATAACTAAATCTAAGAACAAAAACAAAAATGAATAAACAAATGAATAAAATTTATATATATATATATATATATATATATATATATATATATATATATAATTTTGTGATATATATATATATATATATAATTTTGTGAAATAATCAATAATCTCGTATTTTGTAAAAATATACCCCTACTTAATATCACTACTTTCTTTAGATTAAACAGTATGTTAAATAACACATCCCTCAAAAAATTCCGGGCCTAACAAATAAAACAAAAACTTTTGGGCAAAATTCGAACTTATTCCTGAACATCGTCTCCTTCTAGGGGTATACACTGATTCCAACGTTTTTTAACATTTCGATCTCTGTTTTGTAGAACGATTTGACTTTGGTCTCAAAATACTCATCAGTTAACGAGATCACTTCTTCACTGGAGCCAAATCTTTTCCCCTAAAGCATTCATTTGAGGTACGCAAATAGCCAGTAGATTTATAGAACAAGGTCGATGCAGAAGCAATTCGAAGTAATATTCTTGTAGTTTTCCCAACGTTGTAATCGACTTGTGACACGGTGCGTTGTCTTGGAGAAAGATCACTTTTTTCTTCTTTAAAAAAACCAATAACGCTGTATAATATTCGCTATTAATGGCTCATTCTTTTTCAAGGTAATCGATTGACAAAATTCCTTGCACGTCCCAAAAACACGGAGACTAAATACTCGCCTGTAGATATTTGCGTCTTGGGTCGCATAAGACGGCTTTCACCTGCTGCTCTCAATTCTCAGGTCACTGCCGATTTGAATCCGGAGTGAAGTGTTGGATCCCTGGTTCATCCATTTTCACTTATTTACGCAAAACGCCCATCTTGTTGCATTGAAACAGTTACAAAGAACGCTCTGGATTGTCGACGCGTTGTTCTTTTGTATCTACTGTGAGAAAAGGCGGAACCCATTTTGAACACAGCTATCTCAATGACAAATGTTCATGCAAAATAGTAAATATACTCCCTTCTGATATGCTCAAATCATCTGCTACCTCACGCAAATTCAATTTACGGTCGGTCAGAAGGGATTTGTGAACTTTTTGTATTTCTGGGACAACTGTCAATTTTGGGCGACGTGAGACTTCAGCATTATCTGTATCTGTATGACTGCGTTTAAAGCATACCAACTATTTAACTGTTGATTCCGGCGGGACAGAGTCCGAATAACTCGTATCAAGCCATTCCTTTTCTTGAACAGTACTTTTTCCCATCAGAAAGCACTGCTTTGTCAGAACATGGAATACAGATTTTTCCATTCTTTGAAGAATTGCAGCAGTAGATTTACTTGTAGAATCATTCCTTCAAACAAACTCACCTTAATATTGATCCTTCTATCCCCTCTTCTGAGTTTTACGTTCCTGGTTACCTTCCCCTCTTCAGGGAGGATTCCAATGAACATATGCATGGGCTTGGTGTTTATGTCAGTGAACATCGCCTTCTAGCTAGGGTGAACTCTCTTGGATCTCTACTTTGATGTACTTCCGTCTTTTACTTCTAAGCTCGGTTAGCTATCTTTTCTTTCTCTACCGCTCCCTCTCACCTCCTTACTGTTCAGTACTTGATAACATCTCTAATAATATTGATAAGGCCATTTATTTTCATCCATCTGCCCATATATTTGTGTTTGTTGACTTTAACGCCCACCATGCCGAGTGGCTGAATAAATCTGTCACCAATGTTGCTGGTGTCCACAACATGAATGTTTCAATCACCCAGGATCTTACGCAAGTGGTGGATTTCTCCACGCATTTCTCCAATAGCTCTAATGGAAGGGACTCACTGCTAAACCTCTGCTTCACTTTTATTCCCAGACTCTTGTAATGTCAAGCATCTTTGCCCTCTCGGAAACTTTGATCATGTCGTAGTTTCCGTTAACATCTCCTTCAACTCCCACTCAAGAAACTCAGACCAGCAGAATATCCTACTGCTACCAAAGAGCAGTGTGGGACTCGTTCCGTGACTTCCCGTGTGACGTCCCTTGGAACAATGTTTCTAAATTTCTCGTTGAAGACTGTGCATCCGAGGTCTCCTCTTGGGCTAAGGCTCGCATCGTTGCTTTCATCCCAGCCAGGAAGTTTCAGCTTAAATCCCATTCGTCCCCTGGTTCTCGCCCGCTTGCTCGACCGCCATTGCCCACCGGAATCATTTCTTCTGGCTTTATAGAAGCCACGCGTCGGACCATAACAGGTACCGTTTCGCCTCAGCTCGTAATGAGTGCAAAAAGATACTTAATGAAGCTAAGATATTGTTTCTGCGAAAATGAAGCAGCGCATAGCATCCCGTGAGTTCGGCTTAAAGACTACTGGCGACCCTGTAAATGTATGCGTGACAAAAGTAAAAACTTAATCAATGAGTTTGAGGTTCTCACCTTTTTAGCGGACAAGGCTGAATGCTTTGCTCGCAGAGTATCTACACCCGACTTCCCACCTAGAACTGAGGTCCAACTGAATGACATCCACATTACCTCCTCGCTGGTCTCTAATATAATCTCAAAGCTTGACCCTCATAAAGCTAGCGGAGGAGACGGAATGCCATTCATAATTTTGAAGAAATGTGCCCTTGAACTCTCCTCTGTCCTCTCTAAGCGCTACAACTACTGTCTATCTGCTTCCTGCTTTCGTGTCTGTTGGAAGTCTTCCTCTGTAGTTTCTATATTTAATAATACTGGAGAACGCTCGGACCCCACTAATAACCGCTCTATCAGCCTCCTACTGATCTTTGGCAAAGTTGTCGAAGCCATTATCGACGCCGAGCTGGTTCAACATCACACAGCCTACAGACTCTTCTCGGACAAACAGTATCATTTCCGCTTCACCAGGTCTACTACTGATAAGCTAACGACCATCACTATACAAGGCTAAGGACAAGAATGGCGAAGCTCGAACCGTTGCCCTGGATATTTCCAAAGCGTTTGGCAGAGTCAGGCATCCTGGCCTTCTACGCAAGCTGCAAAGCTATGGATAACTGAACTATTGTTTGACCTAATCTAGTGATTCCTCTCTAATCTCACAATGATGTAGTATTAAACGGACATGCCTCCCAAAACTAATACACGTACGCGGGTGTCCCTCAAGGCTCTATTCGAGGTCCTATGCTTTTTCTAATGTACATTAACGTTCTCTCCGATGTTATAATATCCTAAATAGGCATGTACGCTAACGACACCACCATTTACTCTCACCTCGAGAAAACATCTGCTGAGGTTGACAAAGCAAACCTCGCCGCTGAGCTTGATAAGGAACAGCTGCTATCTATTAACCATCATAGACAATCGATCCTACCCCCCCCATTAGCATGGAACAGGCTAGTCTCCCTAAGAGTAAAACACTACACCTCCTTGGCCTAACACTCTCTGCGGACCTCAAGTGAAATAGATACATCGAATGGGAATGTATTGGTATAGTGGCGCTGAACTTTTATTTAATAAATATTTCTGGACCCGTTAAAATGTCCGCATTCGTATACTATAGCTCTCGACCTTATCGAATGATTTGAATATCGTCATACCTTAGCATATAGAGATTTTTAAATAATAAAATATATTTTTATGTATTTGTTTCAATTCGCTCAGACTTGAAATTTTGTGTAAAACTAAACCACGGCATAATAACTACATAAATCCGCTGCTAAGAAGGTGCGTTCACTGTGCTGGGCCAGGAAGTTTTTCCCGTCTGAAGTCATCCTGCACATATATAAATCTACCATCCGCCCGTATATTGAATACTGCTGCCACATCTGGTCGGGTGTCCCTGTTATTCACCTCGGGGTTCTTGACAAAATCCAACGGAGAATCTGTAATGTGATCGATACCGAATTGGCAGCTCAACTGTAGTCGCTGTCTCACTGGCGTGACGTGTCTTCCTTGTGCCTCTTCTATAAATACTTTCATGGCTTTTGTTCTAATGAATTTAGATCACTGGTGCCCACTAGGTATGAATTTACACGAGCTACTTGATTAGCAACTAGGTCCCACCCTTTTACCGTGAAACCGATAATATGTAACCACAATTTCTACTCTAACAGCTCCTTTTCACGCACTTCCCACCTGTGGAATTCCTTATACTTGCTTCCCTGATAGCTACAATGTCCAAAAATTTAAATGTATGATCAATAGTCATCTCTTATTACACTAACTCGCATCCATTCTCTCAACCTATTTTTTCCATCTACTCCATTCTCATCTTCGGTATTATCATCCGTCTATTAACCCCCTCCTGACATTTCCTATAACTAATTCCTCTTTCTCATCACTTTCCCCTATGTAGCCCCCTGCGCAACAGTGGCAGTAGAATGTCTTGCTTGGGGTGAGATGATTAAAAAAAAACAAAAAACAAAAATACTGTAATTTACAAACTAATAATCTGATTGAGCCCAAATTTTATCACATACCATGTGAAAGTTCGTACTTCATAAAAAATTATATGGATGTTTTATTAGTTGCACCATCTATATGTCAGGTCCAGGATTTATTGAGTAATGTCTTATTTATTTTTCCGATTTGCAGGGATGTTTCCATTAATATTATTATCTTGAAAAGTAAAAAAACATATTATATTATTTTAATTAAAATTTAATCTGATTAACTGGATTAGTAGCAAAATCACTAAATAATAAAAAGCTAAAACAAGATTAACCATCTTTTTTCATAATTGTAAAAATATAATGCATTTTGAAAGATAATAGGCTAAGAGGCTCATCCCTTGTTCCCTGTTCTGTTTAGGATGTGGTTTCCGGCTTTCTCCTTTCCAATCTTTTCACTATTACGCAGCCCCCTACACATCAGTGGCGTTACCGACTTGCTCGGGGTGATACGATTAAAAAAAAGAAAATACTCATGCAATAATATTTTTTTCGTTGAATAGCTTCTATATATATTCATGTAGCAAGTACAGAACATCCTGAAATTAGATTCTGAATCCATATTATTGTTAATGATATTTGTCTGAATGCTCCTACTGAAAATACCCTGGCTTTGTCCTGCTAAAATATATGCCTCTGTTTCAACCTTTAATCTAGATGTTTGTTAGATGTATTAGCTGCCAAATATAAATTACGTTTGCATTAAAAAAATCGTCTTTCATGATTGCATATTTTTCTTTTTGGTTTAGTGTTGCGTCATATTTGTAACATCCAGAAGTATGTAGTTTCAATGTAAGTAAATAAGCCAATAGCTGTTGTCTTGTTTGACACCTCCAGCTAAATAAGATATCTTCAATATTTTACGAGGTATATATAGAAGGTCTGCATCAGTCTTTGGGTGATGCAGCTTATGTTTAGAAAGAAGCTTTCTTGTCACAGAATCCCTTCGTCTGATATCATATAGAATTCAGTTCAACATCCATGGATGTCAAGGCAATTATTAATGTCTAGAATTTTTTTCTAAGAATTTTATTCCTTTGTTAATATCGGTCGCATCGTACTATATTACACTTTTCGCGGTGTTATGTTCAAATTTTATGGGGAAATCATTTACCCTCATTTATACCGTGGCACGAATAATCTTATTGCTCTGTATTTCATTTTACCCAAGAGTCTAACCTAATAGAGGAGGATTGTTCTAGTGATCCTCGTGAAATTGTGGCTTTAGCATATTTATCCAAACTGAATTACATTCTAATCTCGCCACTGAACCATTTTACGTCTTTCAGGGGACATTACATCTCCCTGTTATTGATAGAATATATATTTAATTAATTCATATAAAATAGATGGCCTATTTTCTTTTGATATATCTTTTAGCGACATTCCGTCCCGTTAATTTTACTGGTTAATACTTTTAGCGATATAGAAATAATAAAAAAGTAAAAAATCAACGAGAAATATTCCTCTGTTGAAGTTTATTTCACCAGAATTATAGATTCACTTTATATGATATAAGCAGACATATAGATTCACTCAAGATGCAAGCAGAAGAGATGCTTAGATATGTAACACAGTATGTATATCTTAAAACCTAAACTTACAAGCCTTGTTATAATTATTGAAATAATATTCGCACTGGACTTCAATATCCTTTGCAGCAATAAAACACTTTCTTCAATGATATTACTGTAATTCTACAGCATTAATATTTAACCTTCGAAATCAAAAAGAAAACTAAAAGAATAATGGAATTCTAGAAATTACTTAACGGAAAATGTGCATGTTTTATTGGGGTCAAAAGTATAGAAGTATATGAGCCGTGATATAGTAATAGAAACTAAAAGCGTTCAATAAATTTGGATGAGCAATTTTACAGGATTTTTTTAGAAATCATATTATCCAGTTTTGTAAAGAGATGCAAGCCGACCGTTTATTCTTTATAACGAAACTGCATAGAAACGACGCCGTGGAAAATCAAAGGAATCTTATTTTCATGAAATCCTTTGAAAGTCTCTAAGCCGGCTTTTAATGTCGCGTTTTCTCTTCGATTTAATATTTAGTCTAATAAAATGATACTTACCACATAAAAGAAGAACGAACGCAAAATGCTGCTTCTGTTACTTCGGGTGCATTTTTGCTAGCACGTTAGTAAAACAAGTATTAAAAAGCTACATTTTAAATGGAAATGTATTGGTATAGTGGCGCTAAACTTTTACTTAATAAATGTTTCTTGGCCCTTTAAAATGTCCGCATTCGTATGCTATAGCTCTTGACCTTATCGAATGATTTGAATATCATCATACCTTAGCATATAGAGATTTTTAAATAATAAAATACATTTTTAATGTATTTGTTTCAATTCGCTCAGATTTGAAATTTTGTGTAAAACTAAAATAAGCTTGCTAAATAAAAACGGATAATATAAAAAAATAAAGTCAAACCACATTTAATAAACAGCTGGGGCTAATCTTCCCTACCTATGTGCTCACGTCAAAACGTTGTACACACCGGTGTTATTCAAATTCTTGGTGACTAATACTGCAGAAATTTCTAAACAGGTAATTTTCGATCAGAGAGGAGAAGAATGGGTCCCCTCTACTTCATAATTTAGTTTATATCTTTAATAATTTAATTTGTCCGATGTATCCTGCTTTCTTCTATAGTTAATATCTTCCAGGAACTTAGAGTATATTACTTTATTTGCTCATCGTAACCCATGAATTAAACGCATGCAAGATAACAGAATTCGATTTACACAAAGGCATTATACATGAGAAGACACAAAAAGCAGTTTGAAATATTTGAAAAGCGTGATTTAAATGTAAAATAGAATAATCTGTAATCTCTTCTGAGAATCACCAACTTTTATAAAGAAAGAAAATAAGTTCATAGACAAAATAGAAAGGATGATTTTTCTCAATGAATGTTGCTGACCTGAACAACGAGAGACTAAAAAATAGAACATCTTCATTGTGCATATACAATAAAAAACGTATAATGCACAGTTAAAAATATGTTATTTGCGAACTCTTAAACTCTTAGAAATTGAACTCTAAAGTTATCGAATAATAACATTTTGATTTCTTATGCAAATTAGTTGAGTGGTTTTTAACTTCTTAGCCGATAACAGCCAGCACTCCGATGCGTCATGCGTAACCTGTAACTGCAATTATAGCAGACATAAGAATGTCCCAGATTATCTGATGTGATGTAAAAATTTTAGAAAGAAATTTAAACAATGTAAGCAATCAGGAAAAAGATGAACGACTAAAAATAAGAATGAATAAAAGAAAAATAAGAGTGAAAAGATAAACTAAATCTAAAGCATAAAATACTGAAAGATTACAATATGAAGATGAAAATAAATAACGACAAGAAATAAGGGTGAAAAGAATGAAAGATTTTAAATTAAGGATGAAGCGATAGAAAGACTACAAAATAAAAATGAACAGAAAGACTGATAAATAAAGTTGAAATTGTTTCAAGAGAATACAAAGGTAAAAAGTTTCAAAAACTACAAAATTTTCATGAAAATATACAAAGACTACAAAATAACGATGAAAAAATAGAGAAAATTAATAAATAAGGGTCCCAAAATAAAAACACAAAAAATAAGTGGAAAAAAAAACAAAAAAAAATGAAAGACTACAAAATAAACAGGGAACGATAGAAAGTCTAAAATTAAGTATGAACATAAAAAATGACAAAGAAATAAATGTGAAAAGATAGAAAGACTAAAACAAAACTCACAAAGAAGCTTAAAATGATATAAAAACTAGAATTTTTTTATAATCGTTTCACCCCGAGCATTTCATTGCCACTATTGCGCAGGGGGTTACATAGAGGGGAAATATAGAAAATGTCAGAAGGAGGGTGATAAACGGGTAAGGATACCGAGAATGAGGGTTGGGTAGATGGTGAGAGTGTTTGGTGAATAGATGCAATTTAGTGTGATAGGAGGTGTCTAGACGGGTAAGGATACCGAGAATGAGGGTTGGGTAGATGGTAAAAGTGTTGGGAGAATAGATGCAAGTTAGTGTGAATGGAGGTGTCTATTGACCTTACATTTAAACTCCTGGAGATCGTAGCTGTCGGGAAAGCAGACATGTGGAAGGGAATTCCACATGCGGGAAGCGCGAGGAAAGAAGCTGTTGGAGTAGAAACTACGGTTACATCTTTTCTGTTTTACTGTAAGAGTGTGAGACCTAGTTTCTAATTTAGTATCTCGTGCAAATTCGTACGTAGGCGTCACCAATGATCTAAGTTTATCGGAGCAGAAGATGTGAAAGTATTTATAGAAGAGGCACAGGGAAGCCACGTCGCGCCGGTGAGAGAGTGGTTACAGCTGGTCTGCCAAGTCAGTATCGATCATGTTACAGAAACTTTCGGACCCTGCACAGAGAACCGACTTTCATAGCGGCGGATTTAGCAATGGATTCAATATAGTCATTGCAACTGAGGTCCGCCGAGAGTGTCAGGCCAAGGAGGCGTAGTGTTTTACTCTCTGGGAGTTAATGGGAGGTAGATGCGATTGTCCATGGTGGTTATTTGATAGCAGCTTCGTTTTAGAAGCATTGAAATTTACGAGCCATTTCCTACCCCAATCCACTACGGATTGGCAGTCCTTTTCAAGCTTGGCTACGAGGTTCGCTTTGTCGCCCACACCGGGTTTTTGATCGAGGCGAGAGTAAATTGTGGTGTCATCGGCGTACATGCTTACTTAGGATCTAATGGCATCGGGGAGATCATTAATGTAGATCAGAAAGAGCGTGGGACCTAGGATAGAGACTTGAGGGGCGCCCGCGTTCGTATGGTAGTCATGGGAGGCATGTCCATTTAATAATACCTGTCGAACGCTTTGGAGATATCCAAGGCAACTCTTCGGGCTTCGCCATTCTTGTCAAGAGCCTGGTATATGTACTCGGTAATGGTCGTTAGCATATCAGCAGTAGACCTGGTGAAGCGAAAACCGTACTGTTTGTCCGAGAAAAGCCTGTGGGCCGTGAGATGCTGAATCACCTCGGCGTTGATAATGGCTTCGAAACTTTGCCGAAGATCAAAGGAGACTGATAGGGCGGAAATTAGCAGGGTCTGAGGGTTTGCCAGAATTCTTAAATATAGGAACTGCAGTATGAAAATCAACAAAATGTAGGTGAACAGATAGAAATATTACGAAATAAGAAAGAACAGAAATAAAGAATACCAAATAAGGGTAAAGAGATTAGAAGTATGCAATACTAACGGTATAGCCCGGCGTTGCTTGGGTGTAATGAAAGCTTTAAAACTAATCCATGGTCCTGGAGCTCAGACACTTTAGACGTTGGCACGAAAGACTAAAAAGCAATAGTTGTTTCCAGTTAAAGCGAAACCGTAGACTGAAAGAAAAATGAATGGATGTATGTCAAATTTTCTTTTCCTGGTATCGATATCAAATTTTCTGCACTATTGTATGAATTGCAACCTTGAAACTTCTGAATATCATTCCTGATGTTTTTGTCTATGAGAGTATCCAATTTGATTAAAATCGGACCAGTCCTTCTATAATCCGATTTTTACACACACACTGACACACGCACACAAAGTTCCATTTATAAATAAGTTTAGTTAAGTGTTAACAGATTTATAAACCGGAAAATAAGTGTAAAAAGATGAATATCTACAAAATAATTCTGAAAAATACGCCGCTCAAAAAATTAGAAGAACACATTGAAAACATATCAGATCTAAACGGGAAAATGATCTTGAATATCTTTCCTGATAATAAGTGGGTGATGTATTAGTAACAAAATGATGCCACATAATTTGACAGAAATAAAAATGATCACAATATAGTGGGGGGGGGGGGTGGAAATCAAAAACACCAAACATAAGATTAAAAATGATGCAGCAGACTGGTCCATTTTGTCAAAATTTCATTTATAAACTCGAAATGATTCTCAGTAGTTTGTGTGGCCCCCCTATGTTCTTGTACGCATGCTTGAAAACGTCAGGGCATGCTCCTAATGAGAAGACGGATGGTGTGCTGGGGAATCTCCTCCCAGATCTGAAGCAGGGCATCACTGAGCTCCTAAACAGTCTGAAGGGACAATCTGGTGGTACCAAATGAATATAAACATAATGTTACAGTGGTGTTCTATTGGGTTTAGATCAGGTGAATGTGGGGGCCAGTCATTGGTATCAATTCCTTCATCCTCCAAGAACTGCCTGCATACTCTAGCCACATGAGGTCGGAAATTGTCCTGGGCTAGGAAGAACCCAGGTCCCACTGCACCAGCGTAGGTTGCGACAATTGGTCTAAGGATTTCATCCCGTAATATAATAGCAGTCAGTATGCCATTGTCTAACCTGTAGAGGTCTGTGCGTCCATCCAGGTATCTGCCTCCTCAGACCATCACTGGCCTACCATCATTCCGGTCATGCTGAATAATGTTGCAGGCAGCATAATGTTCTCCACAGCATCTCCAAACTCTTTCACGCTTGTCACATGTGCTCAGATTAAACACGCTCTCATCGGTGAAGAGCACAGGGTGCCAGTGGCGTAGTTGCCATTACTGGTGATCTATAGCAAATGCCAGTCGAGTTCTAAGGTGCTGGGAAGTGAGTACAGGGCCCCCTACAGGACATCGGACCCTCAGGCCACCCTCTTGGAGCCTGTTGTTAATTGTTTGGTCACAAACATCACAACCAGTGGCCTGCTGGCGTTCATTTTGTAGGGCTCTGACAGTGCTCATCCTGTTCCTCCTTGCACAAAGGCTCGGATACTGATCCTGCTGAAGGATTAAGTATCCTCTACAGCACTATCCAACTCTCCTGGAATAACTACCAGTCTCTTGGCATCTACTCCATGCTCTTGAGACTGTGCTGGGAGAAATTGCAAATCTTCTTGTAATGTCACGTTTTGATGTTCCATCCTGGAGGAGTTGCACTACTTGGGCAAGCTCTGTAGCGTCCAGGTACCGCACCATGTTATCAACAGAGATGAAAAACTACAGCAGTAGAAAGTCAGTCAGTAAAAAATCAGCCAAAAGTGATAAGAAGGGATAAGTATCAGTGGCATCAACCATTCCTGGTTTAGGGGGTGTCTCGTTGTTGCCTCTCTGAAGCACCTCTTGTTGATTTCATTAACAACAAAGCAGCTGAAATTGATTAACAAGCCCCTCTGCTACTTATGTGATCAGATCAATATCCCAAAGGTTTGACTGATAGATTGCTATATTCTGATTAAAAGTGTTCCTCTAATTTTTTGAGCAGTGTAGAAAGTTTACCAAGTAAGAGTGAACAGCGATAATGACTAAAAATTAAGTATAAAAAGATATAATGAAAAAAATAAGGGGAAAGATAGAAAAAAAGGTTGAGACAATAAAAAGACAAAAATTAAGAGCGAAAAGATAGAAAGTCTACAAAATAAATGTGAACATAAAAACTACAAAATATGGATGAAAAGATCAAAAGACTACAAAAAAGATTATAAAATATGAGTTAACGGAACAGTGAAAAACAATGATAAAAAACAGAAAAAAAACCCTAAAAATAAGCTTATTACTACCACTCTTAGTAACAATGGTTATCAATTGGGTATTGTTCGATCAGTAATTAAGAACAAATGTTTAGAATTTATAAAAGTTAGACCGAATACAGTAGAAAGACTTCATGTGTTTTTCATTAATACAGAAAAAACGTTATACCTCCACATCATAATAGTTTTTTTTTTCATTTAAATGTATTTGCGGTTTGAAAAACGTTTCAAAGACTGGATATCAGAATAAAGAATATGTGCTTACAAAAATCGGACATTTGAAGTACACTTTGTCAGACAATCATAGACATACAGACAATCAAGACATACAGATCTTCAATCGCAGAACACATCATAAGATAACCATAACTGTGCCGTTAATATCAGTGAGCACTCAATTTCGACTCGAAGCGAGGCCTCTCCGAAGGGTAGAGTCTCATCTGGGGCGAACAGAAAAGAGCCCAACCCTGGTCTACGTGATGTTTTTGGCCAAGCTTACGGGCTCGGATTTCCCATTTAATTGGCCTTCTGCCGCATCCGTCTCGAGCATTCGCCATAATGGGAAGATAGGAAATACAAATGTGGATTTACTAATCTTTCTGAAAAGGTCCCACTCAATTTATCACCTTAAAATGTTGGACGCCATATATATTTCTTATTTATTCCTTTTATTATATAAGCGAAAGGATTGTGTATTTGGTCTTTAACAAATTTCTATCTAACCAAACATTTTTCCATACATATTTCCAATTTTTCTTTTATTGGTCATTCTGTCTTTGTTAACTTCAATTTAGATCTCTTGAGCGTGGTTCGAAACCGGTTAGCCAGCTCGTTTTTCAATTTTATTTTGATAGTCACGAGATTTTGTAGCACAAAAAATCTTTGAATATATATATATATATATATATATATATATATATAAAATCGAAAATCTAAGAGTGAGCCAATAACCTACCACGGTTTCACTTAACAGCTCGTCAGGGAAAAATTGTTTGTTCTACTTTCACTTTGAGCGCTTTGTGTACTTTGCTTTCGTATTGAGCTCTTCATTGTTAAGGTTTTCGTCTTAGGATTTTTTCTTACGAATGCTTGACTTTTTGTTCAAGTATTTCGTTTGTTTCTTTTTTTCTTCCCCTTCTTTTCCCTCCGGGTTAGTTCCCGGTGGGTTTCAAGACGATCTCATTGGTAGTTTAATGAGATTAGTTTTGCTAGTTTTGACAGAATTAGTTCTGTTGCTATTGGTATTATTACTATAATTAATATTACTATATATATATATATATATATAGTCATCTGCAGACAAATATGTTTCGCTGTATCACAGTTCCTCAGTGCGTTTAGACATCCGATTGCTTCTAACAGGATTAAAAATCGACCGAATTGACATCAGTCGGCGATTCTACCTCTGAGCTATAGGCGCTCGGTAGAGGAAGGCGAAATTTAGCGTGTTATATACACGTAACCACACGCCAGTAGCCAAGAATGTTTAAATTCATTTCTGAATGAACGATGCGTAGATGCGTGAGTAACTACTTTTATTTCAAACTCTACCATTCCTCTATGGTGCTCAATCGGGGTGTGAAAGCGTAAAAGGTCATCTGCAGACATCTATTTGCCTGTATCACAGCCCATCAGTACGGTTAGACATCCGATTGTTTCTAGCAGGATTGATATATATATATATATATATATATATATATATATATATATATATGTCTTCGTTCTGCAGGTATGGCTAAATAGTTGAAGCAGTATTAAAAAATGTAACAGTTAAAAGTATATGCTTTCTTTAAATCACCAGCAAAGTTTTTATTAGCCATGAAAAACAAATCAATGAAAATATTTTCCCCATCCAATCTGAAAATGGTGAATTTATAAGAGCAAAATAATACCACAGAATACATCTGAGATCTCTTTCAAGAGTGTATATATTAAAAAGTTATAACATATTATAAAATAGTATGAGTGAAGGTCGGTCATGCTAGGAGGAACAGAAATAAAGCAGCAGTGCATATGGGATTTTAAAGAAGATACTGTTCGTGTTAAATGGCTAATATATGAATTATAAGACAACGGGACTTATTAAATATTCGTAGCAATGCCAGGGGTTAACTAATGCGAAATTTATCAAACGATCATATTAATGTGCCACATAACTAAAGCTGTACTGAGAAGTTTTATGAAAATTTCCCGAATCAGATTTTACCGGAATTATTTAAAACAACGAGATTTTCTTTACGACAAATGAAGAAATTTTAACTGAATTCTATCAGTACAATATATAGAAAAACCTATAATTATATTTAATAGATTGCACAAATATATTTGATAATGTGTAATAAAGACCGAATTGAACTGCAGGAAAATGATTTATATTGAAACGTATTCGGGAAATCCGTAATCTTTACTAGGAACAAATATCCTGCATACGAACTGATAACGAATTGAGCTGTGTGAATACGTAAAAATGCAAAGAGTGAAAGACAAGGATTTATTTTTAACTAGATATTTGTTTACTCTTCACAGAGATACATTACTGGGAGTACGGCAAGAAAAACAACATTTCTTTAATATATATAGCGAGATGTTCTTAATACAAAATACGCGCATATCACTGCATTGTTGGCCTTTGAATGAAAAGAACTATGATAAAATGTCGAATATTGGATTAAATATAAAACGTACGAAAGCAAAACAGACAAAGGAGAAGCTGCGTATTGGACCCGTTAAAATCAAGCAAAAATTAAAATTATTTAGCTTGTGTAGTAAAAGACAATATTGAGATTAGTGTGACAAAAAAATTTGGCACTCAAAGATATTTTAAGGCATGATGAATACAGGAAAGCAGTGTATAAAACCTATCTAACCTACTTGTATAAATGGAAAACAAAACTTGTTTAAAGAAAGTATAAAAAATAGGTAATATTTACTAAAAGATATCAAGGTAAAAATTAGGAAATGCATGCTCGTTAACATTCTGAAGAACACGGAACATACAAGAATAAAAGACAACAGAAATGTGAATTACAAAGCAGAAAAAACATAAAAAATCCGAAAAATGCATACAGAAATTAAGTAATTGTAATACTAGTTTTCTAATAGGAAAACAATTCAGCATTCAATGACTTGCGATCAAAATTTATGAAATCTTTGTATGCAAATAATTTTTTCAGGAGCATAAATTTCTCATATGCAGCAATTTTTATCGCGTTTCCAGTAATGATGGAGGCTATCTTAATAAAGTTTTGCTTGAATTAGTGTAGCACTTTAAATATCTTCAATATGTCATTGTTTTTTATTCGAGTTATATATTCTACAACTTTAAGCTGTTGATGCTGTTAAAAACTTCGCGGGACATAAGAAAATTTCTTAGAAAGAATGACATTAAAAATTAACTGCAACATCTAGCCTTCTGCATAGCAAAATTTACTGGATAATCTAATCTCTGATGAAGAAGGAACTTGAAGAGACAGAAAAGCGGTTCTATCTATGCATGCCGTGAAGAAAATGGACGCATCAAATGAGAAACACGGAAAGTTTAAGGAAAATAATTCAGTCAGTTAAGTACTATACGTGACACATGCTTAAACGATCATGTATCTTTCGATCCATGACTAACTATGCAGAAACTTTTCACGCAGTAGGTTGCCAGTTATTTCGTTTGCAGACTGGTTGCCAACTAAGGCTATACACGCTAGTCTACCCTGCTATTCAAACCATAGCTGGAGGGAGATGAGATAGATTAATGCCTTTCCCAAGGATATTTGCACGTAAGTGAATGCAAGAAATTCAACTGGAATTTCAATACAGATCTCCGATTTCTCATTCTGTGCCAATATTGCACCTTTTACCACAACCCACATCCATTCCATATTAAGAAAAATAACGAACAAAAAAAATATATAGTCAGAAAGAGGCAACTGAAAAATCTAGGACAAATAATGTGTAATAATCGTCGAGTGTATATGACACAAATATGTGGCACAAATTAATGTCAAATGAATTGATGATGTTCTTTAAATAAATTACCTACAAAATTTGTATCAATTGATAACACAAGAAGAAAGACAGTAAAGGCAGAAATATGATGTTCTTCAAAATGTAATGTCCGCTTGTAGAATCAGCTTCTCTCCTTAAATTAAATAGTAATTAAACTGTACTTAAATCATTTAATATATGACTGTCTATAAAATTCTGCATTCAATATCCAAATGAATGCCTCACTATGAAAAGATTAAACCAGGACTCGACGTTTTGTCTATATGTATTAAAAAAAAGGGATGTGCGTTGTGGTGCACTAGGTATCGATTGGGAACGACATATCGGGTGCAGAGTTCGAATTCCGGTTGAATTCCTTGCATTCACTTACGCACAAATACCCTTGGAAAAGATATTAATCTATCTCTTCACTCCAGTTTTGGGTTAAATAATAGGACAGATTGGGTTCTGTAGCCTTGGCTGGCAACCAGTCTACCGCAGAATGCAATGGCAACCTACTGCGAGATAATCTTATGTCCAGTCAATCTTTCGAGACATGATCGCCCAAAGCGTGCATCACTTATGGTAAATAACTGAATGACTATATGTATCAGATTACGTATGAGATTATGTATTGTAACGATTTACACCATTATTCAGCCTGTCGTCCTCATCTCTGTAGCCTTATTCACAAAGTTTCGGTCGTTGTATTTTTCAGGATTTATCTATATTTTTCAGATTAGGCACTGCAATTAATCACACCATTTACAATGTTCGGAATGTTGTTCTCATCTTTGTTAATATATTTACGAAGTTTTGGTTTTTGGTCACTCCGACATTCTATATTTCTGAGAAAAGGCACTGTAATTATTTGCAATGTTCGGACTGTTGCTTCAACGGTCTTCAGATGATTAGATAATCTTCTCTCTAGTCAATCATGTTTATTTCGAGACATGATCGCCCAAGCGTGTATTTCGTATGACACTTAACTGACTGATTCAATTGGTAGTGTTGGATTAATCTACTTCTGTTGCATTCTATTCTACATTCAAGTTTATAGCCAATCCAGAGAAAAGAAAATAATTAAAACCTTGGAAAAAATAAATAAATAAAATGTATACACTATTTTGAAAAGCCAGGATTTTCTCAATCCAGAAAAGATTTCGCATTTAAAAGTGTTTAATTAGCAGGTAGAATTGTATATCTTTCTCTAAATTATATCTTGTTCTTTTTAGATATTTTTAAGTCTATTTTTTAATTCTATTTTAATATTATCTCACATGATAAATTAGACCAGTAGCAATTTTATTAACGATTGCTTGTAAATATCATCCAAATTTTGAAATGAACCTGTTTTGCATATCAACAATAAGCTACACCCTGCAACAAGGAATCTGATGGGAGGTGGTGTTGGGGTCTCTATGAGCACATAATGACCCCCGACCAAAAAGAATTTGTTTGTTTTGTTTAGTTTTATTTTACAGTATATAAACATCAATGGTTTATTTACTGCCGTCAAGATTTTTACAATAAATTTGTATGAATAGATCATATATTCTTTCTAAGAAATCAGTTTGTAGATCAAGTATCATTGATGTATTTTTGTAAAGAGGGATTTGTCGAGAGTCATATATATTACTAGGACATATATTTTTCTTAAAAATATATTGTTGTTAATATATTATTTTTCCTCAAAATGTATTGTTGATAATATTTTTTTATAATTATAAGGCTATTAATGTTTTTTCCTACCAAAATGTATTGCTGTTAATATTTTCTTCTCCAAAACGTTTTGCTGGAATTTTCACTATAAAAATCTATTTTAACATTTTTATAGTGATTTGAACCCAGTCAACTATTTGCCCATAGCTTGGATCCTAACCGGCACTGCTACCTGGATGGACCTGGGAAGAACAGCAATTAAGATGTGGTTCCATGCTTCTCAAAACTATCGAATTAGAAGTCTTCCTGCTGCATGTAATTTATCGTCATACGCATGACGCGCAACAATAAAATTTTATCTGTACTTGAAGTCATAAAATTGTGTTCAAATATTTAAATTTAGGCATTAAAAACGCTTAAAGGATGACATGCAACTAAACAAATTCAACTAAACCAGTTAAAATGCGTATATACATATTGAACATACATTCATAGTCAGTAATTCACATTAAGTTTTAAAATCAAAATTACTTTTTTTTTTAATCATATCACCCCAAGCAATGCAGTCCACTATAGCGCAGGGGGTTACATAGAGCGATTGGGTATAAGAAATGTCAGAGGGAGGGTGATAGACGAGTTAGGAGGTACGTAGTGAGAGTGTTTGAGGTGCGAGTTAGTGTGTTAGGAGGTGTCTATTGACCTCACATTTAAACTCCTGGAGGTTGTAGCCGTCGTGGAAGCAATCATGCGGAAGCGAATTCCACAGTTGGGAAGTGCGAGGAAAGAAGTTGTTGGAGTAGAAATTACGGTTACATTTCGTCGGTTTCACTGTAAAGGGGTTGCAGAAAAATGAGATTCAACTCAAATTGTGACATAATCACAAATAATCCTTTTTCTTACGTTTAAATCACAACTTTTTTTTTAATCATTTCACCCTGAGCAAGGCATGTGCTCCGTTACGGTTGTTAGCAAGTCGGTCGTGGACCTGGCAAAGCGGAAGCCATATTGCCTGTCAGGTAAGAGTTTGTAGGCAGTAAGATGTTGAACTATTTCAGCATTGATTATGGCCTCGAATACTTTCCTGAATATCGGTAGAAGACTGATAGGATGATAGTTGGATGGGTCTGAGGGTTCACCACAATTCTTAAATACAGGAACGACTGAAGAGAATTTTCAGCATGCAGGAAAGCAGGAAGCAGAAAGGCAGTAGTTAAACAGTTTAGAGAGGACAGGGGAAAGTTCAGGAGCACACATCTTAAGGACTATCACCGGGATTCCACCGTCACCACTCGCTTTATTTAAATAAATAAAACATTTTTAATCAAAGATAAAATTATTTAACATTTTTCCAAGTGATTGATTCGTTTTTATTCCATGCTTATCAGCACTTTTTACTATTGTAAGAATTTTGGAGGTATAAAAATCATTTGTTGATTCAAGTTTTACTAATTAATCCATAGCTTGCGGGGAAGTTAGATGTACACGAGTGACGTTGCAGACTACAATTAATATTGATTAATGAGTCTTTTGAAATTTGTCAGATATTATAGAATATTTCCTCCCGTGATGGTTGATCTCCTCACTACTAATTATTTGTTATCAAGCTAATTTAGAAAAAAATATATAGTAAGTTCGACTGTAACAGTTTGCTTAAAAAAGTTGGCCTTGTAACGTAGTAGTTTAATATTTAGAAGCCGACTGCCATACTTATGAATGATTTCAAAGAAAACAAAGCATAATCGATGCATAATAAATAATTCAAATCAAATTCAGTTTAATTGAAGCCGTTCCGTGAGGAAGTTTTAACAAACAATACCTGGTTACAAAGAAGATGAATATTGTTGCAATCGAATCGATGTAGTCTAGACTTTAAATGTCATATTCTCCGTGTAACTGAAAGTAAATAAAAGCAAATTCGACAAACCAAAAATCACTGAACGCAAGCGTTTCTGACAGAACCGCTTGCAATTGTCGACTGACAGAGACTGCCAATGACCTCGTGTTTTAATGACACGCTTACATACAATAACACCATTTGGAGTTTCTAATAACTTCAATTTCTCTATAGATTCAATCATATTTACATTATTTACAGTGTTCGGGATGCGATCCTCGTCTTTTTTGGCTTTTTTCACAATATTTCCAAAGAGTTAGGAAATCAATACCCGGCTAAAGCAGAGATGAACAACAAAAACAAAAACAAACAAAATAAAACAGATAATAGAGTAAACAGATACTGAAACATCTGGAAGGTGCATAACTAATGGAACTAGAACAATCTACAAGATGAATTAAATGAAGGGTTCAGTTCGAAGTTCCAATGCCTTGAATATGGTCAGAGTTTACAACGACCGAAACGTTTTGGAAATGGCAACATTTATGAGAACAATAACCCGAAAAATGTAAACAGTGTAAATAATGAACATTTCTTATCTCAGAAATATAGAAAAATATAATTAATGATATCCAAATATAACAAAAAACCTGTTCTCTCTTATACTACAAAATCACAGTTGAATATTCAATCCCCAATATCTAGAGGACCATTGTCGGGCACAGCTGTAACAAATCAGTGGTGATGAACCGGCTTGTAACAATCAATATTTTCAAAAATAATCATCACTAATTACATCTTCACCAAACGGTCAGTGAATGTACCCCGTAAAATGTTGAACGGTGGTATACTCAATGCGCCTTTTTTGTTTAGATCTTCAGTTAGTATTTGAGTTTAACCCACGCCTTATATAAAATATTTTTTAAGAAATCGGTAGGGATGAGTATCAGTTACTTTCGAAAGTATTTAGTCATCCAACCTTTCTATATCTTTACAGAAATCTGATCAAACAATGGAGAATCGCTGCAATATCTGGGCTGATGATTCTCTATACACACAGTCTAGATACGGACAGAAACTAAAACGTCTAAATAGGTTTGTAGATAGAAAATTCAATTCCAGGCAAAATCAATTTCTCACAGACGAATTTCAACAGCTTCTCACTATTCTATCGCTATTTTTACGGTAAATGCCCTAACCACATTTATTAGTTCTACCAGTACAGACTTTGCAACTATGACAAAGTGAGCTGCTTGCAGAGAATCAAAATATTCTAATTGTGTTCGATTGGTAAAAAGGATGTCCAAATCAGACAATTTTTCCGGAGAACCGCCAATATGTAAATCAGGTGAGAGGATGCTTCAACGATCATTACATTATCAATCTTTTTAAATCTAGGTTAATCCTTATCCAATTTCGTCAAACTAATTCATTCAGCCTTTATCTTTCTTGTTTCTACTAGCTTACACTGGAAGAACAACAGAAACAAATGAAGAAGGAAATACAAAAACATTGATCACATGCAAAAATTAGCTTCACAGCCTGAATATTCAGTCAGTCAGTTAAGTGCCATGCTCGAAACATGCTTGTGCGATCATGTCTCGAAAGAGACATAACTGACTAGGCGGAATATTATCGCGCAATACGTTGCCATTGCGGTAGACTGGTTGCCGACCAAGGCTATAGAACCCAATCTGTCCTGTTATTTAACCCATAACTGGAAGGACGAAACTGACTAATACCTTTCCCAAGGGTATTTGCGCGTAAGTGAATACAATGATTTCAACTGGAATTCGAACTCGGCTCGCCGATTTCTCGTTCCGAGCCGATATCCACTGCGCCACAACGCACATGCTGGATATTACACTACTTAAATTTGTATTTTTATTATATCAGTTAATTTAAACCATTTATTTACAGCATCACTTTACCAAACAATCTAGTTATGCATTTAATTCGTTTTTGAGTTTTCATATATTAATATTTACAACCGATTAACAAATAACAGATTAGCATTATCATTAATAAACCTTTTAATCAATCACATATTTTTTTCAGTAACTTTCAACCAGTCTCAGTTGTGCGGGCGTTTCGGATACTTTTCATGCAATACGTGGACCTTACATTCTGCCCCCCATGATGGATATCCTCTGCGGGATATATCCACATAACTCATATTTTCCTTCTCAAGCTTGCAATATCAGATTTTCACGTCACATAATTCCGCATTCTATAGTTAAGAGTAAACCCAGGTATACAAAGATTCTGGATTTCAATGATAGTCGGGTATTAAATTACAGTGCAATATCAATTGCCGCATAAAAAATACAAGACACTATTTTATGCTAGATGTTATAGAAATTGTTGTGGATTCCGGGGAACCGCACAAAATAATGAAAGACAAAAACAGATATTGAGATAGAAATGTAGGTTATATTGAACGTAATATACAAACTTAAACACAGATTAGTAAATCCAGGAATACTATTAGTAAAGAATAAATATATACAAGTCTTGAAGTGAAGTCATTGGAAATAGTATATCCGTGTATATTATTCTAGCTGAGTGGAGATCAGAGCTATTTTGACTTCTGATGCGGTAATCTCTGGGTAACTTCGGTATCTCTCGGTAACTTACGTATCAATCCGGTACTCTCCGACAACTTCAACGGATATCTACGATTAATCTAACGGAACTCTGCGATAACTCTCTGGCTGCTGTTCTCTCTATGGCAGGAGTATATGTATAATACTGAAAATGTCCATCACGTAAAATAACACAAGCGGTATTCGATGATAAATGTAGTAAACAAAATAAATAAATGATGAGGAGGAGGGTCAAAAAGTGCAGTGCGAGTCTCGCCGGCAGGCCAGCAGTTTTTTTTATTTCTTTCTTCGGTCGCCTCAAAGAAATGGATCTCGGGTTTCCCTTTTTGGGCCACTGCACTGGGCAGCTGTGAAACAGACACCAACTGAGCCGCTCCTACTTCCTCGTTGTCAGTTTGACTATCAATCCATGCGTCCAACCTTGACACACACAGTCCGCCGAAAAAACAAATTCTTCCAACGCTGCTGGCACCCCGCTTTTTATGCTATTCAAATACGACCAAAATTTGCATGTGTGCGAATATCGTCTCGATTTCGTCGAGATAGACACGCATAAATCGCGTCTTCAATAGCGGCCATATTTTATCGTTATTATTTTGCAAGCAAGACAAGTTCGCGCTCGTTTCAAATTCGGAGGTAAGTCATGTCTTTCGTTACAATTAAAGCAAAAGAATAATAAATAATCTCTCAAGACAAATATAATCAAGTATATATTTGCTCCAATTAGTATCTGTTTCCGTCTGTCACGATAATATTACAAAAATCAAGTCAAACAAAAGATACATTGCTGGTATATCTGCATTGGCGTCGCACTTGACATAGTTTAAAAAATATTGATGCGGCCTTGTGCGAAATTAATTGTTTTAAATCCAACAGCATCTCTCTTACAGAGGATTTATCTAAATCTTGTTGCTACTCTATCGCCATTTCAACGGCAAAGACGAGCTACGTCCCTTAGTTCTACCAATTCAGGTCAGCCATTAAAGCTAGAATTTAACATGCAGTGTATACAGGGTGAGACTAGACCACATTCTCTTCGGATTCTATTCTGAAGAGGGACATGCCAATCAGATATTTTTTTATAATCGTTTCACCCCGAGCAAGTCATTTTACTGCCAGTATTGCGCAGGGGGTTACATAGAGGGGAAAGTGGTGAGAAAGGATGGTTAGATATATGAAATATCAGAAGGAGGGTGATAGACGGGTAAGGATACCGAGAATGAGGGTTGAGTAGATGGTGAGAGTGTTGGGAGAATAGATGCAAGTTAGTGTGATAGGCGGTGTCTATTGACCTTACATTTAAACTCCTGGAGATTGTAGCTGTCGGGAAAGCAGGCATGTGGAAGGGAATTCCACAGGCGGGAAGCGCGAGAAAAGAAGCTGTTGGAGTAGAAATTTCGGTTACATCTTATCTGTTTCACTGTAAAATGGTGGGACCTAGTTGCTAATCTAGTATCTCGTTTAAATTCGTACCTAGGCGGCACCAATGATCTAAGTTCATCGGAGCAGAAGCCGTGAAATGTTTATAGAAGAGGCACAGGGAAGCCACGTCACGCCGGTGAGAGAGTGGTTGCAGCCGGTTTGCCAAGTCAGTATCGATCACGTTACAGATTCTCCGTTGTATTTTACATCACTAAAACAATCGCTTTAAAGTTGAATAAAATCTGCAATTACTTTCTAAAATAATAATTCAATAACCCTCTATATTGATTGATCCTTGTATCTTTTATTCGTAGAAAATTTAGTAAAATTAAAGAATATATGCTTTAAAAACAAAGAAACCCTCTTTGTTATCATAGTGGATTGAAAACGTCTTAGGATTATTATGAATAAAAGATGCTAGAACAGTGAAATATTCTTCTTCTTCTATGTACCCTGTTCCTTCAGGACGTAAGCGATCATGGCTTTCCACTTTTCTCTATCACTGGTGGCTCTGAACACGCCTTCTGTTACACCATAGAATCTTCGTTCTGTCATTCACTTGCTTAGACCCTTTCACAAATATGTTTTCCGCTGCTTTCCCTTGTCTCTTTTCCTTTATATCTAGCCTGTTAGTATCAGATTCCCCAAGCCCTTCTTCCTCGTTGCGTGTCCCAGGAACTTCAGCTGTCTCTTCCTGATGCTCAGTATTAATTTCCCTTTTGTTTCCATCATTTCGAAGAACTCATCGTTGCTCACATGCTCGATCCATGATATTCGCAGTATCCTTCATATTACGTAGGTTAATTTCAGCACTTAATTAATATATGCATTGTTCCATTACAGGTAAATTGACATCTGGTTGTTTGATTATTTGGTCTCAGAAAATTACAAAGTACCTGCAGATATAGATTTTATCCTACATCAGCAACCTTCATCAACAATAGAGAAGTGAACAGCTAAATGTATCAGAGGAAGGGATAGTCTTAAATATGACCCAAAGAAATCCTTCAGCTACCACAATTGAGGAAAACATTCACCGTGTTCGCCACAGCGTAATCGATGAGAAACGATTAATTATAAACCAAATAGCCAATACCTTGGGAAAGTTAAAAATATTCTGCCCCAAGAATTTGGCAAGATGCTACTTTCTGCTGGTTGGATGCCACGTCTTCTGACATGTGATCAATAGCGCACCAGGCTGATAACCACATTTGCTTTTCTTGTAATTTTCGGATGGGTACAGGATTCAATATGAACTAGAAATTTAGAAAGAAACCAAGCAGTGAAAACACCACACATCACCTACACCAAAGAAATCCAAGGTTATAAGCTAACTGCCTCAGTTAATTTGGCGATATAAGGCATTGGGATTATTGGTTAATTTCAAAGAGGCCACACTATCAATGGAGTGTACGAAAGGCTATAAACAACCAACACTCAGGGAATTTGATGAAAGGGTATTGTTTTGTCAAGAAAATGGCCCACCGTACAAATCCTTGGTTTCAGTGGCTACTGTACGTAACTGCCTTTGTACTGACTGATCACCATCTTTATTGTATTGATTCGGCCCCATTCGATAATCATCAGTTACTTATAATGAAAAACACTTGAATGCGAATCAGTGATGATTGTCTCATATAAACTGTTGATGAATTTTTGACAAACAGGATGACAGCATATTTACCAATGAAATTCAAACATGAAAACACTGTTAGCAAATTGTATAAGACTGGGAGAATAAGTTTAAAAATAAACCTCATTTAGTCATATTCTTCGAAAGTATTTTAGGAAACTGTGTCTGTTTATAAAATTGTTATTCAAAATGTATAGATAATCGCAAAAGAACTGATCTCAAACTGCTTAATGTAGTTCATTAGGAACCTGAAAAACATCTGCAATACGAGAGAAAGAAATCAGAAATATCATGAAGATGATATAGAGAAATCTCTTTTGAAATATGTAAATTTCTTTGAAATTGTCTGATATCAAAGATAAATTGAACAATTATGATGAGACGGAAACATTGTGAAGAAAGGACTGTGTTTGGTAAGCCGAGTTACTCATAGTATAATGGACATTTTTTATTTGCCCTTTAATCAAAGTAGAAATGAAAAAGTAAATATTTGTAAATTAGGTTCTATAAACTATCTAATGCTTGCGAAAGTAAGCTAAGGACACTTTGGACAGGACATGTGAGCTACGGTTTTGTAGCGGATGGACACAAAATATATGATACTTAACACCAGAAAAGTATCGCTGATGTCTCTGTGACATGTAGCGAGTAAAGAAGGCTTGGAAAATTTGATGCACTTGGGACGGATAAAGGGAAAGTGTGACAAGGGAAAGCAACTCCATGTAGACTTCGTAGATTTGAGCAGATGACTGGCAGAATGGGAGTTGAGTGGGATAACAGAAAAAGGCGTGTTAAGAACTACTAGGGATAAGGAAATTTAGGGGGCCATGATCTTTTACATGTTGAAGAAGCACCACACGAAAAATATTTGCAATAAAATATAAATTAATAACATTAAAAATATTGAAGATGGTCAGAATTGTGACTGAATGCGAGGTGGGAAATTCAGTGAGCACTTTATTCCGTTAATTCGTATTCAATTAGGGAAAAAGCTGGATTTCAAAAGATTAAGGCAATCATTTGTATAAACAATAATCATATGCTAAATACGACTTTAAATAATCTTGAGCCAGCCTAAACTATATTTAGGTCAGTTGAGATTCCTGAAGGGCATTAACATTTTCAGCATTAATAAAAACAGAAATCATTTCCAAATGATGGATATACATTTAGCCTCTTTTTCTAATGTTTACATTTTGTTAATCAAATTCATTAATATCATCATCATCGTCATTGTCGTCGTCCTCATCTTCATCATCATCTACTCATTATTATTATTTTAATTATTAATAAGGATAACAGTAAAATGCATTTTACTACTATAACATGTAAATTTTTTTAATTAAGTATTTTCGTGTATAATTAAAATATGAAGTCAATTTGATCTCACGCCACAAGGAAGCTGTCGCTAATGCCTTCTGCAGCCGAGATTGCTTTAGTTTCAAGCCATCAAAAGTGATTAGCAAAAGATTAAGACGCAAATCCACCACATGTCAGAAAGAATGCCGTCGATATAGAGGCATGGAAAAACCCAAAACGCTATCGAATATAACATTAAACAATAATGAATAAAATAGAAGGAAAAAATAATTAGTCCAAAAGATGAAAAATGGAAGTGAATCAATAATATGAGAATGAAAACCAGATGAGTTTTATGGGTATAAATATAGTTTTTACTAGTTCGTAAATTTTAATGATTACAAAATGCATTAATGCTTATTTGATTTAGACAAGTTCAGTCGTTAATTAGTATGTTAATTAGTATGTTTCATTACGACTTTCTACTGAGCATTTAAATTTGATTATACAAGACATATTTGTGTACACACACACAAATACACACAGACACTTATATATATATATATGGTTAAATAAAATAAAGACAAGAGGAAATTATATATATATATATATATATATATATATATATATATATATGGTTAAATAAAAAAAGACAAGAGAAAATTATATATATATATATATATATATATATAATTATATAAACTTACATTAATTATAAAGACTCTGCTTAAATAAAAATATCCGGCGCCACCTACTACCAAATCTTCTAAGAAATCCAAACGATATAGTCTAGTCACTAGACAATAAAAACTTACAAGGTTAAATCTGTCTAGAAATCAAAGTCTCTCATTAATCAACCTCTTTATAAAACACTCTCTCCAAAAATTCCAACGGTCAGAGACTTATTCCCCTATCACTAAGCCCCACCAACACCTCTAACAAAACTAAACAAATATAAGGAAAGAGACTTTCCATTACTTTTCACACCGCCTGATGAGACATTGAAGTTTCACTGTCGAAACAAACATACCTTTGTCGTGGATATATATAGAAAAATTATGTACATGTTCCGAAATATAATTTATAATAAATATTCACAGCTCTATATATTATATATCGAGCGCTATTTTAAATTAATGTTTTGGGCGTTATAAGAATTCTTTCTTCTTTCTATATTCACTCGGACATATATATAATTATACATATTATCATACATCTGTGGGACAACTCAGGGTTTCAAGCATTAGACAATCATCAGGTAATATTTCAAACTTATGTTCAATAGATTTGAATTTTCGTGAAAGTTAAATCTTATAATGTTAGGTTAGTATTATTTATTGTATCAAGAACTTAATATAAATAGACAAAAATTAAATGAAAATGAAAAAAATTAATTTAAATTTAGATTGCCAAAATATATATATTTAAGTTAAGGAAGATTAATTAAAAGGGAGTAAATCAAAATTATTGTTAATAATAAATGGTCTCTGCGCTGAAAAGAAAGAAAAAATGAAAAACAAGTTAATGAGAAAAAAATCAAATAGGTGTTTTAGTATTAATCTGTGTCTAAGTATTTAAGGAAATATTCTCCGATGGCAGAATGTAATCATTGATTCACTTTTTGTTAAGAAGATTAGGTTTATTTACAAGATTTAAGATGACAATTTTTTCTACAAGACATAAGTTACATTCAACTACTTTTCCTTGTTTTATTGTAGCGACGATATTCCGGTTATTCCAATTCATTTCCTCTCCGTAGGCAAGTTGATTTGCAGCCAATATGGGTCCTTCACTACCATGAAGTCTTTCCGGAATATGTCTAGGATGCCGAGCGTCTCTTTCAATTATTTGTGGCAAAGTTTGTCAAACATCTTGAAACAAAGATACACATCCTTCTGCATTTGTATTGCCTCTTCTGATAGAATTCTGAGTTTTTAAGAAAAACGTCTGATTTATTTCCGCATGTCGTAGAACAGGTTTACAGGATCTGAAACAGTGGAAATGAGAAATTACCATTAATCACCAACCGTATTCCCCTGAGTTGGTGCCGTCGAAATATCAGTTGTTCTAATTTCAACAAAACAATTTAAATGACAAAAATGTATTGTGTGCAGTATTTCAAAATCATTCTGTGATCAACAATGAAAATTCTGTAATGCAATGATTATATATATATATATATATATATATATATATATATATATATATATATATATATTGTTGTTGGATCGCCCCTTTTGTATACAAAAATGGGCTTGTCTGATGTGTATATATAATCCTGTCTACAGAGAGAACGACCGTGTCATAGTAGTTGTTAAGTTGAAGAATTGCGTATTTGATCAGTAAGTTGGGGCAGTGTATTATTCAGACATATTATTTCACTGCAAGACTGTATATATTGATTCCTGCTAATAGTATTCTCGAATTGACTAACCTGTTGTCAAGTTTGCATATCTTGTTCAATATAACTAACGTTTTCTCGCTCCATATCTGTTTTTCTTATTTATTATTTTGTGTGATTTCTCTAGTGGAATCCACAACACACACACACACACACACACACACACACACACACACACATATATATATATATATATATATATATATGTTGTGGATTCCGGGTGAGAAATCACACAAAATAATAAAATTTTCTATCTCCATATCTGTTTTTATTATTTATTATTTTGTGTGATTTCTCGCCCGGAATCAACATATATATATATATATATATATATATATATATATATATATAGCAAATTAACCTAGTGAGCCAACAAACCAACCAAGGTTTCAACTAAAAGGATCTTCAGGGAAGCTTGGCCAACCTTACCTGAAGATCCGTTTAGGTGAAAACCTTGGTAGGTTTGTTGGTTCACTAGGTCAATTTAGCTATTCTTCCTCTGTTTACGTACTGAGCACTTTCTTGTTATTGATTACTCGTCTCGGTTTTTTTCTTTGGACTACGTACTGGCTCGGTCCTAATCGCATTGGCTGATGTTCAGGTGCTTAGCTCTTTCTTTTTTAACAACCGTTTATTCCTTCCGCGTATATACGCGGAGGGTTTTTGGAAACGAGTATAGTGATAAGTTTGCATTTATATATATATATATATATATATATATAAACGGCCGTTGCAGTCACCACGAATATTCAGGTCATGTATTTTGAGTTTTGTTTCGATTATTTATGAATGTTTGACATATGTTTTCTTTGTACACGGTTATATTTACACACCCTCTGTCAATGAAAATGAGCATTTATCCTATAATTATATCTTTACTTAAAACTATATTATGCTCTCACACACTGATTGAGCACTTTGGAAGAATGGTAGACTTTGAAAAACCCTAGCTACCCTAGCATGTACGCATCACTCATTCACTAATGAATTAGAGCACTATTGCTAGTGGGCGTGTATAATGAAAATATACACGCTAAAAATCAGCCTTCTCCAACCGAGCACCCATAGCACAGAGGTAGAATCGCCAACTGACGCCACTCCGGTTGGATTACAGTCCTGAGTTAAAAAGCAATCGGAGTCTAACCGTAATGGTGAGCTGTGATACAGTGAAACAGATCTGTCTGCGGATGACTTTATATATATAAACAATTTCTTTTTTCTAACACTCCAAAATATAATTAATTCTAGTAGAATCGTTTTATTATTAAGTTGAATACAAATTTATCCCACTTAAAAAAATGCCTTGTGGCTGACACTTCGTTAGAATAAAAATCATCGGCAAAATTAAAACGGAGAAGTTGTTAAGAAATTTTTTACCAATCACTGAAATAAAGAACAAAAACAAATTATATTACCTATTGGGTGATAGTCTCCCCAAAAATCTTCAAATTAAACTTCAACTTCCTTTGTCTACACTGGACAGGACGTTGTATATAAACGGTAAGAAACTCCAAGATGTCTACAAGAGTTCCCGTCCTTGCCCTGCGTATGACGGAGAAGATATCGGGAGAATAATGCGTCCTGCAATCGACAGACTTTAAAAGGTGTTCACCGATCGCTCACTTATAAGTCTGCGACCGCCCAGATTTAATTGGCTCATGTCTGCGTACTTTACCCGGGATCTGCTAAGTGAACCTCTTCCCCAAACGTTGTATGGTCTTGCCCACATAGTCGGTCTCACACCGTTGCTTATATAGATACAAAATTAAACTTTGTTGATTGGTAGGCAAGACATTCTTACGGGGAGGGGAAAAGCAGATTTGCAGTGAAAATATTCCTAACAATAACAGCACTGAAACACCGTATAGAGGAAAAAGGTTTAGCAGAAAAAACTACACTAATGTTGGCCGTATATCAACAGTGTCGAACTGCGACAGAAACCCGCTTACAAATCTATCCCTGATAGAACCCACTCGAGGAGGGCGTGGGTACATAGAACACTTTTGCACTGTAACTGGTTTAACTTGATTAAAATCCAATACCTTTTTATAATTACTGACTGGACAATGCCAAAATTTTTTTACAACTGGGTCTCAAGAGAGAACCTATTGAAACATTGTCACGTCCTCTTATTCCTGAAGAGATATTTGTCGAACAGATAAAATTTGCCACGATCTTCTTTGACTTTAGTTTCTACGGTGTCATCTATAGGCAGATTGATGGGGTTTCACTGGGTTCTAACTCGGAACCCATTTTTGCAAACATCTATTTTGGATTCCACGAGAAGAGTGCATAATCTAAATCTAATAAACCTGATATATATTTTCGTTAGGTATAGGACATTTTGTCTCTTTAAATGATGAGATTGAAGCTGACCAATGCTTTTCGTCTCTCAATATTATGCAGCCAGCTTTAAAAGTTATACAATAAAAGATGATTAATTCTACCCTTAATTTTCTTAATGTTTTGGTGAGCAGATCTTCTCCCAGTGTTCTTACTTCAGTTAACAAAAAGAAGACATTTAAATATTTGTATATCAGGTGGAATTTTTTGTCTACAGAACCGTAAAATCAACCTAATTAAGACACTCACTTTTAGGACCTTGATGATGACTTGCTCTAAAACCAAGTTAGATGATGAATTCAGGTGTATTATTCCCAGTTCAACAATGCTTATCTATTGGACTTTGTCCAGTCGGTAATTAGGAATAAGTTATTGAATTTCAATAATGGTAAAGCGGCTATAGACAATAATGTTCTGTGTACCTGCGCCTTCTTTTGCTAGGTTGGGTCAGTGAGGGATTTGCTAAGTGGGTTTCTGTTGCAGTTCGACAGAGTTACTTTCCTGCTAACATTCGTGTATTTTTTCTGCTAATCTTGTCTTTTCCTGAATATGGAAATACGTTCTTCCCCACACTTTAATAGTTCCTTGATTTATTCGTTTAGAAAAGAAAAGGAAGGACTAATCAAAGACTGGATGCCAAAATAAGAGAACACCGGACAACCCAACGAAGTCAATTCTCATAACACTGCCTAAAAATCCAGAGGCAAACTAGTGGGAATTCACCGAACAATACGAATAGGTAACGAATTCAACACATGTACTAAGATAAAATGGGCATCCGCCTTGGTAGAAAGGTCGTAAATACCAGTATCGACGCATTCTCGAGTTAGCCGCTCTCTTGATCAACTCTCGGCTTTTCGAGCGTTGAAAGTCCCAAACGGAATTCCACCGAAAAGTAGTCTCTCGTCTTGGATAAACAGACATGAGCATGACCCAACCTTAAGCTTAGTCAGAAAAGATAATTCTGCTGAGCTTAAGGGCTTATAATCCCTATATTAATTGACCTTGTACCACATCCATTTTCGTGGGAATGTGGTAAATACCAGTGTAGATTCATTTTCTATCTTTGGTTGTCCAACTCACATATACAACTTATAGTGTTGGGTTCGATCTATATTCAATCTTTAAAACATTCATTATGCAAAGAATAGGAGGCTTTATTTGCCCTCAGATTCATTTCCATGTAATAGCTTTTTCTTAACATATCGCTCATTTTTTAAAGAAAATTAATTATTTATTAAACTCGATGTAGCTCTTTCAGCGAGGTTTGAAACCGGTTAGCTATCCCGTTGTCTAACTTTTTTTTCAAAATAATATTATCATTATGATTGGAAAAAAAAATTTTTTTTCTGTATTTATGGGTGATATATATATATATATCAGCCATAAATAGAGAAAAATATATAATATATATATATATACATATATATATATATATGTGTGTGTGTGTGTGTGTGTGTGTGTGTGTGTGTGTGTGTGTGTGTGTGTGTGTGTGTGTGCGTGCGTGCGTTATTGTGCCATATCTATAGAAATGGACTGTTCTTCTTTCAATAAATATTAACCTGCGTGATGTCCGGGGACGCAGCATTGAGGCAGTCTAGAGACAGTCCTGACGCAGCGTAACTATATTGTTCGCATTTATACTTATACTCTCTACTAACACTTTAATTTGCATTTATGTTTTTGTTATTCTAATACCATGTCTAAACCTACCTTTTTGTTCTATCTCTCTGGCCCTAACAGGTCACAGCAATTTGGCAAAGGAGATTACGCTACAAATATATATATATATTTAATAAACATGTGCAAAACGATTAGTTATTTCGCATCATTAGTTATTTCGGCTGTTGACCAAAGACTTGGGGTGGAGATTAGTGCTGCCCATTTATCTATAAACCCACCGAAATGACTATGACGCAAGAGAAGCAAAATATAACATTTCAGGATCTATCGAGGCCCGGATTAACAACGAGAACGCTTTCCATTTATTAACATATGGAAGAGCGTATTAAGTCGGCTACTGCGGAACATAATATCAAGTTATCAACGGAAAAAATTACAAAAGGCACATGTAATGTACGCAGCTTATAAGCCCCCGGAAGACCCGAAGAAGCGTTATCATTTGGACAACATTGGGATGTGTGAAGTCAGATGGATTAGTTTTACAGAAACAATTGCACAAGATGAACATAAAATATGGACATGAATTTGATTTTCTGGAGATGAGAAGGCGCACCAGATATGGAATGACTGTTATTGACACACAGTGTCAGTACTTTTAATTCTACTTTCAGCAACTTTATTTACATCTGATATAGAAAAAGCAGATATAGACATTAGGAAACTGGCACATCTACATTTCAAAGAAATTCATCCATGAAAACGTAAAAGTCATCCATGAAACCACTATTCAATTTAGTTCATTCATTGGCATTGAATGGTATGAGCTACAACTGCGGTCCATATAATGATAATGTCATCTTTGTAGGATCTCAAATCCATTTGCACCATATGTCAAGTCACTCAGGTGTCAACTGACATTTTTTTTCTAAAAATTATTTTAGATAATCAATCTTAATGTTTCTTTTACCTAAAATTGAACCTTTAAAATATTTATTTCCTGAGATGAGTTTATCTAGAAGATTTCTTGACAAATACCAGTTTTCGCAGTATTCGTCACCTTTTATTCATCTTGACCCCCTCATTCAGTCTGTTCAATGATTTGCTTGTTTGTTAAATGGGGTTGTGTCGCTAAAACTTGCTTCTTGTTCTTATTTCAGTTATTTCAACAATTTTTTTTCGAAACTCCTACGATATCCCCAATGCGGATTTAACTTCATTCAACGAATTTAATATTTTCTTTATGTCAGTATTTTTAGAATATCTCAACATATGTTATGAAAAAAATTAAAAATATGTTTTATTAAATTTCAAACGTCTTAAACTAATATTAGCTTAATCTGTATAACTTAGGCTGGACTATTTTTGTAAAATACAGTTTTTTTGCCACACGCGTCAGCGTGTGGAAATTCTCACACTAGTATCGTGGAAGTTATCGGTAATATAATTAAATGAGATTTCAAAATCTATATTTAATTTCATTTTGCAAACGAATCGATGAAATTTAAATAATCTGATTTGTTTTAAAAATACTTTGACAAAAACTCTACTTCGTGGTTTAATAATTTCTTTAATTTAATTTAATTTAATTTAATATGGCTTTATGATGAACAATATTTCTAAAGAATTTGTTTTCCATTTTCCTTCTTGACAGCAAATAATTCTTAGTATTTTTGTTCTTTAGCATGAAACATACAACTGACCATGATTTAATATTTCTTTCTCAAGCCTAATTACAGTTTTCGAAGCTTTTAACCTTGTTATTTGTTTACTCTTCTCTCAAACACAGGACGAACGATAAACTGGATTCTTGAATATATAAAGATTATTGAAAAATATGCAAAAAATATTGGGTTTTTATTAAATAATTATTTATTTTAATCATTAAATTGTTTTGAAAATAGTGGGAATATTTTGTATGTCAAATAATAAAACATTTAATTTGTTCCAAAAACTAAGTGGGTATTACTTTGTATTAATCTTCGTTCCCTAGTAAAAAAAATATTGGATTTTTATTAAATAGTTATTTATTTTAATCATTAAATTGTTTTGAAAATAGTGGGAATATTTTGTATGTCAAATAATAAAACATTTAATTTGTTCCAAAAACTAAGTGGGTATTACTTTGTATTAATCTTCGTTCCCTAGTAAAAAAAATATTGGATTTTTATTAAATAGTTATTTATTTTAATCATTAAATTGTTTTGAAAATAGTGGGAATATTTTGTATGTCAAATAATAAAACATTTAATTTGTTCCAAAAACTAAATGTGTATTACTTTGTATTAATCTTCGTTCCCTAGTAAAAAAAATATTGGATTTTTATTAAATAATTATTTATTTTAATCATTAAATTGTTTTGAAAATAGTGGGAATATTTTGTATGTCAAATAATAAAACATTTAATTTGTTCCAAAAACTAAATGGGTATTACTTTGTATTAATCTTCGTTCCCTAGTAAAAATAACAGTACTTTTACCCACCTATCTGTTTGAACATCTCCGCAAAAATTGGTTTCGATCGGTCAATATACGTATATTATCAAGGATGTGACAAAAGAACTAACATAAGTTTAAAGTATTTTATATACGGATTACAAATATCCCAAAAGATTACCAGTAAACTGGCTCAAAACTAGAGATTCTGCCCACTGTGTATTGCGTTCATTTAATTTAGAAAAATATTAGTTCTGGTTATTTTGATTTGTTGAAGTACTTTATTTAGTAACTTCAAATCTGTCTGGAATCTCGCTGTTCTTACTTATTTCAAGTTAAGTAAAACAAACAATTTAAGAGAGTTACTGATTATTAAATTCAGACGTTGGCCAAAATTATTGTCCTATATTTTCTATTTCATTAAAATATCAGTTCTGTTTTGATATTTAAACACCAATGTGAATTGGTATAATTGATTATTTTGTAAAGCATATTTTTTAAATGTTTGGTTATCAACCCTTAAAAAAATACTAGTCAATCATTTAAGTGGCATTGGGATTATACCCTTGGCAGATCGTATCTCGAAAGAGACGTGAAAGACCATGTAGAAGATTTTCTCGTAGTAGGTTACAATTTCTTTCTGCGGTAGGTTGATTGCAAACCAAGTCTATAGGACCCAATATATTCTAGTATTTAAGTCAAAGCTGGAGGAAGAAACGACGGATTCATACATTTCCCAAGAGTATTTGTGTAACGAACTGAAATAGAATTCAAATTCGGCTCTCCGATTTCTCGTTCAGAGCCAATATTCACCGCACTATAAGGAATATCATTTTGGAAAATTTATTTGTTAATTTGAATAAGCGATCTCCAAAAAATAAGACAATCCTATCTGCAATAAATTGGTGATATTTGAAAATACAACATCATAAATTTATTTAAAATACAATATTGGTTTAATTTTTGGAGATTGTACATTAAAGTTATCAATGATAGAAAAAGCAAAACATTTTTATAAATGCAAATTTGAACTTTTCAGGTCATCATGTAAGTCATGAGAAACTTACTTTATTGTATGAAATATTGGATTGTTTTAAAATTCAAATTTATAAAAAACAAGGAAGAAATCAGCAAATATCAAAATTAAGTATGTTGAATAAGTATTTCATTGTTTTTAAATATTATGTGTAGTAAATCCCTAAATGCATGTTCAAAATGAATCAAAACTTTTTCTTAATCTACTGTAAAATATTTGTTCGCTATCGGTTACAACTTCCTGTCGGTTCTTGTTAGGTACATCCATGATGTCTAAAAAGTAATGGAATTTACTATTCTCCAGATCTTTAATGTCAGTGAGCTTTTTTGCCATTATTTCATCTTATTCTAAAAATTCACGATTACATAAGGATTTAAATATTAACATTTTTGTCCATTGAGCATTTCTGGATTATTTTGAACATATGCCCTGACTGCTTTTTAAGACATGGTTGAAAGGTTTACTAAATGTTTGAGAAGTAAAAATATCTCTGAATATAATGTTCTGTTTAATGATGACATCCAATTAAACCAGATCATGGGTCCGGCTCGCTGAATGTCTCCCCAACTCTGCATAATATTGATACAGTCTTCCTTGACTTTTGGGGCAATATATTTTAAGCTGAAATTTCATTTTGTTTTCATGAACAATAGTAGTAAAAGTGTATCGTAAAAAATAATTTTTGTTTATCTGACAAAAATATATTTCATTAAATACAGTAGAGAAATAAGACTTAATTAATTTTGTATAAGTTTTTTCAGAATCCAGACAGTTTTGTTAGAGATAAATTATATAAAAACGTTTTCATAATTTTTATCGTCCGAAAATTTTCGGACATTTCTATAGCCATTTTCAAGGAAGTCTATGTCACTTTTTTCTTTCTGTTCTGTTTTTACGAAATTAAAAGCGTTCATTCTGAGCATTCACCTGCTGCGCGCGACTGAACATCTTTCTATTTTTAAATTTTTAAATATTCTATCTTCACTCTTAACTGATGTAAAACTGATCGAAGGATAAAATGTTTTCTATATAGTGCCTTTAGCATAGTGAGATATTTTTGATAGTGTAGTTATGTAGAATTCTTGAGTTTTCAGTCGGATTTTTCCTTGATGGCTCTTGAAAATTATGGGTTTTGTTTGTGCCAGAAAAACACATTTATTTAATGAAAAACCTTTTAAAAATATCCTGAATTTTGCGGATATATAAATACATTAGCAGTATAGCCCGGCGTTGTTCGGGTGTAATAAAAGCTTTTAAACAAATCCATGGTCCTGGAGCTCAGACACTTTGGACGTTGGCACGAAAGACTAAAAAGCAATATCTGTTTCCAGTTAAAGCGAATCCGTAGACTGAAAGAAAAATGAATGGATGTAAGTCAAATTTTGATTTCCTGGTATCGATATCAAATAAGAATTTTTCGTCGTAAACTAAATTTTGATGGCTAAATAAGTCCTCTGAGTAAATGATATCATGGCTGAGACTAAGCACTACAATTATACCTACTTAGAGACAAACCCAAAGTAAAAAAGGGCTGAAAAATACAGACATACAGGCAGATAAGTAGACACACACAAAAAACACCTTGCCTGATATATATATATATATATATATATATTATCGATTTTCTGCACTATTGTAAGAACTGCAACCGTAAAACTTCTGAATATCGTTTCTTATGTCTTTGTCTCTGAGTGTATCAAATTTGATTAACATCGGTTCACTCCTTCTATAATCCATAATCCGATTTTTTCGATTATCGATTTTCGATATTTATCGGGGGTACCTCGACACAAAACCTAGGTAGGAACACTCGCAGATGCTTATAGTACAATTGTGTAAATTTTAAAGAAAAACGGTTCAGCAGTTTCGGAGTCTATATGCAACGGACACACAGACACATACACACACAGAGACAAAGTTCTATTTATAAATAAGTTTAGATTTGACAACAAAGAAAATTTAGTCCATCAAATTTCATCTGCCTATTCTTATTTACATAAGGTCTTCGAAATGTATAAATGCCATAATATCAAAACTTAAAAGCTGAATGACAAATCCTGATGCGCAACGAACCCGTGTGATTCATTAATATAATTTATGAAAAACAAGCAATCATTTCTTTAATCTGTTAAATAATCATTATTAGAAAAATATCAATGAAATAATAAACATACTAGTTAGAAATAAAAATATCTTTGTCATGTGTGAAGACATAATTTTTGAGCGAGGGGAATCAGGTAAGATTATATATAGCATTCAGAAAACGTTACAAAAACAGAATTGTTTTCCAAGAAAATCGATTATCCAACTATTAAACAGTTCATAAATATGTCATTAGTAGAAATCATATTATTCTACTTTGTCTGCATTTTAATATTTTATCCGTCCTACACATCAAATATCTGTTTTCATACTATAGTTTGACGCAACATGATCATGAATATCGTTAGCTGGTCAAACGGTCATGTGTGTATGTACGTAATGATGTCAAATCCGTAAAGGGAGAGGATAATCCAAATAGATATTTTTAATATAGATTATTAAAGATACAAGCAGTGCCACCCTCGGTCAAGAAGATGGTTGCTGGATAAACCTTTGTCTGTCAACAAGAATGCGACATGCAACAAAAACAGATGAACCCAGCCATGGCTGTATTTATGTTATTCCGACTATTGTGCTCATCTTTGTTGCCATTTGTACGACGTTTCGGTCGTTATACTCTCCGGCCTTCTTCAGGTGCTAGGAATTTCAAACCGAAATCCTTATAACAATCACTGGTATATATGAACTCCATTTCTTGCGTAATTTTCAAGTGCCTCTTTTTCAAGACATGAGTTATCTCCCTCTATCCCTGTAAGTTCCTTGTTATCTCGCTCTATCCCTGCTAGTTACATGTTCACCACTACTGTAGCCTGGAACTGACAGCTCTTTGGGTCAAGTCACAGTAACTAACCAACGACTATATTCCCTGGGTCATGTGTCCTTAAGGACGCGGCCATGTGACTGTAATAAAGGGTTCGGCTCAGAATCTTTAGCAACTGAATAATGCTTGAGCGTAAACTGCCGAAACGTCGTACAAATGGCAACAAAGATGTGGACAATAGTCCGTTAAATTTAAATATTTTAAATACTCCTCAGAATTATAAACAAATACCAGTCATGGCTGGCAGACAACTTCTACAACCACATCACCCATCCATCTAACCATTTAATTCCCCAGATTTCAAACCACATGATTATTATATGTGGGTCGCCGTTCAGTGAGAAATCAACAAAACTCTTTGAAACACCAAAGATTAAATGAAGACAGTGATTGGAGCAGCATTCACCAAACTAAACAGAATAGACTGTGTGTAGCTGTGTGTGTACTTTTAAATTGTACTTGAGTTTAGTGTCATGTTTGCTGTGTTTTTAATTCGTTTACTAGTGAAAAGGCATTTTAGCAAGCATATCATTTATCCCGGGCCACCATATATTTTAGAAAACTGAAGCAGCTATTCTGTTTAGTTTGGTGAATTCTGAGCCGAACCCTTTATTACATTCACTTGGCCGCGTCCTTAAGGACACATGACCCAGGGAATATAGACGTTGGTTAGTTACTGTGACTTATATAAATATATATATCAGCATGCGGGGTAGATATAGAAGTATCCTGTAAATACAGTGGTAGGATAACTCTCTAAGATTCTTCTATACTCACATTGCATGCTGATATATATATATATATATATATATATATATATATATATATATATATATATATAAATTCCAACATAGCCCAACACTTCAATCAAGCGGGACACACATTAGAAAACTGCAAATGTTCACTAATAGATTCTGATCTTAGTTTTATATACTCACGCAGAAAGAAAGAAAAATACTGGATTTTAAAATTAAATACATACAGGCAAGGGTTAAACAGGGACATAGGTGTTTTGAATCTTTATAAATATTTCAATAGTTAAACATTTTTTAGATACACTTAAATAATTTTCTTTAAAACAACATTTGTAGGTATTGTTAGGGATGGGTTTGCGTTTACAAATATTAAAAAAAAATCTGTCGCTTTCTGCGTCACGGGATGTAAACAATCTCTCGGACAATCTCTCGTCGTGTAAACGTTTCTAATTTAAATTTTAAAATCATTTGTTTCTGATGAAAGGCCGAGGACGGTCTAAAATATTAAATATAATAATAGAAATAAATAAATACTGTCAAAAAATCCATTTTTAAACTTAAAACTTTTTAGTAGTTTTTCTTATATATATATATATATATATATATATATATATATATATATATATGAAACGGAATATAATATATTTCTGTACGAAGAAAACCAAATCCGGAATAGTGATCATATTTATTTAAATACACTCAGAATTTTTTGCAAGTAACAATTATATGGAGGTGAGAAATACACTAAAATACATAAACTACTGCAGTACACTAATTATTTCAAATTCACCGCTAAAAGAAATTAATATAAATAAAAGTCTATGGAAACACATGCATATTTTACTAAAATAATCAAACTCAATGCATTAGATACCGACCTTAGAGCGTTTAACAATAATTTTAATGTAAAATATCTGCTTTAATTAAAAGAAAATAAATAATGTATCAAAACGAAAATTTATATTACGGTACTTTAATTGCTAGATCATAAACACTAAAATCTACTTTAGTTTCTTCTGAAGAAAAATAATGAAATTGTAATTGTATATTTTCCGTCGTTCTATCAGCAAAAATATAATAATTTTGTTTCAAAGCTTATTCTTCGTCAATTGTGCTCAGCTTCTATTTAAATTGGTGCGCCGTGGCTTGCTGCTTTATTTTTTCTTTGGAAAAAAATAGATTTATCAACCCTGGGTATTATGGCAAGTAAATACTGGATGATTTTGATAGTGACATCGGTTTAAGGTAGGTGACTTTTTTCGTTTGTATCATTTGAACTCTGCACTAGTTGTTTTTACAGAAGTTATAAGAAGTTGCAAGTTGAAATAAAAAACGTACGATGGAACTACATACTTCATGGAGTTGTGTCCAGTGTCTGGCCGTGGAAATAAGGGGTGTGTTACTTTCAGACGCGTTAAGGAAGATGGAAAACGCATACAGGGAATTTAATGTTGGCAAAAGAAACAGAGTGGAGGGAGATGAAGTAAGCCAGAGGAAATAGTGCTGTCGTAGAAGATGACGTCTTTGTGAAGCGAAGGGTATTATTGTAAATCTTCTAGTTGTTTAGTTCGATTTCGGCCCCAAACAATTTTTTGGCAGATAAAAGACTGAATTAAAATTACATACTATTGCCGCTTTGTTAGAACAACATAAAGAAAAGACTGCGATACATATGCTCTTTGAGATTTCGAGGTTGATTTGGGGAAGTAAAGCAAGAAAAAAAGTTAGACATGCGTGGAAAAATTTATTGTAAATTAAGATGCTAGAGATGTAAACGGCTCTTGAGAAAGGGAATTTTATTAGCTTTTATTTTTAATTGTATCGCACTAAACCTGGAGGTACTGCCACTGATACGCAGGGGGCTACATAAGTGTAAATGTTTACACGGGAGGAGAGTGAATAGAAAGACGGACAAGTTACAGGGGGTACGTTTTGCAGGGGGTGTAAGAGAAAGGGCAAGAGAAGGATGGGAACACAGGTGTGGAGATAGTTGCGAAGGTAGAGAGAAAGGAAGAGATATACAGGGTGATTTTGAAAGAACTGAAGTCAAGTGGATAGGAAATGGGTAATGACATTGCATTTAAATTTCTGGAGGTTGTAGCTGTGAGGAAAGTAAGGCGGGAAGCTTCCTTATGATATTGTATATATTAGTTGCAGTCCGTGGGAGTTATGTGGTATTTAGTGTAAGATGGGTATACTTTTAGATTAAGTTAGTTCGGGCTTAGAACCGTAAGCATTCCGAGTAAATCTCAGATCTAAACACATGCAAGCATCAATAGATACGCGTAGAACTTTAGATAGTTTTCTTTATTTTTTCTCTCATTTGGTTGTTTTTGTTTTTACAGGCAGACTTTAATTGGTACGCACTGTATATAATGGCAGATTTCTGTGTTCACTCATAGTATGTTTGAAATTTTAAAAAATTCTTTTTGGAATATGAACACGTGCAGAGGTACACATCGCGTATGCGAAGGTCATTTACCCGATGTCAGTTTGTATATTTGGGACGTGATTACCGTCTATGATTTTGTGATCGTGCATCGAAATGACTATGAGTGTGATACGATTCGAAGAGAGATGGAAAAATAGAAAAAAAAAAACAAAATGTTGAACAGTATAACTTTTTGTGTGTGAAAAAAAAAACGAATTTTTCAGTCATTACAGTTCTCAGATATTGCTATTAACATGAAGAAACACTAAAAAATAATAATAGAGAAGAATTATAATAAAAAGTATGTAAATTTTCACTTTTCTCTTCCAGTAAATCGTACATTAATTTTTTTATGTGGGGGTTCAGGTTCTTCTTCATGGTATCCCAAAGGAGTTGTTCGATGCCAAAAATTCGATATCAAACTCACTAGAAAAAAAGAGGCAGAAGATAGCTGATCCAAATCAGTTTTTTAATTGGTCAGTATGTGGCATGTGATTGGCCCTTGAACGAACAAAAAAATAAATGAAAAACAATAAGAAAAGGAACAAAAGGAAAGACACTACTGTCAAGAGACAAAGGGAAGAGAGTGTCACTTTTGATATTAATATTTTTTTACATTTTCATGTCTTATTATTAATAGATTTTTCCATGTTTTATGATGTAAATGTTTTGTTCAAAGACGTGATATGGTAGAAACGGTTGTTCGTAGGATAAATTCACTTAAAATGTTAACAAATCTACATTTTGAAAGATAACATGGAAGTAATGTTATATATTCTTTAGTTACAGGGTATAATTTTGCAAAGAAGTGTCATGAAACGACATAGAATCAACAAAATTTGAAAGACATGTTGTCTTCAAGTGTGAAAAATCCAGGTGTAGCCTGGTTTTGTTTTGAAAAACAGTTGTGTTTAAAGAAATAAAAACTCAAAATATAAATAAAATGCAGTGCAGAAGTGCCACGTGTCAAGCGAGGCTAGCCTATTAGATAGAGATGAGAGAGAGAACAGTGAAGATAGAGACAGGAAAGCAGAAAAGACGAAGCAGTAGTCGACTACCCTTTGCGCGCGTGACTACCTCCGACCAAACCTCTACTCAACGCCACCGTCACTAAAAAAATACAATAAAATATATTGTATATATTTCATATATCTGTGTTGCTGTCCATTGTTTTGACTGTGAAGGAAATAATCATCTTGGTTCCAGTTTATTTTCGTGAAGTGGGCATGTTACATTAACGAGCGGGGATTTCTAGATTGGCGTTGTCCTTATGCCAACTCTGACCCAAAGTAGTAGACTATATTAGGATTCTATATATGAGCAAATTGTAAATCCACAAACAATAACAAAACCCTATGAAAGTATATAAATACATTATTGTGTAATATTTTATATTAATACATCTTAACAATGGTTGAGGGTATATAATTTAATTTTAAATTCTGACTGGCATAGAGGTTAATATACAAAAACATTTGCGTTTTTTTCGTATTCGCAGACATAAAACTTTCATATTTCTTTCTGTCTTCTGTTCTTTAATGATATATATCCCTTTAATTTTATAAATGATGTCAAAGTACATTGTGAAACATAGTAAAAATGCGTACAATATATTCATCGATATTATAGACAAATCAATCAAAGTTAATGTTGAGGTGAAAATCTGAAGTTCAACATACGATATGTAAATCAAGGCTGTAATCTAGCGCTGGAGAGGTGATAAGTATGTTAAATAATAATTCTGATAAAGTTGTGGCTTTTCTACTTCAGACTGCATGATGGAAATCTCATCTAAATTTGAAAGGTGGTGTAAATTGCGATCCCAACTGCAGCAGTTAATAAGTGCTTGACATTCAACTAACCTAATAATTATTTATATATATATACACTACCAGCCATAATTATTAGGCAACTCCAGTTTTTTTTTAATATGATATATTTCATATTATTTTTAGTATTTATTGGTAAGGGAAAATTCTAAATGAAAATAGAATGGTTCTTTGGACGAGTGGCAGCGAGCAAGCCTTTGTTTTGGCTAACCAATAAGAAGAAAAGACTAGCAGAGTGAAGATAGCTCAAAAACGGAACACCAGAACGGAAGTCAAAAGTGTTGTGAACTGATGATTCTAAGTTCGAACTGTGTAGAAGTAAAAGAAAAGTGTACGTGCGGAGGACGGTTGAAGAGCGAGCGAAAGATGAGTGTGTACAGTCATCGATGAAACATCGTGGTAGATCCTGTATGGCTTTGGGTTATTTTGCGTTCAGGTGACTTGGTTGAAGTAAAGGCGACTATAAAGAAAGAACAGTACCATCCATGCAATTCCATCTGGATTGCGTATTGTGGGTTATAATTTCATCCTCCAGAAAGATAACATACTTCTAAATTGTGCCAAAATTATTTAAATTTAAAAGAAAATGATAGGGTGTAAAAAGGTATGTTGGCGAACTCAGTCACCAGTCATTTCAACAATTGAAGAAGTAAGAAGAAACAGCCTAGTAATGTTCATGATATAGTTAGATGTCTAAAATATACCTAAATTGAGTTGTCGGAGGATTATTTTAAAAAACTTGTGGAAAGAATGCTCAGAGTGTGTGCAGCCGCTGTGAAGGCAAAAGCAGGTTATTTGGTGAAACTGCAATGTAGGTAATTATTAAATATTTATAAATTCATTTGATGCACATGTCATTGTGCAGTATTAACAAAAGAACCATTCTATTTTCATATATAATTATTCACTAGGCAATAAATACTAAAAAATAGTATGAAATACATAATTTTTCAAGCAAACCTGAGTAAAACATTTAGTTTTGTGAGTATGAAAAAAGGCCACAATAGGAATTAACAACTTTCTTTAGATCGCTAATGATTATAGCTCACCACATGCTTTTCTCTTTACTGATATAAATTAAGAGGAATATTGCCATTACCTTATACGATAAGTAACAGAGGAAATTCCAGTTTTTATATGCAATGTTTTTTTCATGACGTGGGCGATAATGACTCTTCATAAATGCGAATTTACATTGCTTATTAGCAATGGTAACGCTAATGATTTTCCCTTGTATTGACCAAGGATATCAAAGGTGTTCTTCTCTTATATTGGCAGTCTTCCAAATTCAGACAGTCAGATTGTGTTCTGATATTTAACCTATAACGGTGACAGTGATAAAATATGGATTCGTAGTTTTCATAACAGCATTGGTGAAAAGTGAATGCACTAGATTCGATAATATAAATTTACCGAGAGATTAACCCATGCATTATTCACACCACGCCTCCCAGTGATTGATATTTTATTCATAAGTTTCAAAACAAAGACGAAATTCTAGAACGCGCATAAAATTAGTGACGTGTACTAATTTCAATTTGCGAGGTATTTACGAAACGTTAACACCAAATGACCAGAAAAAAACCGAAGAAAGGGAGCTTTTGTTTATCCGAAAAATACTACTGTACACAAGTCCTTGTTTTCAATGAGTGATGTCAGTGACGGTTGCTGCCCCTGTTATTTTTATTTTACCCGATATAACTATCATCTGTTCCTTAACATGAATAAAGACACTACGATGGAAAGTAGTATTGCAGTGATGATGACGGCATGTCGGCTGTTGACTCTTTAAACAGGATGAAAGAAAGTCTTAAGCACTATAAGTTCAATGAAGGATGCATGTGAACCACAATTGGGACTATGTTGAAAAGTAAACCCCATTTAGTAACACTCAATGAGAGTATTTAGATCAGTCTAAAACCATTCCATACGATTTTCGTAATTGTACTGACAATTGCACTGACTTTTTAATGATATTTGAGGTGAAAATAAATGATTCCATTAATAATTATGCTATGTATGTCAATTAGCTGCACAAAGAGAAGAAACTAAATCTGGTCACACTATTATTATTATGTCAATTTTCAATATAAATCAGTTTCTGTTATGGTTGCACTACTTACTAAAACTACAGGAAGACCTAAGGCAGGTAGTGGTATGTTGTTATGACTCCATTTCATGTTTTTTTTTATATCTCCCTAACAACCTTATCGTTACGTAGACACTGTTCTCTTTAGTGTCTAAGCTGTATTTAACAAAACAATCTTTTCTATATCTTTTAAGCTGGGGTTGCCATGGATTCTTTCAATGTGTTTTTGTTCCATTTTTTATGCTTCCAAGTGAACCCACTATCACTGGTCCGATACGTTTTTCAATTTCTACATTTTTTTCTATTTCAAATTACAGGTCCTTACATTTTGCCAGTTTTTCGAATTCCTTGGTTGCTATATTACAATCTGCTGGACAAGCCATATCAATTAATAGACAAGTTTTGCTTTCTGGTTTTAACAATAATGTCCGGCCTATTTCTTTCGATTTTTCTGTGTAAAATGTCTAATCCCATAGCAGGGTGACATCTATTTCTGTAACCGGTGCAGGGTGATATTCGTACCAGTGTTTGTTATCAGATTTTCCATAGTGTTTGCACATTGCCCAATGTAAATATTGCCCTACTCTATCGTGACGATTTTTATATTTATTTGGGGCAAGTACAGAAAAACGTGAGATTAGATGGTCTTTTGTTTCTTGGTGTTTATCACAGAACCTGCATTTTGGATCCACATTATTATGTATAATATTTGCCTGAAAGGTTCTAGTGAAAAGACTTTGGTCTTGCGCTGCAACAATAAAGCTTTCAGTCTCAGACATTAAAGCAGATGCACGTAACAATCGATGAGTATTAACTTTATCAACATTAGAATTATTGGCACGTTCTGGATATTGGCCATGCAGAGGTTTGTCTTACTAGCGTTTTTTCATCTGTTCAAGAGTTTTATCTTTGGCTTTCATTTTCATATTTTTTGCCGCAATAGTTGGTTCTTGGCTTCTGTTTTGCTTTTCTACAAAATCTACTAAATGTAAATCTTGTTTGTATTTACTGCCTTTTTTTATTATTGAATATTTTATTATTATTACTAGCAGTATAATTCGGCGTTGCTCGGGTGTAATGAAACCTTTAAATCTAATCCATGGTACTGGAGCTCAGACACTTCGCACGTTGGCACGAAAGACTAAAAAGCAAGCGCTGTTTCAAGTTAAAGCGAAACCGTAGACTGAAAGAAAAAGAAATGGATGTAAGTCAAATTTTGATTTCCTGGTATCGATATCAAATAAGCATTTTTCGTCGTAAACTGAATTTTGAAGGCTAAGTAAGTCTGAGTAAATAGTATCATGACTGAGACTAAAAATTACAATTATACATACTTAGAGCCAAACCCGAAGCAAAAGCTAAAATAAAAGGGCTGAAAAATACAAGCTGATAAACAGACACACACAGATATCTTGCCTTTTATATATATATATATATATATATATATATATATATATATATATATATATATTAACGATCTTCTGCACTATTGTAAGAACTGCAACCTTAAAACGTTTGAATATCGTTTCTTAAGTCTTTCTCTATGAGTGTATCAATTTTGATTAAAATCAGACGACTCCTTCTATAACTCAATTTTTTCGATTATCGATTTTCGATATTTATCGAGGGTCCTCGACACAAAACCTAACTAAGAACACTAGCAGACGCTTATAGTACAACTGTGTAAATTTTAAAAGAATCGGTTCTGCCGTTTCGGAACCTATAGGTAATGGGCACACACAGAGACAAAGTTCCATTTATAAATAAGTTTAGATTATTATTATGTCATTTTTCATCATATTTCGATTTCTGCTTTGGTCTCACTACCAACCAAGTCTGCGGGAAGACATATGGCAGGTCGTGGCGTGTTGCTATGACTCCATTTCATGTTTTTCTATCTTCCCTATCATCCCCAGCATTACATAGATAAGGTTTTCCTTAGTCTGTACTTAAGACAATTTTTTGTATATCTCTTAAGCTGGGGTATCCAAGGATTCTTTCAATGTGTTGTTTTGTTCCATTTTTTATCATTCCAAGTGCACCTACTATCACTGGCACAACTCTTATTTTCAATTTCCACATTTTTTCTATTTCAATTTCCAGGTCTTTATATTTTGACAGTTTTTCAAATTCCTTGATTGCTATGTTACAATCCGATGGACAAGCCATATCAATTAATAGAAAAGTTTTCTCCTTCTGGTTTTTAACAATAATGTCTGGCCTGTTTGCTTCAATTTTTCTGTCTGTGTAGATGGTGTAATCCCATAGAATGGTTACATCTTCTATTTCTGTAACCGGTGCTGGGTGATGTTCATACAAGTGTTTGTTTACAGATTTTCCATAATGTTTGCACATTGCCCAATGTAAATATTGCCCAACTCTATCGTGGCGATTTTTATATTCATTTAGAGCAAGCACAGAACAGCCTGAGATTAGGTGGTCTATTGTTTCTTGGTGTTTATAACAAAACCTGCATTTTGGATCCATATTATTATGCATAATATTTGCCTGAAAGTTTCTAGTGAAAAGACTTTGGTCTTGTGCTGCAAGAATAAAGCCTTCAGTTTCAGACTTTAATCCAGATGCACGTAACCATCGATGAGTATTAACTTTGTCAACATTGGATTTATTGGCACGTTCTGGATATAGGCCATGCAGAGGTTTGTCTTGCCAGCGCTGTTTCATCTGTTCAAGAGCTTTATCTTTGGCTTTCATTTTCATATTTTTTGCCGCAATATTTGGTACTTGGCTTCTGTTTTCCTTTTCTACAGAATCTACTAACTGTAAATCTTATTTGTATTTACTGCCTTCTTTTATTATTGAATTTTTTTTCTTTCTTTCTTCATGTTGCCTTACTAATTGTATCATCCAATCCTTTGTTGTTTCTATGTATGTTAGTAAGCCAATAGTTGTTGTCTTGTATGACAATTCCAGCTGAATAAGACCTCTTCCAACTTCTTTACGGGGTATGTATAGACGGTCTACATCAGCCTTTGGATGATGCATCTTATGCTTAGAAAGAAGCTTTCTTGTTTTAGAATCCATTCGCCTGATATCGTTTAGATTCCAGTTTAAGATGTTCAAGCTATATTGGACAACTGTGATTGCAAGGCTATTAATGGCCATAACTCTGTTCTGTGAATTTAATTCAGTTTTTAATATCATTCGTAGCCTTCTATAGTGCTCTTTACGCACTATTTCTTTCATTTTTTTGTGGTGAATGTTTTCACTCTAATTTACACCTAGGTATTTATAAGCTTCTTCTGGTTTCAATTCTTTTATTGTTACAGCAGGGTCTAAGCTAATTGAGGATGTTTCTTGTATTGATCCACGTTAAACTGTAGCTTTAGCACATTTATTCAAATTGAATTTCATTCCAATGTCTTCGCTGAAGCATTTTACAGTTTGCAGAAGACCTTCCAGCTCATTATCATTCTTATCATATAACTTTAAGTCATCCATGTAAAATAGATGGTTTATTTTCTTTTGGCCTATTTTATAACCACATTTTGTCTTATTAAGTTGACTGTTTAGTGCTATTAATGACATTCAGAATAGTAAGGAAGACAAAGAATCACCTTGAAATATACCTCTTTTGATGTTTATTTCATCAGACTCATAGTTTCCATTTATATGATTGATTTAAAGTGTTGTTTTCCATATAGACATGCACTGTTTGATGAAATTGATGATGATGGGCGATATCTTGTATATATTTAAAGTCTTTAAAATCCAGGGATGTGGCACACTATCGAATGCCTTTCGATAATATATCCAAGCAGTACTAAGATTTTTCTTTGTATTGTAGCAGTTTTCCAGGATCATTTTGTTAATTAGCAATTGGTCTTTACATCCATAACAGCCACGTTTGCACCCTTTTTGTTCAAGCGGTATCATGTCATTTCTTTCTAAGGATAATTATGTCTGTTTTGTTAAAATAGATGTTAATAGTTTATCTGTTGTCGGAAGAGATGTAATTGGTCTGTAGTTTTTCGGGTTGTTTGTGTCATCATTCTTGGGTAGAAGAAATGTAATTCCTTTTGTCATCCATGCAGGAATTTTAGTGGGATCGTCAACCATTTCTTGAAGTTCTTTGGCTAGTTTCTTATGTGCTGTATTTAAATAATATAGCCAAAAGTTAGGGATTTTATCTATACCTGGGAATTTCCAATTGTGTGCTTTTTTTAGTGCAAATTTAACATCCTCTTCTCTAATTCCAGCCCATGTCTGTTCTGGTTTATTTTTCATTCGTTCTATCTCTTGTGAAATCCAATGTACTTCATTGCTATGTTCTTTAGGGCAAGCCCATATCTTTTCCCAGAACTGTGTAACTTCTTCCATTTTGGGGGAGGAGGACATTCACTTCAATTCTTTTTTTACCTATTTCCCTGTAAAATCTCTTTGTGTCGGTTTGAAAAATCTTGTTTTGTCTGTAAAATCTTGGTCTTTTCTTATAGCGCCTTATTCTTTGAGCCTTCAGTTGTATTTTTTGCTTTATTTTTTCTTTAGTTAATAGGACTTCATTTTCATTTCTAATGTTGTATTTTCTTTCGACTCTTCTGCTTTTCCTAGTTCTTACATTTATTCCTCTACTCAGTTCATCCAGTACTGATAGTTCACTTCTAAGTTGTTCGATTTCTTTTTCTATTTTTCTTTTCCAAGGTGGATCTTCATGTTTGCGAGACTGCCTTGTTTTTAATTTGATGTTTAATTTTTTTGTTGCTGCGATTGCTGATGCATATATTATTATTATTATTATTATTATTATTATTATTATTATTATCTGCATGGAATTTAATTAGTTTTAGATGCTGAATGAGAGGAAGACCGTTCACAAATGCTTGACATCCGCTGCATAATTTACTTAAAGTACAAGTTTTAAGATTTATGTCTCATACATAACACAACGTGAAATATTTTCTGTCATTTTAAACGATCTAGGCTGTATGACGTAATTTTAGAATAGAATTATTTTCTTTAAATCCTATCGCCCAAAGCAAGGAATTTTTCTGCCACTGTTTTGTAGGGGGTTACACAGAAGAAAAGTTATGAGAAATGTTATGGGGGTATCAGAAATGGGTAAAAAATGACGATAATACTGATGAGAGTGGGGCAGATTTGGCAGAAGTATGCAATGCACGATTTCAATTTAAGACAATCAGAATTTACATGCTATATATAATCGATTGCATGCAAAACAATAATGAAAAAAAAAAACAGAAACATTCTTTAAACTTCAGACGACACCTTCCAATTTTCTTCTGTTATCGTAATTGGTGGTGACAAAGATACTCTGGCTAAAGAAATGCGCATGGGATTTACTCGTATTTTTCTAATATTACATCTTTTTTGTTTTGTGGTGATGGTGGACGTGTCTGTATAACTGATTTCTAATTTTCTTTGCCAAACTTCATTCAAATCTCCATGACATTGTTTTAACATACCCACCATATCCGCTATTAAACTATAGAATAAAATTATAATAATTCAGTTAGTACGATCATCGTTACAATTTTACTTTTTCTAAATCTACGCTCTAAACATTTAAATAAAACATTATGAGTATTTTTAATTTAATTCTTTAGCAAATAATGAACTCAATGATTTGAGGACATAATTTTTAGTGAAACAATGAGTATTACTATGCATTATTTTTATACTGGGAAAAATTCATTTTATGAAATATATGATGCCTAAAATACTCAAATTGATTTCGTGACTTTTTGTAGTTTTACAAGATATTTTTTCATTTTACTCTTGAAAATCATTAAAATAGTTCAGCTTATTTTACATTCAAGTGAAAAACCATTCTTGATTCAAATTGAAAATTATATCCAGACCAATTTCTTTCTAACTGTCGTCACGTGACTTCCCTCTGTCTTTTCTACAATTATTTTCATGTCAACTGTTCTGATGAGCTTTTACCTCTGTACCTTTACTACATGAATCAATTATCATGTCTTCTTAAACTCTGTTTCTTTATTGTACTTTTCTCACTCAACCCTAATAATCTCAATAAATTCTTATCTTTCTCGTTCATTCCCTGTACTTCCTTACGTTCGAGTGGTATTTTCGCTTTGCATGAGGTGAAATTATAAAAAATGCTTTTGAAAAAAGATATATTAGGACTGTTGAAAGACTTTTTATTTCATAAAGTTATTAGAATAAGCCAGAACCATTACTAAGATAAAAAAAAAACACATTGTATTTGCATAGAAAAACAGAAAAGATAGTTCAGAAATACCTCTACTTACTGAAATTTTAATCCTATATAGCGAGGCCATCCCAAGATATCAAGAAATCCTTATTTTTAAGTTATCTACTATGTCGCTTCACAACGTTGATTGTCAGGACTCTCTACAATACGGCCGTATTTCGTTCTTACTAATTTTTCATTTTTTTTTTTTCATCTATCGTAAACCGTGATCACCAAACTATTCATAAGTTAGATTGTGCGATGTTTTTTTATCAAAGTTCATTTTTCTCCTGATGCACCCTAGAAATTCTAATTGATTATATCTTATCTTTTTTGTATTTCCTTTAAAAATCGTTCATTAGTACCTGGTATTATTGTCATCCTTTTGTTGAACCATCTTCTCTTTGTTTCAAGTTTCTATTTATACCAAGATTAATTATTATTTGACAGAATCGGAAAAAAATATAAGATATGCACATGTTGATAGTAAACTCTCACATACACCCTCACAGATGCGTGCACATGACTATAATCTACATCAGGCAGCAAGGGCTCTAAACGAGCGATTCTGAGGAGCATGTAACTACCTCTTAATTGCCTTTGTTCTGTAATAGAGTAAATAATAAACCAGCGGTAACAGGCAAAAGGTTTTAAATAAGGAACACCAATAAGATTATTTCTGACAGAGGTTACGGTTATTAGCCTAAGCAAGAATTAATATTGTAAGTTATAATAGAGGCTGCCAGGAATTGGAACTCTTATAATAGGAGTGATGAGTAAATCCCATACTGAGTTATAACACGTGGGAAAATTTTTATTTTGCTTCGACGCACATGATAACATTGAAGACTAGAAATTTGACCCATGTTGTTTTATTTTTTCTTTGTTGTGTTCAAAAAAAGATGATACAAAAATACAGATATTCTTGAAGTACGTAAGAAATATTAGAACATATAACAAAAATACAACAACAGCAATAGAAACATTAGCAGCTATTGAAATTACAGAAACAACATCACAACATAATTAACATAATTCAGAAAAAAAAAATTACCAGAGGTCCTTCCCTCCCGACGCGGTGACAAATGCCTTACCTGAATTCATACTCGATTCACGTAATGAAATTTTCACCACCTTTTAAATGGAAGGGGCAAATTTTAAAAGAAACATGCTGTGACCAGGAAGAAGTAAAAATAACAAACATATATTTTGTTGAGAAACTTACGAATGAGAGAATATAAAAAATCCTCTAATTGTGTACTACACCAAGAAAAAAAAAACAAGAGATCTTTGATTTGAAAATATTCTGACTAAAGCTTTTTACCGATTTTTAATAAGGTGCATTATTCAATAATTTCTGGAAATGTATAAACCTGACAAAAAGAAGACATTAATTTTGTCACATATGCTAGGATCGTTAATAAGGAACGTGAAAGATTTCGAATAAGGGAATTAACCCTGGACATTTCATTTTCGTCCAAGGGTTAATGGCAAAATAAGACGCAGAAAAACGAGAATTTTAACGAAACTTGTGCAAAATATTAAATTGGAACTAAAGAAAATATGGGACGAATGTCAGAGAATGCTAAATTTGAGATGTGATGCCAAAGAAAGCGAAAAAAATAAGAATAGGCATATATATATAACGAAGAAGAATGTGGAAAAAAATTAATCCATATTTCAGATGTGGAAGATTACATCTCGGAAACGTACGTCCCTTTAAAAATTCATAACGCTACAAGTGCGGAAAAGAAGGACAAAAAGGATATCCCAGAAAAAACTCGTATGCAGCGTTTTCAATGGAAAAATAATCACAGGAAATTTAAAAAAAAACATGTATATGTGTAAATAAAAAATTCAGATGAAAAAATGCAGCTAGATACTGGTAGAGATATACTAATAAATGAAGCCATATAAGAATTAAACGGAAAACCTATATTAAAAAAACAGATTTCGAAAATCGCAAGTAGCGTGTCAGGCGGGGAATTATTTTTATTAGCGAAATGATTTGAACCGTTTTAGTCCATAATAAATGTTTATATTTTCAAAATATTACAAAATTATTTGGTACTAACTGGATTGAATTATTTGAGCCGTGGAATTTACCTATAAATGTTTATTGCAAAAATGTATGTGCATATGCGACCATTTAAAAATAGTGTAAAAAGTTTAAAGGCAGAAAAAGGTTTTCGGGATGGTTTGGGTCGCTGTACCAAATTGAAATCGAGGTCAGCTGAAAAAAGGTCGACCACAGTATTTTAAGCGATACATACTGTACCATTCTTAGCATTGGATCACGTAAAGAAATAATTAGAAAAAGGATGTCTGTTGTGGTGCAGTGGATATCGGTTCGAAACGACAAATCGTGGAGCCGAGTTCTAATTCCAGTTGAATTCTCTGCATTCACTTTCACACAACTACCCTTGGGAAAGGTATTAATTCGTATCTTCCCTCCAGTTATTGGCTAAATAACAGGACAGATTGGGTTCTGTAACATTGGCTGGCAAACAGTCTACCGCATGGCAAAACTACTGCGGGATAATCTTCTTCCCAGTCATGTCTCTTCCGAGACATGATCGCCCAAAGTGTGTATCACGTATGGCACATAACTGATTGACTGAATATAACATTTGGAAAAATAATTAAAACTTTTACTGGGTATAAAGTGGGGGGGTCGGTTTTCTATTGTTATGAAGTAGTAGACTGATCCCCTACTAATTACTACTTAATCATATAATACGTCCCTTCCTCCTCTAATTATGAGTCAAATAATAGGACAGATTGGGTTCTATAGCCTTTGCTTGCAACCAGACTACCGCAGAATAGCTACCTACTGCGGGATAATCTGCAGTAGTCATGTCTCTTTCGAGACATGATCGCCGAAAGCGTGTATCACGCATGGCACTTAATTGACTGACTGAAGTAGGTAAAATTGAAAAGATTAACTATTCAAGATGGTTAGCACCAGAAATGTCTGTTAAAAAAGAGTTAATAAAATTCGTAATTGTAGTAATTTTTGGACAGGTTTAAACAAGAGTTTATTTTCTCATGATTACATACACTACATACTGACAACTCCAGTGGAAATGTTTGTGAAGGTAAACGGTGGAAATATTTTGTTACAAGGCTACAAGGATTTTTATACTAGCAAGCAACTAAGAAATTAAGAAATTTATATGCAGAATTTGAAATCGCAACCAATCAATATGTGGCTAATTTTTTTTTTTTTTTGAACGATCAGACCGAGGGCCATTTTATGAAATTTCTTGCTTCGCTTGAATTTCGCATTTCATTTTATTCACTGATTTGTAGAACGAATAACCACCAGTAAGTACTCACAGCCAAGGAAATTCATATCATCTACCCACAGTCAGCAGTTGAAGGCAGAATTTTAATATTTGGAAAAAGTTTTCCAAAGGAATTGAAAAAAAAAAGAAATATAAATTAACACGACATACTGAAACAAAAAAAAGACAAAGGAACATGCTGATTCATCTGTCTGTTGCGATACTTTAAAATGGGTGCAGAATAGAGACTGCTGTAAATAATAATGAGATGACTTATTTAGTGCTACAAAAGTTCAGAGACATAATCTTCTAAATCATAAAGGGACGTAGCACATAAAATACATTTTTCTCATATGTCTCTTTTACTAATGGCCAAGCATTGCCATCTTTCAATCAATAGTCTTTTCGTTTTACATTTTTACTCATTGAATAATAGGATCTTTATTTACGTTCCCAGACGAAATCAAAAATGGCATCCGCTTAACTTATGTTGTGATGATTTTACACGCTGTTAATAAATCCGGAGAGGTCTACGAGTTTTTCTAGAATCGACTCGATGTCATGGTTAAATAAATCCCGTTAGAAAACGCATCAATATCGTATATTTTTCTTGAAATTATTCTATTTCTAATTCACTGAACTTACTAGGCTGTTGCCTTTCAATAATCAGGTTTTTTAGGTAGATATACGTTAAAATACACATGGCATAAAAAAACTTTTATTAATTTAACTTCTTTAACTTATATTAAAACTCCAACAGACAATGAGATATGAAAAAAAATCTGATACTTTTCTTCTGTGTTATTTTGCTTTCATTGGAAAAGAATGTTTCATGTAAATTCGATTTTTGAATTTTTAAAGCTGGGTGTCATATATTCTTTGTTTATTATTAGTTCCCAGATACGATTTGTCTGCTATGCTCGGTATAAAAAGGTTTTTAATAACCTGATTCTTTCAGAATTTTCTTAAAACCTTTTATTCTTTCAGAAGTTCGATACTGTCCAGTATTTAACTAATTCCGTAGCATTTGAAGATTATTTTTTGGCTACCATACATGATCAGCTATTCTTGGTAGTATTGTATCGCAAGTGATAATGATGTTCAATGTATTTTCAACGATGCCTGTAGGGATTGGATGTTGTAGAGACCAGACAAAAAAAAATTATCTAAACGTAAAAAAAAAGACAGACAGTCGCAGTTATCTGATGCTTATCTTTGACTTTGTCTATCTCATTCAATTGAGTTCTATCTATCTATCTATCTATCTATCTATCTATCTATCTATCTATCTATCTATCTATATATATATATATATATATATATCGATTTATGTCTATCTATCTATCTATCGATCAATCTCAGTCGATTTATATCTCTTTATCTATCTGTCTGTTTGTCTATCTATCTCAGTCGATTTCTATCTATCTATCTATCTATCTATATATATATATATATATATATATATCGATTTATGTCTATCTATCTATCTATCTATCTCAGTCGATTTATATCTCTCTATCTATCTGTCTGTTTGTCTATCTATCTCAGTCGATTTATATCTATCTATCCATCTGTCTGTTTGTCTATCTCTATATATATATATATGTATATATATATCGATTTATGTCTATCTATCTATCTATCAATCTATCTATCAATCTCAGTCGATTTATATCTTTCTATCTATCTGTCTGTTTGTCTATCTATCTCAGTCGATTTATATCTATCTATCTATCTATCTATCTATCTATCTATCTATCTCGATTTATATCTATCTATCTATCTTTCTATCTACCTCAGTCGATTTATATCTATCTATCTATCTATCTATCTATCTATCTATCTATCTATCTACCTCAGTCGATTTATATCTATCTCTATATCTTTCTATCTACCTCAGTTGATTTATATCTATCTATCTATCTATCTATCTTTCTATCTACCTCAGTCGATTTATATCTATCTATCTATCTATCTTTCTATCTACCTCAGTCGATTTATATCTATCTATCTATCTATCTATCTATCTATCTATCTATCTATCACATTCTGTTTAAATCTATCTATCTATCTATGTATCTATCTATCTATCTATGTATCTATCTATCTATCTATGTATCTATCTATCTATCTATCTCTCTATCTATCAATTCTGTTTAATTCTATCTATCTATCTATCTATCTATCTATCTATTCTTTTTATTTCTATTTATCTAACTATCTATCATATTCTGTTTATTTCTATTTATCTACCACATTCTGTTCATTTCTATCCATGTCATTCTGTTCATTTCTATCTATCATATTCTGTTCATTTTTATCTATCTCATTCTGTTCATTTCTATCTATCTATCACATTCTGTTCATTTCTATCTATCTATCTATCACATTCTGTTCATTTCTATCTATCTATCTATCACATTCTGTTCATTTCTATCTATCTATCTATCTATCACATTCTGTTCATTTCTATCTATCTATCTATCACATTCTGTTCATTTCTATCTATCTATCTATCTCATTCTGTTCATTTCTATCTATCTATCTATCTATCTATCTATCTATCTCATTCTATTCATTTCTATTTCTATCTATCTATCTATCTATCTCATTCTGTTCATTTCTATCTATCTATCTATCTATCTATCTATCTATCTATCTATCTATCTATCTATCTATCTATCTCATTCTGTTCATTTCTATCTATCTATCTATCTATCTATCTATCTATCTATCTCATTCTGTTCATTTCTATCTATCTATCTATCTATCTATCTCATTCTGTTCATTTCTATTCTATTTCTATCTATCTATCTATCTATCTCATTCTGTTCATTTCTATCTATCTATCTATCTATCTCATTCTGTTCATTTCTATCTATCTATCTATCTATCTCATTCTGTTCATTTCTATCTATCTATCTATCTATCTCATTCTGTTCATTTCTATCTATCTATCTATCTCATTCTGTTCATTTCTATCTATCTATCTATCTCATTCTGTTCATTTCTATCTATCTATCTATCTCATTCATTTTTCTATTCTATCTATCTATCTATCTATCTATCTATCTATCTATCTATATATATATATATATATATATATATATATATATATATATTCACAATTACCTGAATATCTATATCATTCTCTACATACCTATCTATTTATCTATATATGACCGACTATATATAGAGCATTATTTCCAACAACATGTTGTTTTAAATTATGTGACGCTATCGTTGATAGAGACTGACAAAAGACAAGTGAGAATGAAAATCTTTTTGAAGTGTTATGCCTGTGAGTTTGGAATGACCATCAAATAAACACAACCGGTGTATAAAGAGTCATCACATTCTCCATCATCCAGTAATGATCTGATTAGTGGGTCGTCAACCAACATTGCATCTGCAAAATGAACATCCGTTGAAAGAGCTATGGAACCAACATTTAAGCTAGACGTCACTAGCCATTTCTTCAAAATGAATGGTCAAACTATTAGCAAGATTGTACTATACGCTGTAATATTCATTAATGATTTGACAGTGGGACAGTAGATGAAGACTCACGAAAAAAAAAACAACAAAAAAAAACAGCCAATATGAAATCAATCATCACCGTCAGTTTTATATGGCCGCACGCATGGACGTCTTTCAAATCACCTTTCATTAATCTGACAATTTCTTTTGTAATGAACTCCGGACTGACTTTATTGATAAAAAGATAAAGAGGAAAAACACGTCAACTCTGTCACCAGCCACAATCCGCGAGAAAACTTCACCCAAAGTCATAATATAATTACCATTCTTATAAATCAACAGTGAGTCTGTATTAGATGTGGGATGTACTACTATTAGATATTTTTAATTTTGTTTATTCTTTGAGTAAGGATAAGAAAAGAAATAAAACTAGTTTCTTCCAAATTATTTTATGTAATAATTTTGCACCAACTTGTCGTTTATTACTAAATTCTTTCGACGAATCTTTTTGTCTAAATGTAAAACAAAATTGCGACCTTTGCTTTTTAGTTATCGATTTGTATTTTCTGAAAATATTTTTGAATGGGCAACAAAACTGTAACTACGTTACATCTGACACACCAGGGACTTTTTCGACCGAAGGAAAATTATTTGTATGGAATTTTCTAAACGTGCATTAAATGAAACCTATTCTATCATTCAAAATCATTAAAATGACTCAGGCGTTTTCTTTTATTCTTTCTTTTATTTTTGAAAAGTATTCTCACAAACAGCATGGTGTTAATGCAGTGAAGCCATTTAAGAATTCGGTTGCACTTAAATTTTACTATCACACAAACTCAGCCAGTCACTTGCAAAAACAAGCATGTATTTACAAAAATCTTCGTATATATATATATATATTCTTTTTTATATATTTATACTCACACGGATGTGTGTTGTGGTGCATTGGATATCGGCTCGGAACGAGAAATCGGAGAGCCGAGTTCGAATTCCAGTTGAATTCCTTGCGTTCACTTACGCACAAATACCCTTGGGAAAGGTATTAATCCGTCTATTCCTTCCAGTTATGGATTAAATAACAGGACAGATTGGGTTCTATAGCCTTGGTCGGCAACCAATCTACCGCAGAAAGCAATGGCAACCTACTGCGGGATAATTTTCTGCTCAGTCAGTCATGTCTCTTTCGAGACATGATCGCCCAAGCGTGTATCACGTATGGCACTTAAGTGACTGATACTCACACTGGAATTGGAATACCTATATTTCTCTAGCACTAATATATCCATTATGTTACACAGATAAAAACTTGATCTTATTTCTGTGGATTTGTACAAGACCAGTTCTACTAACGTAATAATAATAATAATAATAATAATAATAATAATAATAATAATAATTATTATTATTATTATTACATAGTTGCGTTAAATTAAATAATAAAACATCTTTGTATCATTTTCCTAGTATCTCTAACTAGAAAAGCAGTCTCAAGCAGCTGTACTGATCAAAATGGCAGAGGATCATTCCTTAAGAAGCATACTAAGTAATTCTTCCCATGTTATGTCATATGTATCCTTCTGTATGGCAGAGAATAGTGAAAATATTTTTTTATTCTTTTAATAAGCAGAAGTGACACACAAGGCAGAACGTTACTGAGTTATATTTTCTTGAACCAAGAGTTAGAAATTTGTAACCCATTATTATTCTTTTTAAATTAAATATTAGTATAGAAACTTCGTGTCATATTCTTTACGCACAAATAATATTTTTTCCTGTAAAAAAAATTAAATTTTAACGACTTTTTTGAAAAAGTTCTAATACAGTAGTCATATGCAATAAATAAAAAGATTTACATATTATATAATAAAATACTCGTATCTGAATATTCTCTGTTCTCCAGAGAAACTGATTTAGCAGTCTAGGTAAAAAAGCGCCCAACATCTTTTCAAATAAATATAACTTCCCACTCGTCCGACTATTATCCCTACATTCTTTATATATAGAGAACCGGGTTTACAAGGTGAGTAAAAGACAATTACAAATATAATCTTTATTGGCAGTGAAACTGATATATCATATAGATTATTAAAAAGTGTTAATTTTTAATTATATTCGCAACGAAGGAACAAACTAACTGTAATTTCCAATGCATCAATCTGCTGTTAACAATTTAACGTTATAGAATCGCGTCTAAAACGGTGAGACAGTGATTACCCGCTCAAACCTCATAACGCATCACTTTCAGGAAAAAATACCGACAGCGATAACAGATTGTTAAAATTTAAGCAAGCATAACGCCAGCATTTCAGTCTAATAACCGATTCCCATAGCAACCGTCAGCCATGATTGCCAACGAAAAGAAAATTGTATTTAGAAAATGATATTATTAGCGTTCCATCAAATATTTTATTTATTTTTTATCAATCAAATGTAGGTTTCTTTACTTTCAAAATATTAACTTTTCAGCTATTTTTTATTTATTTTTATCAAGGAATTTTTTTTTCAATTTTCTTTTATTAATATTTTCTTTATAACCTATTTTTAAAAGTAATTTAAAAAATAAAAGTTTACAGTATAAATCGGAAAGAAGGTAAGATGGTTCCTATACGGACAAGTGACAACGATAATTCAGGGACCTCAGATATAAATAAATAAATAAATGAACTAAAGTGAAATCAATAAAAAAGAAAGGAAAGGAATAAAATAAATAAACAAATTGAAACAAAAAAGTCAAAAGAAAGAAATATATTAACTTTATTTAGTTAATATATATATATATATATATTTCAATTTTTGTTTCTTGTTTATTTATTTCCCTTTTTCTCATTTATTTAAGGGAAAACGAGAGAGGAAATCAAATAGAAACTTGAATAAACACATAATAAAGATAAGTATAACTGAACAGCTAAAGAATGAAATTAGAGAAAAATAGAAAAAAGAAAATAAATCAAAAATAAAAACGTCACAAGAAATAATAGACTCAATAAGTAAATGCAGAGAAAAATGATGCAACCTAAAAATATAAAATTGCAACAAATAACAGAAAGTACACAGAATGAAGAAAGTACGTAATTATCAAATCATTGAACGAACGTTTATTTTAAGGTCTTGGAAAAGACCTTTTGCTGAGTGCTTCGCTATAATTTTAATGTAAGATTTTATTAATCCAAGGCAATACAGGTTCATATTTTGGAAAGTTAACAATTGTTCTTGCCAAAGACAAAGACTCAAAACCGTAAAATATTAGAATTATTATCTTCTGTTAATATATGATAACATTTTATGGTCCATCATTGAAAGTTGAACAACGATGGTTTCTGAAAATTGCTGTAAGCACAGAGTAGATACGTTAACTAAATCTTAGAAGGGTGGAGAGTATCTATGCAAATAATGTATTCAGTTAATATATTATTCAAATACAGGTGTCAACCTCCTATTATTTAAGTTATAGTTACGAGAATTTTATGAAGTCTTTTTTTAACATAATAAATATTAACATGAAAATTTATTATATATATATATATATAATATATATATAGCATAATAATGTTTTAATATCACTACAAAATTAGCTATTTTCTTTCAAGATGTCTTCGATCTCGACTTGGCAGCTCGGACACAGTCACTTTCTCACCGGCGCAATGTGGATTCCCTGTGTCTCCTCTACATTTACTTTCACGGCTTCTGCTCTGATGAACTTAACTCACAGGTGCCCGTTATATACAAATTTACTCGAGCCACAAGATTAGCAACTAGGTCCCACCCTTTTACCGTGAAACCAACAAGATGTAAACACAAATTCTTTGCCAGCAGGTTCTTTTCTGGTACTTCCAGCTTGTGAAATTTCCTTCAATTTACTTGCTTCCCTGACAGATACAATCTTTAAGAATTTAAATGTAAAGTCAATAGCCATCTCCTATCTAATTAACTTGCATCCTTACTCTCATGCTCTCATCCCATTACTGCAGTATTCTCATCCCTTTTCTACCCGCTTCCTGACACCCCTTTATACTGTCACTCCTTCTCATAAAATTCCTCCTATGTAACCCCCTGCACAACAGAGGCAGTATAATGCCTTGCTTAGAGCGATACGATTATTTGTTATGGGGAAATATTCCTCAGATAATGGACTCTCCCTCCTATATTAATAAGAGTTAACAGGAAGTTAACGGAAGGAGCTCTTAGGATGTTCTTGGGGAGTTCTTGGAAGTTCATAGGAATTCTTTAAACTTCTATTGGAGTTCAGTAGAACTACTAGGCAGTTGATATTAGTTGGCAGTTAGTCGAATACTAAGGAGTCAGCTTTTAGTGGAAGATTACCAAGCTTCTAACATTTTCGTTACGTTATGTCGATTAGTAACTGACATAGCCCGATTATAAACTTCAGTGCGAAAAACTAATTCACAACATTATTAAAAAAAAAATTAATCTCTCGGGAAAATTGCAGACAAAGTGCTGTTGTTAAGTTCTTGTGTATAATAGACCACATCATCTTTCGTGTTATTTTTAAGGAAACTTAAAAAAATAACAAGAAATAAAAAAGGGACTGTTCGAATAAACTTTTTTACTGTGAGGATATTTTTGTGTTTCTACGAATTATGTACAACGAGTATGACATATATACATACATGAAAATATGGAAATAGCGATAGCTAAATGCATAATACGCACACACACATACGCAATAATTTCCACAAACTGGCCATCCATGTGTAGAAATGAAAAATGGAGAAGACACTGATGTAGCATGGAGTACATAAAGTAACCCAAACTTTACAACAGTTGTTATTTTGTGCTACCTCATGAGTTAAAAAGACCGTAATGTTTAGTTTAAAATTAGAATTAAATATTTATGGCATACTAAGGTATATTGGAGTTAAGGAAAACGAATAAATATTGTGTGGGTCATTTTTTTTAGTGAAGAGTTTTTTAATTTTAAATTTTTATTGAGGCATAAGCGATAAATGAACAATTTTAATTCATTAAATTTTAGGAAAACTATTTTCGATATTTACATAAAACGCGCAATTCATCTCTAAGATTCAACCATATTTTATTTTTGGTGTAATTAAAATCGGCTGCTTTTCATTCAGTCACAGTTGGCAGATTTCACAGAACGACTTAGAGATTCTTGTTTTTTCCAGAATTTTCTACCTAATCTTCAGCTTCATAGTTCATTATAATTCTCACTTTTGATTGAATATTATTGACACACATTAAAGCATATTTTCCAACAACCACTCCCTACTTTTCTAAATAACCATGAATTCATCTTATATTTTCTAAATAAATCATCTTCACCATGTATTTTAAAGTATCACTTGAAGAAGAACAGTATTGTTCTGAAATATTAAAATTTGTGTGTATTGATAAAATTATTTTACAAACCATTGTAATAACAAAATTTCATTATTAATTTCGACATTCTATTGAGCACGCTTTTTAAAACTAAATGCATGAACAGTCGGTTTTAATGTACCTCTTCTTTCACTTCTTTATATTATATGTATATATATATATATATAGAGAGAGAGAGAGAGATATACAGAGAAAGGTAGATAGAATAGAAATTATACAAAAATATATCATTTTTATTACAAAGGAAATTACAAAATATAACTCTCTTTAATTCTCATATTTCGCAAGAGGCTTATATTTTCAAGTAAAATCCGTCTACCAACATACATATGAAGTTTATTTACGACTTAAAGGCAACCTTAAAAAATGCAATGCCTAATGTATTATATTATACATTGGCTTCCTAAAAAAACGTTTGTATATTTCTTTTAACAGCATACATTTCAATACTCAACAATATATCTATGTATGTTTTTTCAGCAACACGCTTACATTTTCTTCCCCAGACCTTCTCACTACAGGAATATGAAAGGTTATGATTTCAAAGGTCGTATTTCAAATAAATAGCCGCTTTTGGAAAACAGCGCTGAAACCATAAATATGCACATCAATTTGGTTGCGCATTTTCTTAGACGACAGTGTTAATATTCTTATTATACATCTTTTTTTTCTAACAATCGTGTGTTTTTAGTTCTTCCTTCGGTTATCATATATTGTTTCGAGATTTTACATAACTACGACATTGCTTCTTGTAAAAAAGACTTAAACTCCCTTTATTTAATTATCTCTTTTTCTATCAATCACGTACTTATAATTTTGAGAAATACTAAACTACTAAATTTATGATACTGTCATTTTCTAAATAAACCTTTCTTTTCGTTGCCAATCATGGCTAGCTGCTGCTATGGAAATCAGTTCTTAGACTGAAATGCTGACGTTTTCCTTGCTTAAATATTAACAATGAGTTCTCTCTATAGGTTGTCTGTATATTTTCCAGCGAAGTAATATTTGATCCTGCAAGTGATGCGTTATGAGATCTGGGCGCGTAGTTAATGTCCCACCGTTTTAGACGAGATTTATATAACGTGAAATTGTGATGTGCAGCTTGATGCATTGGAAATTACAGTCAATTTGTTCCTTCGTTGCGAATATAATTCAGAATTAACATTATTTTATCATTTTCATACTGTCACCTTTCACAAATTAAAACCCAGTAATGATATGCTTTCTTAATCAAAATCTAACCAAGAGCGGACTGATAAGCGGAACACTTACTTGCTAATATTGTTGGATATAAAATTCACATGTAATTATTCATTATTTTCTTAATTGATTTGATAAGCAAGAAAAAATAATTTACACTCTTTATATTATTTGGACTATTGTCCTCATCTTTATTGCCAATTGTACGACGTTTCGGGCATCGTACATTTCAGCCTTCTTCAGGTGCTAGGAATTTCAAACTGAATCCTTCAATAAGATCACTGGGCTATATCATTCTGATACCTTTGTGCAAAGCCTCTTTCGTAGGCATGAGTTATCTCCCTCTTACCCGTATCTAACTTGCTTGTTCACACTTCTTGTTGCCTGTTATTGTACTCAAAGCATTTTCGATCACGTCAGGAACAAAGAAACTTGATAAACGACCTCCCTGACGTGATCAAATCCCAAGTTGGCATAGACGCTGATTAAACCACCTCAGTAAGAAATCTGGCGAGGCAGCCAAAGCTAACCTCGCTATACAAAAATTTACTTGTGCAACCAGACTGGCAACAAGGTCCCACCATTTTACAGTTAAATCAACCAAATGCAACTGCTAATACTACGTCATCAGCTTCTGTACTCGAACTTCCGTATAATTTCTTCCCTGACGGATACAATCTCCAATAATATAAATGGAATGTGAAATTCACATCTTTCATCCACTTAACTCTAGCCCTTCCGTCGTCCTTTCCTCATCAACCCGTATGTCTTGTTCTTTTCCTTTGTCACTCTAACCTCACATCTTTCTTTACAGCCTTCTCTTGCTCTGTATCAGACACCCCCGTAACCGGTTCGTTTTTCTGTTCTCACCCCTTCTGCTTAAACGACGACTCTTTTTTATGTAGCCCCTTCGTCACCAGTGGGGTTACCGCCTTTCTTACTGTAAAAGGACAAAAAAAAAAAAAGCAAACAACCTACTCAACATTAGGTTTATAAGTCCCAGACTTTCAGTTATTCTTGTCCTTAAATAAAATATATGCCATACAATTTTGCGTACCTTTTTAGAACGTTTCGAGCAAATGTTTAATATATGTTAAATTAAAAAAAATGAACTTTTTTTTTAATCGTGTCACCCCACGCAAGGCATTCCACTGCCACTATAGCGCAGGGGGTTACATAAAGCCAGTGGGTATAGGAAATGTCAGAAGGAGGGTGATAGACCACTTAGGATGTACATAGGGAGAGAGTTGGAGAGAGTGAGTGTGAGTTAGTGTGTTAGGAGTTGTTTATTGACCCGACATTTAAACTCCTGGAGGTCGTAGCCGTCGGAGAAGCAAGATGCTATAGGGAATTCCACAGGCGGGAAGTGCGAGGAAAGAAGCTGTTGGAGTAGAAATTGCGGTTACATTTCATCGGTTTCACGGTAAATGGGTGGGACCTAGTTGCCAATCTAATATCTCGTGCAAACTCACTCCTAGTGGGCACGAGTGATTTAAGTTCGTCAGAGCAGAAGCCATAAAATTATTTATAGAAGAGGCACAGGGAAGCCACGTCACGCCGGTGAGAGAGTGACTGCAGGCGGTCAGCCAAGTCGGCATCAATCACATTACAGATTCTTCGCTGTATTTTGTCAAGAACCCCGAGGAGAACAGCAGGGGAACCCGACCAGATGTGGCAGCAGTACTCAATACACGGGCGGATGGTAGATTTATATACGTGCATGATAGATTCAGACGGAAAGAATTTCCGGGCCCTGCACATAGAGCCGACTTTCATAGCAGTTAATTTAGCAATGAATTCGACGTTGCCACTTGAGGTCCGCTGAGAGTGTCAGGCCAAGCAGGCGTAGTGCTTTACTCTCTGGGAGGCAAGCCTGTTCCATGCTAATGGGAGGGAGGTGCTGTTGTCTGTGGTGGTTAATTGACAGCAGCTTCGTTTCGGAAGATTTGTATTTTACGAGCCATTTCTTACCCCAATCCACCACGGATTGGAGGTCGTTTTCAAGCTCTGCAGCGAGGTTCGCCTTGTCACCAACACCAGATTTTTGATCGTGGCGAGAGTAAACTGTGGTATCATCGGCGTACATACCTACTTGTGATATTATGGCATCGGGGAGATCATTGATGTAGATTAGAAAGAGGGTAGAACCTAGGATAGAGCCTTGATGTACACCCGCGTTTGTAGGGTAGTTTTGGGAGGCATGTCCGTTTAATACCACCTTCAGTGTGCGGTTAGAGAGGAATGACCGGATTAAGTCCAACAAAAGTCCAGTTATGCCATATCTTTGCAGTTTCCGTAGAAGGCCGGCATGCCATACTTAGTGGAATGCTTTAGAGATATCCAAGTCGACGGTTCGGGCTTCACCATTCTTGTCGAGAGCCTGTTATATATACTCGGTGATGGTTGTTAGCATATCAGCAGTAGACCTGGTGAAGCGGAAGCCATACTGTTTGTCCGAGAGGAGCCCGTGAGCTGTGAGTTGCTGAACGACCTTGGATATATTGTTTTTATTAAAGAATAATGTACCAATGCGCTAGTGATTAAATGAATTCGATGTCATAAATATGCCTAGGAAAAGAAACGTTTCCCAGTTTCATCAGAGATTATATAAGAGTATATAGAAAAAAGATTTTATCATATTTAGACATGTTTTATATAAATCAAGCTATTGGGTGATTTCTCTTCTTCTGTGTCTCTTCAGCGACCATGGCTCTTCGACATTTCCTTATTTCTAATCAGGATAAAGGCTGTCTTTTTGATATTTTTAGTAAACCATGTCCTTCAATACATCTACACATGCTAGCCAGGTAGGATATGCGATATTTTCCTCTGTTTCTCGTGCCTTCAATCAATCCCGTGTTTATCAAATTTTTTTAAAAGCTCTCTTTCCTCCTTATATGACCTGGAAGTTTAAAATGCATATTTCTGATGTCTTCATTTTCTTTAAAACTTTGTCCTTGCTTCAATATTCAGTCCATTATATTCTCAGCTTCCTTCTGTCAAACCAGTTTTCTAATGCTTCAAGATTCTTCTTCAGTTTTTATGATAATGTTCAGCTTCAATGCCATATACTAGAACTAATATTACATAAAACCTTAGTACTTATTTTGTTTCTAATGAAATGTTTTGTTTCTTAATACAGTATCTTATATTGTGGCGTTCTATCACAGTGAGTCTTCGGATAGCCGTGACCCACTTTCCGTCCTCTGTTAAAAATATTCCAAGACAGTTAAATTTGTATACTGACTTAATTTTGCCATCTTCAATATGTAATTTGCATGTTGGGATATTCTTTTTGGTGACAACCTTGCATTCTGTGTTCTTGCAGTTAATAGTCATTTTTCTTGACTTCTTTAACTACATCTGTTGGAGATCCTGTATTTTCCTTTCGATGTTTTATTCTGCATATCGTGTTAAGATTGTAGCTGCCAGTAATGAATCCGCGTTGGACCTCAAATTCTCTCACTATCGCCTCACTCTATGAGTTGAATAAGTCAGTTTAGAAGACCCACTTACGTTTTTTACTTTTTTTTAACAATACTTGCGTGACAAATTATTACAAAAGTTCTCTCAGTATCGCCTCACTCTATAGGTTGAATAAGTCAGTTTAGAAGACCCACTTACGTTTTTTACTTTTTTTAGCAATACTTGTATGACAAATTATTACAAAAGTTCTCTCAGTATCGCCTCACTCTATAGGTTGAATAAGTCAGTTTAGAAGACCCACTTACGTTTTTTACTTTTTTTTAACAATACTTGTATGACAAATTATTACAAAAGTTCTCTCAGTATCGCCTCACTCTATAGGTTGAATAAGTCAGTTTAGAAGACCCACTTACGTTTTTTACTTTTTTTTAACAATACTTGTATGACAAATTATTACAAAAGTTCTCTCAGTATCGCCTCACTCTATAGGTTGAATAAGTCAGTTTAGAAGACCCACTTACGTTTTTTACTTTTTTTTAACAATACTTGTATGAGAAATTATTACAAAAGTTCTCTCAGTATCGCCTCACTCTATAGGTTGAATAAGTCAGTTTAGAAGACCCACTTACGTTTTTTACTTTTTTTTAACAATACTTGTATGAGAAATTATTACAAAAGTTCTCTCAGTATCGCCTCACTCTATAGGTTGAATAAGTCAGTTTAGAAGACCCACTTACGTTTTTCACTTTTTTAAATAATACCTGCATGACAAAAGTTCGTCAGCTTGTTTACCGACAAACATTTTGGCCGATTCAAAGCAAGCATATAAAGAAAAACATATCTTGATAGATAAATAAACACATCGTCCGCTATGGAATGACATACGAAAATACAAATGGGGTAGCATAATTGAGAGCACGTAAAATAAATCATGTTGATCCGTAAAAATATCAATGCAACATGGATAACTTCTTTTGTTAAGCAAAACCCTACAATGAGAAAATTTATCAGACTTGTTTTCAAAATTTACAAAGAAAAGTGAATGTGATTTATTCTTTCTTTCCGTTTGCAATGTGTCTTTTAGTTATATCTCTGAAACCCTGTTCTTCCAAAGATTTTCATATGGTCTTAGGTAGGCCATGCGCTGCTTTACTCTGATACTCTTGCTTTAAATAAATCAAGTAAGTGTCTGATCCTCCAAGAACTATTTTCTCATTGTTATTTAGAAATGTCAAATGTCTCTAACGCTATGTATAAGTTACTTTTATTTTTTCATTTTCTCTAAAACTTTAATGTTGCTAACGTGTTCAGTCAATAGTATACTCAGCATCTTCATATGGCACGACAATTCTGTTACGTCGAGTCTCTTGTCCATCTCTGACGATATTGTTCAGTATTCACTTTTCTACAGGAAGACCTTTACTGCATAACATTTCAGTACTTTTTTCTTTGTTCGTCGTCGTCTCAAGGCCCGTCGGTGATACACCTATTGTACGAAAAGTCCATTATTTTCTGTCGCGGTCTAAATATAGTGGGAGGCAGTTACTTTTCTCAGAGACCATATGCAAGGTGGATTTGTCTTCGAAATTAGATTCCTCTTGCTTTTGCCTAAATAGACAAGACCTTCATAACAGCACATTGTTTGATTTCAGATTTTTCATTCTTCTAATTTGGTTTCCAACAAAGGCAATAATATTCACGACATTTCGCTCGACATTCTTCCGGTGATTGGAATTTTGAACTGAATTTTTGAATTTTTGATAACTGGGATAGATTGCTCTCGTTTCATGAGCTCAGTGAATAAAAGCCTTGGTTGAATCCAGTGACATGACCAAAAGTGTTGAGTTTAAAACATGGTTACGATAGTATTGAGAAAAATGCTTAGAGAGTTGAGTTAAAGGGTGATAACTAAAACATTCGGAAGTGGCTTGACGTGTGGGACGAGAATAATTTACTCCGGTGATCGAGATAAATTGTTCAGTTTAAAATTTCATTCAGCTGAAGAAGGTCGGAGCGTACAATATCTATACATCTTCTAATTCATTCATATCTCACTCCTCATTTATCACTACCATAATATCTTTAATCCTTTAACATCAGAGGTTCTCAGTATGCGTATTAGCTGACATTTACTATAATGAATGTAGATAAAAGTGAAAGAGCAACGGTAATAATATCCATTTAAATACCGCAATGAAAATGGGAAATACTCAATTCAGAATCCTAAAAGGGATAGGGGAATATATAAAAGAATAATGCCTGCTTATTCTTCTTACACGTCTCCATTCGATTTAAACATCATGTGTCAAATGTTCCAAGAATTAGGACTTAAGGCCAATATTTACAAGACAAAAACAATGTGGAATATGAATGAAATATGAATCCAACATAAAAATCCGTAATGTGAAATTAAATTAAAAATATTAAACACGTCATATACATGGATTGATTTTGATGAAGGAATTAAACATAGAGTATCTCTGACCTACAGATAGTTTCTCGCAACACTTTAAATTGCTACGAAACTAAACTAAATTCGAAACTAAAAAGATATAACTTTTTCAAATATTCCAAATGGATATTATGCAAGCAAACAAACCCAATCAGTAATTTCAAAAATCTCAGCAGTATACAATCACTTTAAACGATCAAAGTTTAAAAAGATTTCTAAGTGAATGGGGCCTATGGTTTCTAGTGCAGAACGGATAACCATCCTTTTTTTTATCCTCGTTGATTGGCGCTACAGAATCACAAAAACTGAAGAAAGTAACATAAGCCTATAGCATGGGAGCACCAGCAGCAACAACTAAAATGGATAATACAGGTAACTTGACAAAAAATTAAAGACATAACCAAGATTTTTAAAATACTACATTACTTCAGAGGAGACGAGTTCGAATTCCAGTTGAATCCATTGTATTCACTTACGCGCAAATACCCTTGTGAAAGGTATTAATCCGTCTCTTCCTTCCAGTTATGGGTTAAATAGCAGGACAGATTGGGTTCTATAGCCTTGGTCGGCAACCAGTCTACCGCAGAAAGCAATGGCAACCTACTGTGAGATAATCTTTTGCCCAGTCAGTTATGTCTCTTTCGAGACATGATCGCCCAAGCGTGTATCACGTATGGCATTTAAATTACTGACTGACTTAATAGTTGGAATAATGAATAAGGCTTATACTGGTCATAAAGTGAGGGATCGGTTTTCTATTGTTATGAAGTAATAAATTGATCCCCCCACTAATTACTACGTAATAATATAATACATCTTTTCTACTTCTAGCTATGAGTCAAATAACAGAAGAGATTGGGTTCTATAGCCTTGGCTGGCAACCAGTCTACTGCAGAAAGCAATGGCAACCTACTGCGGGATAATCTTCTACCCAGTCAGCCATGTCTCTTTCGAGACATGATCGCCCAAGCGTGTATCACGTATGGCATTTAATTGACTTACTGACATTACTTCAAAGAAAAGATTAGTAAAGAAAATGACATCAATACTGAAAGAGTAATAACAAAAAAACACATAATTTGAGGAGTACCAAGAGCGGTAACAACTAAAAAGAATAGCGCATGTAATTCAAAGAAAAAATAAAGATATAATTTAATATGATGACATATTACACTACTTCAAAAAGCTGTTAGGAAGGATATAGTTACTGAATCTGTGGAAACTTTTTTATGAAAATTTGTTTTAAAAATGTAATCTTTTGAAAAATTTAATACGTTAGTAGTACTAGCTGATTTATAAGAAAATGTTTTTTGCCACTACATATGTCGCTGGTTTAATTTAAATTGTTCGTATTGTAACGTCCGCTACATAAGAAGATTTTAAAAGAATGAGAAGAATTCGAGTACTTATTATTAAAGGGTACGTTGGGTAAATTGTCACATTTCATCGTCTTAATTTAACACCAGTGTATTGTTTTTCATTGATTTTGTAAACTGCACTTTATATTAAATTCAATTGGACACGTCTGTGAAAAAAAAAAAGCAATATGATGCAATTCACTCCACCAGAAAAGTAGAAAAAGCATTTTCTACTGCTTGGCTTTCGCGTCGGAAGATCAAATACTACCAATTCAAACAATTTAGGTGTCAATCTTAAGATGTACAGAGAATTCTAAAAAGGTCGAAAGAGTCTAATGGTTATTACGATGTTTCGACAACTCGGAAAGTTCGCTCTGATCATTCTGATATCCACATTTGTGATAGAGTCAGACTCAAGAAGGTAACACACACACACACACACACACACACACACACACACACACACACACACACATATATGTGTATATATCAACCGGCTCACACTTTAGAAAACTGCAAATGTTTACTAATACACTCTGACTTTAGTTCTACACACTCACGCAGAAAGAAAGAAAAATACTGGATTTTAAAATTAAATACACACAGGCTTGGGTTAAATAGGGACTTAGGTGTTTTGAATCTTTATAAATTTTTCAATAGCTAAACATTTTTTTAGATACAATTAAAAACATTTTCTCTAAAACAAAATTTATAAGTATTATTAAAGATAGATTTACTTTTAAAAATATTTAAAAGAAATCTGTCGCTTTCTGCGTCACGTGATGTAAACAATCTCTCTCCAGGGACGCCGCTCTCGCGAAATGCGTTTCTAATTTAAATTTTAAAATCATTTGTTTCTGATGTAGGACCGAAGACGGTCTGAAATATAAAATATAATAATAGAAATAAACAAATAGTCAAAAAATACATTTTTAAACTGACAACTTTTTAGCTGTTTTTCTTATATATATATATATATATATATATATATATATATATATATATATATATATATATCAAGTGCATTGAAGAGGTAGGGCTGCCCTGAGACAAGAGGCTGGCTCCTAGAAGACACGATGTCTGGCAACAGGATTCGGCACCATGTCACACACACAAACAGAAGAACACAGTCATGGCGGTCAGACAATTCTTATATTTGGCCACCTAATTCCCTAGAATTGCACCCGTTTGATTATGATGTGTAAGAATTATTTGAGCGAGAGACCGACAAATCTACTTGTATCACCAAAGACTAACTGAAGGAAAGGTTTACAGCAGTATATATCTTTTAAATAAGGAGATTGTTTAGTAGAGAGGCAGAAAATTTTTAATTAGTCTAGAGTCTGTGGTTGAAACCAAAGGTGTTATTTTTAAATAAATTTGCTCTTTAGCATTTTCATATATTTTTGTGTTTATTTTTTGTAATTTTTCTTTTAAAATGTGATGTCTGTGTTATATTCATGTGTATCATTTTGACGACAATTTATCCTTCGTACACTGTACTTAAAATTTTCGACAATTCTTTTCTTTTAAAATGAGATATCTGTGTTATATTCATGTGTGTCATTTCGACGACAATTTATCCTTCGCAAACTGTGCATAAAATTTTCGACAATTTTTTTCTATTAAAATGTGATGTCTGTGTTATATTCATGTGTCATTTCGACGACAATTTATCCTTCGCACACTGTGCATAAAATTTTCGACAATTTTTTCTATTAAAATGTGATGTCTGTGTTATATTCATGTATGTCATTTCGACGACAATTTATCCTTCGCACACTGTGCATAAAATTTTCGACAATTTTTTTCTATTAAAATGAGATGTCTGTGTTATATTCATGTATGTCATTTCGACGACAATTTATCCTTCGCACACTGTGCATAAAATTTTCGACAATTTTTTTCTATTAAAATGAGATGTCTGTGTTATATTCATGTGTGTCATTTCGACGACAATTTATCCTTCGCACACTGTGCATAAAATTTTCGACAATTTTTTCTATTAAAATGTGATGTCTGTGTTATATTCATGTGTGTCATTTCGACGACAATTTATCCTTTGCACACTGTGCATAAAAACATTCGACAAATTTTTTAATGTTTTTGTGTATGCAGGCCCTAATTTTAAAAAAATGATGCAGTTGGGAAATTATGCACATATCTAATAAGTCGGGAATAACATTTTAAACTTACGTCCTACAGCTGAAATACGGGCCACTTTTTGCCTCGTTTTTGGCCGGTCATTGTTTGATTACTCTGTACTTTATTCCGCTTTTCACCGGTTTCTCTTCTATTTTTTATGCCTTCATCTTTTGGTAATCCTTCCAACCCTACACAAGACGACAATGCCAATAAGATGGAAGAGTTTACTGGGAGTGATAGAGAATGTGACATTAGTGAGGAGAAAGAGCAATAAAAGATCAGTGATCCGGAAAGAAGAAGATGGCTATTGGCATTGCATTTAAATTTTTGAAGATCCGTGGTGGAAAGGAAGCATGCCAATCTCTTAAATACATAAATCCGTATACATTTATTCTTTACTTTATTCACTAATGCGTTTAGATGTTCATTCGTGAGCAATTTTCATTCCTGCTGTTTGGATTTTCTTTCTCACTTATTCCGTTTTCAGTACCTTTTCCCACCCGTAACCTTTCCAGACCATAACTTTCTTTCACAGTTTTACACGGATTCGATTTCATATTTCCACTTTACCCAAGTTGCCTTTACTTTTCGTTATCTCTTGACCGTTATGGATTTTTCTTTTTTTTTTTTTTACCTAAAAATTCCCCATGCCAATTTTTGCGTCTTACCCAGTTCCACCGTTGCCAAACGCCGTTTCTTTTCATTGAGCGTTAATACAGCCGAGCTTTTAGGACACACCTCCGAACCCCACTAACACTCCTAAGAGAGCTCTTGCAAAAAGCAGATATTAGGTCACGTGATTTTATTGAATTAGCGCACCATCGAGGGGCCACTTAAGATGAGCAAATTGTTTCTTGAACGTGTTCCCGGGTCAGTGATAGGGTAAGGTGGTGGGCAAATTAGAGTAAGGACAAACAAGAAATTCTTGGATTCAACATCAGGAACTGCATTCAACCGACCATATTGGTTGACCGCTGGTGTCCAAGGAAAACTGCCAGAATTACGGGCATACAGAATATTGTAGAGAGTGCAGTACTAGAATCTGGGATTGGACAGGGAGATCTGGCGACCCACCCGCCGAGTTAATTGGTTTTTCAGTTCTTGATATCATGGACAGCGGGGAAGCACGCAAGATATCCGACTAGTAATAGAAGCGATTGGACCACATGCCGAGCAAAAATTGAAATACAGGAGATGCTATCTTTCTGGCATATGTATATAAACACACACACACGTACATATATTAATGTATATATGTACATATATATATATATATATATATATACAGCGAGAGAGAGAGAGTTAGATATGCAGATAGAGAGATAGGAGAGGCGAGAATAATGTATGTTTGCACGAAATGTTGGTATGCTTATTGCAATAAAGAAAATACATTATGGCTATTTAATTACTGCATCCACACGCGAATGTATGAGCTTGTATACATTAATAATTAACTATTTATGAATTCTGGGTGTATGCTTAGTACATTAAAGTAAGCATTTTTGTTTCTGATTTTTTGTATATATCGGAATATACGTACAGAAATAGGGAGCGGAGCTAAAATGTTATGAACCTGAGAGATTTTTTTAAATATAAGCAAGCGAAATAATAATTAGAATTCCTTTTCTCATGTTTTCTTAGTAAGGTTGGGAACTCTTCTTTTAAATCCTTATATATCTATACCAAATGTTTACCCAAATGTTCCTGTATAATCAAAATAATCGTAATCATCACTTCTTAAAGAAAAAAAGAGAGACTTACAAAACTTTCCTTGTCGAAACTCACTGTCATGTCTGACCAGCAACCGTCTTTATTCTATCGATCTTTCTATTCTCTAGACATCATTTTAAACCATCTTTTAACGTTTCCTCCAATTGTGTTTCTACCACATTAAGGTTCTTTTCTGTCATCAGTTCTAATATCTTATATTTTTCTATTCTCTGTTGCATTTGACTTCGGGGTGGAATTTGAGTTTCTTTTTTAACAGCACATTAACTTCTGTTAGTTATTTAATGCCAAAAAGGTGGGGTTTTAAGGTATTTTTTATTGTTCGGTTATAGTGTGAAGGTTGATTTAGTCAGATTTTAATGGATATTTTTTTATTTTATTTTAGAAAACTGAAAATGACTTCTAGTTTTATATTCAAAAATGTTTTGCTGAGAATAATTTTTTTCCTTCAAAAATGTGTTATGATAATAATTTTTTCTTTAAAAATGTGTTATTGATAATTTATTTTCAAAAGTGTATATTTTTCTATAAATATCTATTTTTATGAATATATTTCTATAAAAGTGTATTTTTATACTTTCATAGTGTTTTGGCTTAGTTTGGGGTTAACTATTTGCCCATAGCTTGGGCCCTAACAGATACTACCACCCCGGGTCAGAGTGGACCTGAGAACAACAGCAATTAAGAAGTCGTTTCATGCTCTATGTTCCTCATAGTCAGAGGCCTTACTGCCGGATTCATGTTACTGTCATGCCAAGGAATTAATTTTTGTTTCGGAGCGTTCTTTCTCGGAGTAAACGTTCCAATGATCTTAGTTTATTCTAAATCATTTTAGAAGTGATTTTATCAAATTCCATGTTGCATATCTGTAGAATAGTTCTACCAATATAAATTTATAATACTCTATACATTTAAAAACGATTTCAAACTGCTTTTCATTATATGACTATTTGTTGAATTCTTTTAACGTCGTGAATCATTCAATATTTCGTTTCTTGACTCTGCTTTCTTTGAAGCAGCTGTTCAACTTGCATAAATATATTTTTGCAATCATTTCACCCCAAGCAAAGAAGGAATACCTCTGGTGCGCAGAGGTTTACAGTGATAGAAAAAAACTAAAAGAAGGTACAAATTATATTGAAGAAAGTATAACAGATAGATGGGAATCAAGTAAATATAAGATGGTCGTTGACGTTTAAACATTTGGATATCTCAGCTATCAAAGAAGCAAAGAAAGGACGAGTGTTACACAAACGGAAAATGCGAGGAATGAAATTGTTAGAGAAGAAGAGGAGGTTACATTTAAATATTTCGACTGTAGGAGCTTCATGCCAATCTAGTAGCATGATTAAATATATTTAGGCAGCGTGTCAGGCTGGGATGTGCGTTGTGGTGCATTGGATATGGGCTCGGAACGAGAAATCGGCGAGCCGAGTTCGAATTCCAGCTGAATTCATTGCATTCATTTACGCTCAAATACCCTTGGGAAACGTATTAATCCGTTTATTCTTTCCAGTTATGGGTTAAATAACAGGACAGATTGGGTTCTATAGCCTTTGTCGGCAACCAGTCTACCGCGGAAAGCAATGGCAACCTACTGCGGGATAATCTTCTGCCCAGTCAGTCATGTCTCTTTCGAGACATGGTCGCCCAAGCGTGTATCACGTATGGCACTTAACTGACTGATCAGGCGAGGATGTGCGTTGTGGTGCATTGGTTATGGGCTCGGAACGAGAAATCGGGGAGCCGAGTTCGAATTCCAGCTGAATTCATTGCATTCATTTACGCTCAAATACCCTTGGGAAACGTATTAATCCGTTTATTCCTTCCAGTTATGGGTTAAATAACAGGACAGATTGGGTTCTATAGCCTTTGTCGGCAACTAGTCTACCGCAGAAAGCAATGGCAACCTACTGCGGGATAATCTCCTGCTCAGTCAGTCATGTCTCTTTCGAGACATGCTCGCCCAAGCGTGTATCACGTATGGCAATTAACTGACTGACGGATCAGGCAAAATAGCTCGTCAGAACAGGTTCCATGAAGATACTTGTACAATAAGACAGAGGTAAGGCCACAACACGTAGTTGAGAAAGTGACTGAACACTGACTGCAAGGCAAGTCAGGATTGATTATATTGCAGAAGCCTATTTGTATTTTGCTGAGAACAGCAAGATGAATAGTAAAAGTATGCGTTTATATATTGACGTGTGTATCAACTGATGATTGCTAGGCGCGAAACCGCGAAACTTAAGTAGCTCTTCGAGTTGTGTCTCGTTGAAAGTAGATATTATTAAGCGTTTATGGTTCAGTTTACAGTGCCTGCGTGCTCAACAATTTAGGATATCGATAAATATTTGCATGAAAGGAATTTTTTCTTGTGCATTTTTTATGGATTTTAGCATGTGGCCAGCTGGTCGCACTACGATTTGGAATACACACACACACACACACACACACACACACTCACAAACACACACACACACACATATGGTGATCCTTACTCATGCACACAGTAAGAGGAACCTGCAGATATTGGAGGCCATGTACATCAAATCTAAACAATCAACACTCAATAAAATCACCTTTAAATCCAGACATAATATATTACATCGCATTTGACTACATAGTTTTGTTATCATTTCGCTCTATCGCGCGGTGTGACGTCATAAAACGGCATTGAAAATTTAAGAACTGCGTTTATTATTTTTGGTAACAATTGCCGTTGCCAGGTGGAGTTTTATGTCAACACAAAATAAAATCGTCGGTGATGGTAGGTGTTATTGTATTTAAGTCTAAATAACCTCTCTGAAGATAGCTCATGTAGGCCGAAAGCTTAAAAGCAAATCAATATATAATTATCCAAATATTGCAGAATTTTTGTCTTTATTTTCAACTGAAATTAAAGCCAAAATACGACATTTAGAACGGCTCATGATTAAACATAATAGACATTCATTGGCTCTTATATTTAACAGCATATATTTAAAAAATTATTTTCTGCCTCTTTACACTATATATATATATATATATATATATATATATATATATCGGGGGTGTCAGATAAAATAAATTGCAAACATTATGTTTGCTTATTTTTAATAAAATCCGTTCATACCTCACGGGTAATCTTTCGCGTATTACAATCAAAAGATGTCAGAAATGAGCTGTAACGTTGGCAGATGTTATTTTTATTCATTTCTCAAGATACCCAAGTACTTTCAACCTCTTCTCGAGGTCATCTTCAGGGATGTGAGTTATGATAACAAATGTTACCGGAAAATATTGGAAGCAGAAAAAATGTACCGTAATGTTTATAAACACAGTTTTTGGGTTACAATTATTTAGTCTGACATGTTTAAAAGAAAATCTGCTGCCTAAATACACACACACATATATATATATATATATATATATATATATATATATATATATATAACATAGTGATGATCCACGTATACTGTCTTAATATGTATAGGAAAGAATATTAAAAAAGTTTTGAGTTTAGAAATGTGTTTTTTTTTTACAATATTTGTTTATTTCTATTATTATATTTTTTATATTTCAGACCGCCCTCGTTCCTTCATCAGAAACAAAAAGGAACGTCCCTGTAACCTCTCTGAAGATGGCCCATGTGAGCCCATAGCATAATCCCAGCAGAATAACAAAAACATCCGAATATTGGAAAATTTTTGTCTTTATTTCTACCTGAAAATAACGTCAAAATACGATGTTTAGAACGGCTAATGATTAGAAATGATAGACATTCCTGTCTATTATATTAGTTAAGCGCCATGCCTCGTACAGGCTTTGGGCGATCATGTCTTGAAAGAGACATGACTGACTGAGCTGATTATTATCCCGCATTAAGTTGCCATTGTTTTCTGCGGTAGACTGTTTGCCAGCTAATGCTATAGAACCTTGTCTTATTATTTAACTCGTAACTGGAGGAAAGAGACTTATTAATACCTTTCCCAAGAGTATTTGTCCTTAAATGAATGCCATGAATTCAACTGGAATTCGGACTCGGCACCCTGATTTGTCTTTCCGAGTTGATATCCACTGCACCACAACGTACATCCATATATATATATATATATATATATATATATATATATATATGTGTGTGTGTGTGTGTGTGTGTGTGTGTGTGTGTGTGTCATCCACATACAAGCCGGAAAGCTATAGGTCAGATTTAAATATTTAAACATTTGTATTAGAACGTCCTCAATGCATGTCTAAATTTCGTCTGACGATATTTTCAAGGTCGGTTTGATAAAGTTTTTATTAAACATTGTCCATACTGAAAATAGGTGATTATGAGTGTCCTCAAAATATATATTCAATATTTTATTCAACCATGACTTTTCTGTAAATAAAAAAACCATGGCTATCCTTAAATTACATGTTCAAGGTCGATTTGTTAAAATATATTTATTATACCCTATTTCTTCTGTAAATAGATAATCATGGGTCTCCTCAACTTCCCCTTATATTTAATATGTGTGATATGCTATGACTTTCACAGAAATTTAGTACAGTGGTTTCTACCAATTTTACCACACTTTGAAATGAGTAACTCTTCTCTTAGACTGGTTGATGATCAAGGCTTAGATAAAATGTGGCTCTGTTTTCTAGGCCTATCAGTGTGGAGATTGTGAATAGATAGATTTTTCTTTTCTAAAGGGCTCATACGCAAAAGTGAAAAGAATGTATTGCCTACTCATTATACTTGTAGAAAAATATTCTCGACATTAACTGAGTGTCAATTCACACATTTGAATATAGAACACGGAAAATAAAATCTAATTTAGAAAGCATTAGAGCATTTTGAAAGTGAGGCAACTACTTTATCTTTAATATTTGGCGCATATATCTAATCACATAAATTTTCATTCATTCCATTTCCGTCCGATTATGGCGAGTATAAGTTTCAAGTTTTCCGCAGAAATATTTTAGTTTGAACTTAGGTTCTGACATGAATGAGTCTCTACTAGCATGAATATATTTATTTCCAACATTATTCTTTCAATGATTATAGAATGAGTAAATTTAGAAAAAAAATATATATCAACTCACTTTCAGCAATTTTCTTGACTTTTAAACAATGCTGAGAGTTCAGTCGGTCATTTAAAAGCCATACGTGATAAGTATCTTTCGAGACTTGACTGACTAGTCAGAAGATTTTCAGCAGAAGGTTGCCATTTCTTTCTGTGGTATACAGGTTGCCAATCAAGAAAACAATTAGTCCTGCTTTCATAATCCATAGCTAAATGGAGAAGTGATAGATATACGCGAGTAAGTGAATGCAAAGATTTCAAGAGGAAATTTAACTGGCTATCCGGTTTCTCATACCAAAACGATATTCACTGCACATCAATGTCTTCTTAGTTCATGCAGTGATAAGTTTTACAACTTCATAATATGATTCGTTTCATATTATGCTAAAACATATTTTGCAAATATTTTTCTTCTGGGAAAATCGACAAATAAGCTATCCTCAAAACAAGTAAGTTCACATCCACCTTTGACATGTATGCTGTCTCGGCATGCATGTACGAGTTGAATTCCATTGTACGTTGGAGGTGTAAAAATGGGGAAAAAAATTGTGAATTTTTAACAGAGCCTAATATTATATATAATAAATTTTCTCCTTTCTCTCATTTCCCTCTTTTTTATTTTTAATATCGTTCCCTTCTTTCACAATCGAACGTTGTCGTCAGTTGTTACCTCGTTGCAAAGAAAATATTGTTATATCTTAACTTTTCCCTGTCTATCCCTATTGTCTTTCCTTTTCTTTCCCCCTATCATTTCTATCTTCTCGTCGAAAACTCTTTTTAATCCCACCCCATTTTTTAATGTTTTTAAACTTCTTCTGGTATACAAAATTTGTACCATATTTGAATTAATATTTTTTGTTTTCTATCATTGCTGATGAAGAGTGAATTTTCTCGCTGAAATGGCCATTCAACAAATGTAAATTTTGAAATTTTTGACATACTATATATATTTGTCTCTGTAAATAGATTATAATATTTACATAGAGCCCTCCAATTTAATCAATTTCTATATGAATAAAATTAATATTATTAGGATCTGATTTTGGGGATTTTACTTATTTGTTTATCTTTTTAGTATATATATATATATATATATATATATATATATATATATATATAAGGACAATATAAAAAAGTCAAAAGGGAAACCTATTTGATAAAACCGCTTTCATTCTCTGCTGGAAGGTAATTGTAAGGATTTAAACTTTGCAAAAAATGATTTATGAACAAAAGTAAAGATATTAGATTTTTAAAACATTTAAATTCAATTAACGCTCCTAAATATTTGGCAACTGACTGAAAATTCTAGGTAAATTATGGAGTATGCTACAATACTCATGTAAAGATTTACAAATTCACGTAATTATTGCAATAATGTACAAAGTGATGTGCTTTTATTAAAAGATAAAGTGTGAATGTGATCTTAGGTTTTAAATGTATTCTTGAACAACCGATATAATATTTTATTACTGTGGTGGAAATAGAGAAAAAGAAGATTACCAAGTCTGTTATACATTCATCTGCTAATGGACACTCAATAAGTTTTTGGCAATTGCAATTATTGTTATTGTGATCGTTAATTTTTTAAAGAAATTGTTGATTTTTTAGGTTATGTTATCTTTAAAATTCGATTATTATATATTTGATGATTTTCCTATGGTTATCCCTACAGCTCTACATTAATTTAACAGTATTTTTATATAACTAAACATCAAAATATTATACGTAAGATCATAATTTGTCAATCTTTACATGAGCTTTGTTTTCATGTTTACAAGAAAAATTACTAATTATCAAATTCCAAGAACTAAATTTACCCACGTCTATTGAACAGGTGTAGAGACTCATCCCTTGTTCCCTGTTTAGGATGTGGTTTCCGGTTTTCTCTTTTCCAAACTTCTCACTTTTTTTTCAATTGGAGTAGATAGACTGAACTATCGCCCGGTTCACACTCAACCCACGCCTATTGAACAGGTGTAGAGGCTCATCCGTTGTTTCCTGTTTAGGATGCGGTTTCCGGTTTTCTTTTTTCCATTCTTTTTACCCTTACGTGGCCCCCTGCGCATCAGTGGCGTTATCGCCTTGCTTGGGGTGATATGATTAAAAAAAATATCAGGCACATCTTCGACCTATGTACCACAAGATTTTATCAAGTCGACGGACAGATAATTCTCAGCTAAGCTAATCCTCAAACGAAGGATAAATTCAGAAAAGATCTCATATTTTTAAAGACCTCGATCATAATATTACCACCATAACTAAAGCTAAATTTTTTTGCCGCCGATGGTCTGTAAAAATATTACCTCACATAACTATGCATACATCAACAGGGAACCAAATCACTCCCATAGAATCACCAAGGACCTACATATATCAATCCAATTTTGTTCCAGTTACAACTCTAGCAATAAGGAAGTTTTGGATAATTCTAAAGTTAAATGCATTTATGCTTCAGCAAAAAGGAAACTCTGCTCTAGTTTAGGATACTCCGTTAAAACAAGGTAGACAGAAATAAGCAGAAATAATGTAACCGTAACATTATTTTGTTTAATCTATCCTTCAGTTGTGAAATCCAATCTAACATGGGTAAACTCTTCCTAAAATTAATTCACAACCAATTCTATCATTCATGCACAATAAAAAAATACTTCGAAGAAAACAATGTTAAAGTCAGTCGTAGTAGCATTAAAAACATAAATAAATATATTTCACACATCTAAACTTATTTATTAATGCAACTTTGTCTGTGTGTGTATGTGTGTGTGTGTCTGTGTATGTGTCCGTTATCTATAGACTCCGAAACGGCTGAACCGATTTTCTTGAAAATTTACACAGTTTTACTATAAACGTCTGCGAGAGTTCTTAGCTAGGTTCTGTGCCGAGGTACCCCCAATAAATATCGAAAATCGATAATCGAAAATATCGGTAAATAACAGTGGTCCGATTTTTAAATAAATTTCATACACTCATAGAAAAAGACATAAGAAACGATATTCAGAAGTTTCAAGGTTGCAGTTCTTACAATAATACAGAAAATCGATAATATATATATATATATATATATATATATATATATATATATATATATATAAGGCAAGAGGGAGTGTGTTTGTTTATCTACGTGTATGTCTGTATTTTTTCAGCCCTTTTATTTTAGTTCTTGCTTCGGGTTTGGCTCGAAGTAGGTATAATTGTAGATCTTAGTCTCAACCATGATACCATTTACTCATTAGTTTTAAAGCTTTCATTACACCCGAGAAACGCCGAGCTATACTGCTCGTAATACTATAATATTAAATAAATACTTGGCTCACCTAAATAACATATATAATATCAGTCACCCAATTACTAACAACAATGATCCTTAAAAACTAATCGCAACTGCCGAAAAAATTCAACCTGCCTTTTAAATGGCCAATGTCTGTCCGAAACTATTGTTTATAATGCACGAATTGATTCGGAGGATAATGATGTTAAATGTTTCTTTGAATGCATTTCTAGCAAGTGGGACATAAGATTTATAACAACCGTATGCTCTCTTTATACAAGCGTAAATACAGGATGTGCGTTGTGGTGCATTGAATATCGGCTCGGAAAGAGAAATCGGGGAGCCGAGTTCGAATTCCAGTTAAATTCATTGCATTTACTCACGCGCAAATACCCTTGGGAAAGGTATTAATCCGTCTATTTTCTTTCCAGCTATGGGTTAAATAACAGGACAGATTGGGTTCTGTAGCCTTGGTCTGCAACCAGTCTACCACAGAAAGTAATGGCAACCTACTGCGGGATAATCTTTTGCCCAGTCAGTCATGTCTCTTTCGAGACATGATCGCCCAAGCGTGTATCACGTATGGCACTTAACTTACTGAAATACAGCAAATGTATTACTTTATCCTAATATGACTGGAAAGTAAAAAAAATAACAAGGACCAAATTAATACTTGGAATATTGTAGCTAAATCAATGTTTTACAACCTAACCATTGTCATTTTAAATCATATTAAAAATCACAATATACTTAACAAAAAACAATTTAATAAATACATGCTGTTATTGAAAAAATATATACTGAAATTATTAAACCCAAATTGATATCGTTTCCTCTATACATTTGTCTCTTTCATGCTCTCTTTCTTCCTTAATTTCCCCATGCTTTATGGAAATCAGATTATCAAAATGTGTATTGTTTCAAAGACGCCGGTTTTCAAAGTCACGCAGATATAAAACAATGCGAAAGGAATCCGGTTTGTGACACAGAATATAACTTATATTAAATAAATATTATTTCCATCAAAGGTCGAAAAAAATTAAACAGTGATTTCAAATCGAAACTGAAATGCAGAGAAGGAAAATAGTGCATTGTGTCAAAGACAGAACACAATTCACATTATATGCTGAAAAAGATAATTAGTACTTAGGAATAATCTTCTGCCCAGTCAGTCATGTCTCTTTCGAGACATGATCGGCCAAGCGTGTATCACGTATGGCACTTAACTGACTGAATATAATAGTTTGAAACATGAATAAGGCTTCTACTGGGCATAAGGTGGGGGATCAGTTTTATATTGTCATGACCTAGCAAACTGATCCCCCACTTATTACTACTTAATTATATATCTCTTCCTCCTCTAGCTATGAGTCAAATAACAGGACAGACTTAGCTGGCAACCAGTCTACTACAGAAAGCAATGGCAACCTACTGCGGGATAATATTCTGCCCAGTCATTCATGTCTCTTTCGAGACATGATCGCCCAAGCGTGTATCACGTATGGCACTTAACTGACTGACTGATCCTATACATTCAAGAGAAGTACGTAACTTGTTCGTTTCATTCGCTTCATATTTGATAAAAAAATGTTGCAAGGTGAAAATGCTATTTCAAATTTTATACAGTCTAAGTAGGGAATTAAAAAATGTGGCTTGCTTGGCGACGAACACATTAAGAGGCGAGTTTTTTTTTTGTTTGTTTTAGAAAACACACATTGATTAGTATGCAAGAATGATAGTGCGTATCAGATATGATTTGAGGAGATGTAGAAATATTTTAGAGTTGCGCGCATGGCAGATGAAGACAAATATCAAATGATTCTTCTTACAGATAAACGTACAGGTGGACGATATATCTATAGGATGATATCCGATCACCCACAACTATATATGGATTAAGTTTACAAAATCTTCGGATGAATATTAAAGAATAGTTTCTAGCCCGAGTGCCAGGTTTTTAGAATTAGTAAATATTAAGCATATTATTCCAATCCTAATTTTTGTTCTTTTCATTCGTTTGCCTTTTGTAGTTAAGTTTGTTCCTCTTGTCAGTTAATCGAGTACTGATAATTCATTTGCAAATGGTTCAGTTTCTTTTTCTATGTGGCTTCCCTTTGTCTGTTCTATAAATATTTTCATGGCTTCTGCTCCAACGAACTTAAGTCACTGGTGCTCCTGTAACAGGTGTTTACTCGTGTACCCAGACTAGCAACTGGGTCTCACCCATTCACAGTTAGATCAACCAAATGCAGACGCCAATTTTACTCCTGCAGGTTTTTTTTTCTCGCACTTCCCGCCTGTGGAACTTGCTTCCAAATTCTTGCTTTCCTGACGGCTACAACCTCCAGGAATTTAAATATATCATTACAACAACTTAGTATCTACCCCTTCTCGACCCTGCATAATCTATGTGTAGACTAGACCAAGAATTGTAACGAGTGAATGGGCCGTGATAGCGTTTAGCTAGGTATAGGATAGTTAAGCGTGAACCAACCTCTCCCCCTCCCCTTTTAGGCCTTGTGCCATAATTTTGTATATATTAAAAAATAAATAGTGAGTGTAGACTAGACCAATGCTTGTCGGTTTGGGACATGGGCTAAATTTTATTGGTGGTGTATTTGTCGGTAAATGGTAATTCTTGAAAATTTTTATTAAGTTTACAACGCCTATATAAATTCCGTTCTAATACACTAAACTTGGAAAAAGCGCTTTCACACGTGAAATGTCCGGGTGTGCCGTATGGAAACTTCGTAATATTCTTTTTGTTAATACTGCCGGAATGACTATCTGACGACCGTAGTATGTCTTGACAAATTGAAAAAAATATTTACCTTTTTTCTAATAACTCTTTCTTTTCATGAGTTATGAACTTGAAAAACTTCGCTTTAGTTTTAATCTCGTCAATTGTGACATGTCATTCACTTACAGTTTTATACATAATAGATTTTATTTCGGACACACAGACCAACGAAGTTATTACTGTTTCTTGCAATGGTTTGGTCTTTCCTTGCAAATCTTGATAATCTATCTGCATGCGCTATATTTTTAAAGTAATTACTCTATTTTAAAGAAATACTTAAGTAAGATAGTCACCCCTCTTTGCAATCTGTTTGCAGTGAGGGTTGTAATATCTTTCTTCGAGCTAAAAAGTGTCACCAACGGACTGTGATCAATTCGAAAATTAAACTCTCTGGATTAAATAAACTTGTAAAATATTTTACTGTAAAAAAACTTTGCTAGACCGTTTTTTTTATAAATTTGTGATTATTTTTGTTCTGTTTGCAGCATTGTCCTTGAGACATAATAAACAGCTTTTAGCTTTCAAACATTGTGTTTATGAAGCAATACGGCCCCTGACCCCAAGTTACTAGTGTCATTGCTACATATATTTCCTTTGTCGGGTCGTAATGCGTTAATGATAGATCAGCAATCAGTCTCATCCAATTTCTGAAATGCTTTCTCGCAACTTTTCATTTATTTGCAACAATTTATGCAAGGTTGGTAGGTGCTCATTCATGTTAGATATGTAGTTACTTCAGTTTTCCGCTAAAATTAAGAATGTTTGTAAGGATGAAATATTTGCAGGTGATGGCAAGTTTTTTGTAGCACATGTATTGTAGAATCCGGCCTTTTACTTTTGTCACCAATAATTTGGCATAAATACTTAATTTTTGGTAGAAATAACTGATACTTCTCTATATTGAGCTTAAAACCGTAATCCTTTATCCTTTTGAACACCTCGTTCACGTGCTTCGCATTTTAATCACGCTCTATGCTTTTAATTAACACGTCGTCAACATATTCCACAGCGTAATCCAAACCCCTTTAGCATCTTGTCTATTGTTTGTTGAAAATTAGTGAGTTCTACTTTTACTCCGAACGGTAATCTGTTAAACTTAAACAGACCCTTGTGCCTATTTACAATTAATATTTTTGCACACACCTCGTTTATTGAAATTTGTAAACATGCTTCTAACAAGTTTAATCTAGAAACTATTTTCCTCTATTCAACATTGCAAATATATTTTCTACTGAGAGTAAAAGTTAATTATGCTGTTTCAGTCATTCATTTATTTCTGTGGAATCGTCGGCGCAGCCTCTGATATTCATATATATTTCCTCATATATACTGTTGGACTCGCCCATTAATTGTAATTTATTTTCTTATAACACTTAATTTTTCTAAATGCTCCAACTCTTTCTCTATCAATATCTTCTAGTACGGCGAATAGTGCCGGTCGCTCAGGTCAAAACACAGGTGTTACCTTTTCTTTTAACACAAGCTTTGCTTCAACCTTAGAACAAAATCCTAGACTTTCTGAAAAAAATATCTGGGAATCTTGCCTTTAAATCCCGTTTAAAATTTTCTATGAAATCAGATGATCCAACGACATTGTTACACAATGTGTTGATGGGAATATTGAATCCATCCTGCATATATAAAAGTCAACCATCCGCCGTGGACGGAGTACTACTGCCATTTATGGTCAGGCGCCCCTGCCGTTCTCCTCAGTGTTCTCAACAGGCTCCAAAGGAGAGTCTGTAATGTGATAGGTACTGATCTGGTGGCTCGACTACAGCTACTTCCCCACCGTCGAAATATGGCCTCCCTCTGTCTGTTCTATAAATACTTTCATGGCTTCTGCTCGGACGAACTTAAGTCACTGGTGCCTCCTCAACAGGTGTTTACTCGTGCAACCAGATTGGCAACTGGGTCCCACCCATTCACAGTCAGGTTAGACAAATGCAGACGACAATTCAACTCCTGCATCTTCTTCTCTGTCTAATATAAGTAACAGCGTAGCGAATAGTCTGAGAGAAAATACGAAGTTATTGGGACGTTTTGACGTATTTTTAATTCGTTTCGGCGTGTTACAGAAGTTAAAAAACAGCCTCCCTCAGAAGAAGTGCATTATGGAAGGGGCTTCATTAAAGCCTCAGTCGCCAATCCCCTCTACCTTGGTCTGGAGTCGGAAGAAAGTGAAGTGGCATGTAACAAGTGCAGAAACTCGAGGATCGACAATTCTAGCCAGCTCGGCGTAGAATTCTGAAAATAATGCCAGTTCACAGACCTCAAAAAGGCCAGAATCGCCCATCCCTTTTACCTCTGGGTGAAAAGGCGGAAACGTGAGAATGAGCGAGGCGTATTACGAAGGACTACAAGAGGAATACGCCAACTACATTTCCGGAACCGAACTACTGTCCGTATCGGTAACAATGCAGTCTAACAACCCGAGGATTATCTCCCTGCTGACAAAAGACCCTAAAACCCAGATATTTGTGGGAGTCAGCAGGCAGACCATCGAGGAGGCAATTAAAACGCGTAACATCAGAGGAAATGCCGTCTCTAGAAGAAGCCATGACATGTGGGACGTCCTGCTTGGAACAACTGAGGCAAAATAACTGGCTGGAACATCGCTTAAAACTCCAGACTGGATACATGGGAACCTGTGAAACACGTATGAGGCTGCACGGGGTTCTCATGGATAACAGTGAAGACCATGTGGGAGCATTTTTTGCGAAATATGGAAGAGTGACAGAGGTGAATTCTGTCATTTCAAAAGCTGGATTCGCGACTGGCGACATTTACCTGCAAGTGACGGTGACACGTAAACAGTTCACCGACATCCCTAATATCTTCACCTGCAGGGGTCGATCTATCTTTGTGGTGGTGGATGGCAGGAGGCCGTATTGTTGGATTTGTAGAGGCACGGAATACGCCGCCAGAGCGTGTCCAACCAAGGATCCGGCCCTGAAATCTCAGCCAGCTCAGTAAACAGTAGCGGCAAAGGAAACATCAAAAGAGACAGGAGCAACTTCAAAGGACGGTGAATGGCAAACCGCCGCCAGAAAAAATCCAAAACGCCTCCACCCCTAGAGAAGTCTCCTCCGCTACCCAAGTCGCCTCTCAAGTAGGATGTTCCACAGGAGAGGGGAAAAAATCTCTACAAAACCCTTTGTCAAATAGACATAGAAGTTTTCAAGAATTGGTCGGCTCAAAGGAAGAGCCTATTAAAACCGCTGTTGAAGCTGACCTCCATAGATAGAAAATCAACTGATGATGCAAAGAACTTTCCCAAGGCTCCTGGTGTCATCACCCTTTTCCGTAGCACGGGAGGGAACCTTTATGTTCTGGGACCAATTGGCTGCGGCCAAAGATTTTTACAAGAACATTGACATAACTCACACCGGTACTCTAGAGCTGCATAGAATAACCAAATTATGTACAGGGAGGGTCCCTATTTTGCTCCATCCCTGTATATATAGTCTTAAAACTAAACTATCCCACGGACGTCGGCGGGATTCTCCTAGACGGACGGATAACGTCCGAGGTAGCAACAGTTTCCCAATGACAGTCCGTCGAAATCCCTATTGCCAGTGATTTTTACCCCGCATGTGATTAGAAGTAATTTCTTTTATCTACTTTCAAATCTAACGGATGTCAATCAAATTAGCTAGTTTGAATGCGAAAGGCTTGAGGGACCGGAGTAAGGCGGCTCGCCTGGTTCGGGAACCCTTGTCTTTCGGCGTGGATGTGGCCACGATCCAAGAGACTCATTTTACTTGCGACGCCGATGCCTGTGTGCTGTATAACGACTTTGTCGTCTACTCAGCATATGGGAACCGAATGGCCAGAGAAGTTTCTTTGCTGGTCAAATGCAGTTCGAATGGTGATATGGACGACGCGACTGGAGGAAGTCTTGTAAGGTGGCCAACTTTCACATCAGGAACTGATCCGATATTTTGAGCATCAGCTCAAAATTAAGATTAGATATGATTGGAAACGGTTGAACTCGACAGGCTTAGCGAAAGGTGGGTAAATGTGGCGAGCTTGGTTCGCGTGAACGGGGCTAGCCTTGAATTTGTTTTTAGATCTAATAGTCACATCGGGGTGGATTCCATTGAAAACATTCCCCTGGTTAAATTAGTTCCTATTTGTGTACCTAGTTAATTGGAATGAATGTCATTCCTAGCCTGTCCCCGGCATTGTCTTTTATGATCCAGGTCGAGATTCCCATTTTCCCGAGTATATCTCTTTTGGGTCAGGATTATATTCTCCCCTTCCATTTTATTTTCTCCTCTCCACTCCCTGTAGAAAGAGTGTCTCTTGATTTTGTCCTATGGGCAGAATACATCGGCCTCTTTGTTTTGTGGGTTGGTTGGGTCCAAATAACCTAACGATTTCTGTTTGTATTTTTTGTTTAAATTTTTTTTGTTTTTGGGAATTTGTTATGCCCCTCCCTCCATATCTCATTTTCATTATTTATTTTTAAATATATTTTTGTAATTATTATTCACAAGACAATTTTTATGTCATTTTTGTTTTAGGTCCCTGGTACGTTTGAGGTATTTTTGAATATGAAGGATTGAATGCTGATGGACAGGTTCTTTTGGTAGATGAAAAAATTGTAAAGTATGTTAGGGTCGTGAGTCAGATTAGCTAGGTATAGGTTAGAAACTGAAGACCACCCCACCCCACCAAACCGCATTATATACAATAAATAAAGAGAAAATACGAGTTACTCTGCGTGATAATACAAATTTCTCCCCAGTACGTCGATGCTTTTTTCTCTTTTTGAATAAATTTCCAACATTATAACAAATTGCTTTTCTTGCAGTTTTTAAGCTAATGCTTGTTGATTAAAAAAATCCGTGGAAGCATTTCTGGAAGTGCTCTATTCTTAAATTTGCTATTGCTCATGATTACTTTGAAAAAGTCGTCAAACTGTTCATCTTTGTCAGTAAATCTTTACGAATATATTTGTTCGGCATAACTGCTGTCTGATTTTCGACATCAAATCTGTTATAGATTTGCTTTTTTAATATCTACGTAGCCAAATATGTTGCATATTGATTTTGTTTCTATTGTTTTTATTGTTTCGGCATAATATATTTTTCGACGTACTGGTTTCGCCATTCGCAAAAACAAATATTTCTCCAACAACATTATAATCTGTTGTATCGCCGAGGTAGCAGGACGATACTGAGAAGATGTGTTCTATATCTATAGCACAATACCCATAATAAGAGATATTAATACAAACACCATAAATTCTGTACATCGAATAATAAGAGAAGTGATCAAGTCGTTGCAGAGTGCACAATAATCTGGGTTCCACTCTGCTGAAAGGCAGGGGGTTCGACAAAGTGAACGACTGGCGCCCCCAGTCGATTACTTCAGAATGTCAATGACACTCCGAATGTATCAGCCACCGTCGCCTCATGGCTGGTTGCCGGTAAAATGTCATTTAAGTAGAAACACCGAGCTCTTACGCTCCCGCAAAATAGATTCTACACTTCCTCGGTATCACGTCTGGGTTCCTCTCCGCTAGAAGACAGAGAATCCGACAAAGAGAAAAAATGACGTCTACAGTCGATTGCATCAGAATGTCAATGACATTCCGAAATCACAGACTGCTATTAGTCTTTATTTCAGTCCGCAGTCATTCCATTCAGAACGGTCTACTGCAAATTCTTTTTAGGAGTCAGTGTTTGTAGCATTTTTTCAGGGAGGTCTTGAGGGTGCCCATGAAACGCTTACTCTATGAGATCGCTTCACTTTCTTGAGCTCTCCGTACAATAGATGTTTTCGAAGGAGGTTGTCTTACATTCGGTGTACTTGGCTGGCTAATCTAAGCTGGGAGTGTATGAGTGTGGTCTGTATGCTCTTTATCTGGGCTAGCTGGAGTACCTCCGTCTCTGGAATTTTGTCTTATTTGATACCGAGCAACGATCTCCAATGTATAAGGCTGTTTTCGCTATGCTTTATAGACTGCGAACAACCATTTGTGAGCGCCCGATACACAACTCTGCTTTCGCTGCAGAAAAAAAAAACATGTTCTATATTAGTCATGTTGTCATAACCCAGAATATTTTGTAAGAGAAAGCAACCTGCAAGCGGACAAAAATTACTGTGTTTGATGGCTGTCTTTTTTTATTAAAATACCTTTTTCCAAATTCCTCAGCGCTTTATATGCCATACGTAGATTTAAAATTCGCGACAATTTGTCAAAATTAGTTAACTTGCTACTGCTATTAACTTAGACTTTAGAGTAACTTTCTTATAGTAATTAACTAAGCGCAGCTTAGATATGGCACAAGGCCGAAAGTATGGAGCGCCCAGTGAGGATCGAACTCACTACTGAATTGCAATAGTTCTAGCGAGACAAGCTTGCTAACCATTGCACCACCTCGAGGTGCTCAGAGTAACTTTCTTATACGTAGTGTCATTTTAAAAAAGGCTTTTATGCAGATTAAAAGTGATATCATTGATAATTTTTATATTAATTCCAAAATATTAAATATTAGTACTTTGACTAAAATTATAAGCAACAAATTCAAATTATATTTTTGTAAAATGTTTCATTATATACTATTTTCTTGCGATAACTTGCGGTTACATTGGTACAGAATTTTTATATGCTAATTACTCCATATAATATAGCCTAGGCTGTACCATTTACACGTAATTTTAGTAAGTCTAATATATATAATGTTTCGTGATTTACCTTGATGATATTATGGTGCGTCTTTTACACTACTGTGATTTATATGCCGACAAATACGGTGCATCAATTGAAAGAAAAAAAAAATGCTATCCTTTACAAGAATTTTTAAATTATACAGAGAGACGATCAAAATAAATCTGGACGATTTACCAGGATTTTGTAGAAGCGTACACACTTTTTAAAATATAAGTTACGCATATTATTCCGTATCCATGATAAACAAACAAAAGGAAACTGTTAGTAGTTTTGTTTTTATGGCAAATCAACCTCGACGGGTCATTTATTGCTAACTAAATTTTATTTATTTATTGCTTTTTCTTTCAATAATTTATTGCTGTTTTTATATAAGTTTTGTGGCTAGTAATACATTTTTCTTTTCGAATATCAAGATTCATTGGTGTTTGTTTTTTAAGGGATATGTCTTCAAGTACTACTCTTGTTATTTAACCCATAACTGGAGGAAAGGGACGGATCAATACCTTTCCCAAGGGTACCAGTGCTTAAGTGAATGCAAGGTATTCAACTGGATTTCGAACTCGGCTCACCGATTTCTCTTTCTGAGCAGATATCCGCTGCACGACAACGTACATCCATCACTAAACGCTTACAGCACCTGGTATTCCCAAGCGATCTCCCATCTAAGTACTGACCAGTCTCAACGTTGCTTAACATCGGTGCTCGAGCGAGAACCAGTGTATTCAACGTGATGTGGACGTAAGCCTTAAACTATTAGTAAATTTCCATAAGTTAGTAAAGAAAAAGAAAGAAGCAACAGTTACTTGTGAAAAGACAAAATTCATCGGCTTTTGCCAAAGGAAGAATACAAAATATCAGTTATGCACAGAAACTTGAATTATATTTTTAAAGACAAGCATTAGAAGAGTGAAAATACCGTTAGAAATTGAAAGAGAGCAAACTGAAATAACTGCTAGAAACTAAGAAAAAAATGTTGAACTGCTACGCAATATCAATAATTCAATATGGCGGTGACTGTTGAACAATTTATTCTCCATTTAACAAACTCTAAATTTCTTCTAAAGTCAATCGTAATCTATCACCTTTTCCTACACTTACTTAATCCTTTTAGCTCCATCAGTACCTACCTTCAGAAATCATCTGTTTTACTGAGTCTTGAACCTTGTTTTGGGTGAAAGTTACATGACCAATAAATCTTTATAACTGAAAATGGAAAATAATATATTTAATTTGAACTGCTGCCATTATGTCTTTATCCTCTGTTTTTTCTCCAGATTAATTTTTCTGCTGTATGAGGGTTCCAGCTAATTGGTACCCAATGTTTCAGATTTCAATTCCTTTGCAGAATCATTTCGTTCAATAGATGTAATGTTTGTACAACTAACAATATTCTTTACGCATTTTATTTTTTATTTTTCTCTTATCTCTTTTTTATTTCATCCATTTTTTTATTTCATTTTCAGTTTCTTTCTTTATCTTACATTAAAAATGCTTGTTTTTCTCTCTATATTTCACTTCTCTCTCCAAATCTATTTCATTCGCTTACACTGCCTTTCGATTCTTCGCTTCTTTTCGTCATTTCTGTTTTTCTTTCTTTCTCTTTCTCTTTCATGTTGTCTTTTCTTCCCTATGCGTTTTCTTAGTAGATTTTCTCCCTGTCCGTATTTCATCAGTTCTACTTCCTGTTGTACCCAGGTCTCAGATCCAAAGTAAATATTTCTTTAAAGCCTGTTCCAATCCGAAAGTTTTGGATCATCCTCTCTGCCCAGATTAGACACGGCCTGACCAAACACGAACCAAGGTTTGCAAGATTAATGGATTCCAGCAATGTAAAATCGAACTTTTGATGCTATAAGACATACTGAAAAATCATTAACGATCAATAAATCGATTGGAAAAAAAGCCAGAAACTCAAAGACACTGAGCCAGGCTGTTTTCTCTCCAGTCGATATACAGTTCATATCTCTCTGTCGACCGAATGAGTTGTCGCTAACATCTATGTTAACCGCTCATTCTTTGTCCGTGAACGAAGTTCAAGGTTAGATTATGGTCAGGGTTTCAAATACTGATTTTAATAGACATACGTCTTTATCCACGTCACTCTCGAATTCGGTGTCATCCTATATACATTTCATATATATTAAAAATATCAATCAAAGGATTTCATTTTGCCTATATTAACGTAAACGTTAAGATATCATATACAATATCTATCGATTCGTTAATCTTAATATCTCAGTTAATTTATCATGGGCGTGTGTTCAGTTGTTTAGAATGTTAAGAGAAGAAACCAGGTTTCAGATCCATCGTCGATTGGTGAAAGATGGTGAATTCTTGATAATAGCTGTCTAGATATACGTTCAGCATCACAAGCTATATAACATTTCAATCCATGAATTATGACTTAACTTTACATGAGGAATCTACTCGAAATTTTCAGTGGTTGTGAATCATAAAGAAAAAAGATATTGTGAACGGGGATTTGAGTATAGCAAACACCAAAACACTATCCTTGACGGACATTCTAATTTCGAGCGGAAAAAATCCAGATGAGGCTATACCGATGGGCAGTTTTGTCTAAACAGAAGAGAACCCGACCCAGCGTATGCGGGGTCTACGGAAATATTTGCCCGAACGTACATGCTTTGAAATCTCTACGGTAAAATCGACCTCAGCCGACATCCCGCCTTTGTGGGTAGGTTCGGGTAAATAACGAGTAAGCTAGACTTAGTCAATCACTGATGTCAGAAATTGGTACAGGGTTCGACAAAAATAACTCCCATATATGCACTTCAGGAATACCGCCTGTGTAATGGTAGAGAATTAGTTTATGAAAAATCTTTTGCCACTGCCTTACGAGTATGCGAGAGTATTTTATGTTGGAGGTATTTCTGCCTCCAACTGATTCATCTTATGTTTGTTCTTGTTTTTTATTACATTAAATTATGTTAAAGAAAATGTAACCGATCAGTACAGTTGCAGCAAAAAATATCCGCTGACTCTGCAGGTTTGAAGAATTACGAATGTGACTTTTAGCAGTGGGCAATACGTATGAATTCCAAACCTTTGTAAAAAATACATATTTGGAAATGAACAGCCATCCATTATTTACCACTAGGCCTATAGCAATCATTCAAATATCAACACTAAACCTATAAAAACTTCATCTTTTATGTTAAAATGAACTCAATGATTGACACAGGTGTTCAAAAACAATCTAGTTTTTTTCATGAACTGACCTGCAAAAGTCTTTTACACATAATGATATTTTGTTTAATAGTGTGCATTTTATACAAGGCTCAAGGGCCAGAAGAGAGCTTCTTTAAACAACAAAGAGACTATCCGATTAGAACTTCCTATTTTCTAATGGAGTATGAGTGAGGGTGTTTTATCTCAGTGTAAAGCATACATAAAATGTGACAGCCCAATCCATAGCTTAAATTTACTTCCATAAAACAAAGTGTAACGACATTTCAAAATATAGTTACAAAGGAACGAAAATACTGTTTAATTACTAGTATCTAATATTTATAAAGCGGTAAATGTTTGATAATTTATTTACAGAATGCTATGGAGAGAAACTAAGAAGTCATATGGAAGCAAAGAAGGAAGAAAGAAATATATACATACGTAAATTTAGAATATTTCGTTCTGATTATATATATATATATATATATATATATATATATATATATATATATATATATATATATACACTCTCACACCCTGATTGAAAACTCTACTCTAGAAGAATGCTAGATTTTGAAAAAACAGTAGCTACTTTAACATCTACGCATCGTTCATTCAGTAATGTTTTAGAACACTCTAACTACTGGCGTATTTATACATGGTATATCACACGTTAAATGTCTTCCTCCTTCTATCGGTCAATGCGCATATGTATAAAGCATAAATTAAACCAGACAGCTATCATCAGATAGTAAAACGACGCCCGTTATTACTTTCACACATATGCAAACAAGCCAAATCCTACTATCGGTCAGCGCACACATATATAAACCATGAACAGCCACACACACACACACACACACACACACACACACTACAATTAACGACGGCAGTAGCCGCGAAGGATGACAATTCATTGAAAGCCACAGTTCCCGATTGGCCGTGAAAACAAGCTCTCCTATCATTCTGAAGATGAGATATTGATCTCGAAATATTAATGAATAATAAATAGGTAATACCCAACACATTCTTTACATTCCTTTATTTTACTAAACGCATTGTGACCTTCCCGTATGCCAAAAAATTTAATTGTAAATTGCAAAGTTTTGTTGCAATTTTGTCTGCTATGATTAGAAAACTTTGTTTTCAGCGAACGCTTTAATATTCTCCGTTTTTGCTTACTAATATTCAACAAAACCAAGTCGGAGGGCCACTCAAGGTAGGAGGCTGTTGAATGTGGTTGAATGAATATATGATTTTGAATTAGGGAGGGAAATATTGAAGATAGGAAATGAAATATTATTTGGCTTGAAGAGTTTAAGGCTGTAACGTTTGGGCAAACAAACATACAGTAGCAAACAAACTACAGAATAAATTAATACCTACTGTAGTGAAACCGTTAGTAGGCTTGTTAAGCTTTACATTACCAACAAATTCGCTCTACTATAGATGCTAGACAAAACTCAGCTGATTAATATTAACAACGTATTTCTACCGGGGAAGAATTGTACCCAGGTCACTCATTCTCAAAGATTCTTTATTTGCATTCTGTGGTTCATGAAAATTTAGGGCCCATCAATTGAGCTTTTTTGCTAGAGCAAAGTAAATGTAGCTAAAATGAAATTGCAAGAAAGCTATTCTCTCAAATTTTTGCTATTGTTTTTATTTCTAATTTTTATGGATACCATCGTAGCCGTTTTTTAAGTGTTTTTCATCCACTTCAAATGGTTATTCTTCACCCAAGCCGTGAGCTAAATATATCTCGTTGCAGACTTGAAAAGATTAATATAAAAATAGACGAGATTTCGCAAAGTGCACCCGATTCATAGGTTTAGAGTTGAGTTAGAAAGAAGAGTAAAACGCATCGACGCTATCTTAATTCTCATTAATTTTTTAATTAAGTTTCCTTTTTATATTCACTTTTCTTTTTGTCCCAATTTTTCGTTTCTCTTAATTTAATCTAGATTTTCATCTTACTTTCCTCCTGTTAATCAGAAATGCGACATCATTGGTAATTGCATTTTCTTGCCTTGCACGTTTCGATCATTACTAATTCATCAGGATCCCAATCATTTCTGTATCCATTATTATTATTATTATTATTATTATTATTATTATTATTGATTCAATATCGTCTACTATCACGAACCAATTCTGCTACAAGGCATTATGGAAGCAATTTCATTGGTGGGTGAATCTCACCTTCAATGTTGTAAATATATTCTTATTATTGTTTAAAACAAAGAAAGAAAATTAATATTTTATTTTTCCATCCATCTCACACATAGATTTTCAAGGATCTTGGTAATTTCCTTACACATACCATCCGTTATACTTATCAGCCTGAAAAGCAGTTTAGTGAATTTATAATTTCATTTAAATAAAAATTATTTAAATTACTTTATCTATAGCCTAAGTTTTAAAAATGCCGAGGGAGAAGAGGAGGTTTTTCTTTTTTTAATTTAATTTATTTATTTTACTTAAACACGTGACAAATACATATTGAACAACATGAAACTGATTCAATTTGTCTTCTTTATTCAACAAAAACAAAGAAATTACCAATCTCAGGATAATTGTTACTGTAAAATTTTTGGTATTTTTGAAGATTCTCAAAATAATCTCATGTTAGTTATGAAAAGAAATGTGTAAAAATTTCTCATACGAAATTCCGGTTATAGCAACTGACATGTCATGAACAATTTCATTAAACTAACGACATAGGTAATAGGTCAAATAAAATACTAAACATTATATAATAAGAACTGATTACTATTACTTGAAAATGCTATCACTGAAAAAAATGGTTTATTTCAAAATTCGTTTCCGTGTACACGTGAGATACCCGTGATACCGAAATTGCGCCACATGATATAAAGACAGACATTCTGTGAAATATTTTTACTCGTAAATATTATTTTTATTTAACCACTCACACGCTTCAAAAGAATTCTTTTTAATGCAAATACATTTTATTATGTTACGTCAATTACAATTAAATCATGAGTTTAAGATTTTTATGCTGAGTTTTCAAAGCTTTTATTTTTTCAATCAAGATATTTATTTTAGAATATATTTGCTGTCATATTAAATATAAATACAAAATTAAGGAATTTTCAATTGTACGTTATGTCACGTAACTTTAAAATGACCTTTTATTTTGATTATTTTTATTTCCATTGTTTGTGTTTGACAACAAAGCGACAACAGATCAACTTAATACCACATATTTCTGTTGGAAATATTTCCAAATCGTGTGTGCAATTTTTTTTCGTTTGCAACTTTCACGGTTTTTTTGGGTTTTTTCCCCATCTTTTCACTCACTTTTTTATTTCCTGTGTTTTATCCCAGTGTCTCAACGATTCCACATTTGTAGTGGGTTGAGTTATTGGTTTACCTGTTGAATATAGATTTTATATATATTATGAGATAATTTACTTTTAGATTTACACAATTTATGTGTTTTGCAAGGTTTAGCAATAAAAAAGATTTTTTAATAAATATACTCTGCAAAATACGCGGTCTGATAAAAAGCTATACGTACTGTTGCTATAAAACTGAAACTTATTACAATTAAGCATTTAATCTTCTTCTGAGCACTTTTTTTTTCTGAAGCAACACATTTTATACAAAGTCGTTTCTGCTCATGTAATAAATTCTGAATCTCAATTTCTGGGGCAGCTTTTCAAGAGGGGTTTAATTTCTGGGGCAGCTTTTCAAGAGGGGTTTAATTTCTGGGGCAGCTTTTCAAGAGGGGTTTAATTTCTGGGGCAGCTTTTCAAGAGGGGTTTAATTTCTGGGGCAGCTTTTCAAGAGGGGTTTAATTTTTGGAAAGAGGAAACACGAGGACTTGACAATATGGTAATTGCAGACACGGGGAATTATGTTCTTATTAAAAAACTGCCATATAGAATATTGTCATTAATGGAACCTGTATAGTGTGGTTAGTCGACCACAATCTATACAATATCCTTGCAAGCATCGCTATAAACTTTAAATCACTTACTATAACAACAGTACCAATACTTTTCGATCAGACTAGTTATACGGGAATTTAACAATAGAAACATATTTCCAGATGATTATATTATTCATTTCATCATAAGATTAGTTTTCTAAAAATTAATATAATGATGAATCTTTGCACTTAAATAGTAATTACTTGAATATTTTGTCGTCACAATAGTCACACATTACCATGTTTGGTATTCTTATGTTTCAAATGAAAGAAACTTCGACTAAACCAAAGATTAGCGTAATAAAACAACGTAATAAATGTCAAAGCCACAGGACTATGACAATGATGCTAGATATGATTATACTTCCTACTGGATTGGTTATACTTAATATTTCACAACCAGATTTGACTTGTGATAAAAACACTGTTATTTTATTTTATTTATTTTATTTTTTTATCATTTCACCCCGAGCAAGGCAGAAACGCCACTGATGAGCTGGGGCTGCATAACTGTAAAAAGATTAATTAGAACAGAGTGAGGAGTACAAACTAGTTAGAAAGGAGCGATAGAAAGCTGAGAATGCAGGTGCGATGACAGATACATAGGTGGAGAGAAAGGGAAGAATATACGGGGGTGGGGAGAGAGCTAGAGTCCAGCGGTTAATAGATGAGTATTGACATTGCATTTAAATTTCTGGAGGTTGTAGCCGTCAGGAAAGCAAGAATATGGAAGCGAGTTCCACAAGCGGGAAGTGCGAGAGAAGAAGCTGCAGGAGTAGAATTGTCGTCTGCATTTGGCTAACCTGACTGTGAATGGGTGGGACCCAGTAGCCAGTCTGGTTGCATGAGTAAACACCTGTTGAGGAGGCACCAGTGATTTAATTTCGTCCGAGCAGAAGCCATGAAAGTATTTATAGAACAGACAAAGGGAGGCCACATTTCGACGGTGGGGAAGTGGCTGCAGTCGAGCCACAGACCAGTACCTATCACATTACAGACTCTCCTTTGGAGCCTGTCGAGGACACTGAGGAGAACGGCAGGGGCGCCTGACCATAAATGGCAGCAGTACTCCATGCACGGACGGATGGTTGCCTTGTATATATGCAGGATGGATTCAGGCGGAAAAAACATCCTGGATCGGCATAGTGACACAGCCTTCTTAGCAGTATTGTTATATTATTAGAATAGTATTCTATTATGTCCAAATGGACGTCACCCGAAGATATATCCCATCTTTTGAGCAATTTTTTGTGATGCGCTTGCGTCCCTGGGCACTGAGTGTGATCGAGCCGATAATTACATAATGAATCATATTTCATTAAATTAAAATAACAACAAAAACAGTCTTTGCTGCAAATATGCTGTTATAGTTCTTTCTTTTTTAATTCACTTGTGCATAAATATTCCAAATGACTGGAGACAAGAATAACAGCATTTTGGGATTTACAATTTCAATGAATAATATAGACATATTTTTTTACATATTTTAATAATAATCATTTGTAATTCTCTAATTACCTTCTTAATGTTAAGTTGAAATTCATGAAAAAAGGCGCCATAGTTTTCTCTTAACCAAGTACTTTCGATCTCCTCCGAGATTTTATTCAGTGAAACATGTTCAATTGAAGATATACTAAAATAAATATATATATATATATATATATATATATATATATATACATGTATGTATTTTAGAACATGTTCAAGATGTTTTTATATATATCCTACATTTTGTACATATCTGTACATTTTGTTTCGACATTGGACTTACAATGTCTCATCAGCTGGTGTGAAAAGGAACGGAAGACCTCTTTTCTTATATTTGGGAGTTGTGCGTGGGATGTTGGCGGAAGTTAGTGATAAGGGAGTAAGTCTTGTAAATTGTCAGTTAGAATTTTGAAGAACGTGGGTTGGGTAAGAAATATAGTTCATTAATGAAAGTGTCGGTGATTTTGTTGACAGATTTAACATAAGAAAATGGTGTATAGTTTTTATGACCGCCGGGTTAGCCTTTATTCACAGCTCTATTTTATATATCGAGCACTGTTTTGGAGGTTGTCAATTTTTCCTCGTTGCTTATTCACTCGTATTTACACACACACACGTGTGTGTGTGTGTGTGTGTGTGTGTGTGTGTGTGTGTATTTCTGAGATGATATCAACAAGTTTGATTAATAACCGATCAAATATAAGATCTTGGATTCAAAGTCGCACCTTCTCTGACTGAAGCATATTGTCAAGTCTTGATCTGAAGAAAAATACTAACTCCTTCTCATAAACACCATTTCCAACTCTTTCATTTGGATGTGTGCTTTGGATAGAATCCACAGGGTATCTACGCTTTTTAAAATTCGTATGTTTTTTTCCTTCGGTTCATGCCTACGGGATCCTAAATGTCCTGCTTTTAAATTTTTGATAAATAACTCAATCATATATTTTCTCATTGGAATTATTCAAGCAATATTCTGAGAGAATTTGATATCCCATTAGAATTTCTTAGTGGCGACCACAATCTTAAAAACATAGTATATGAATAAAACACAGTGTTGATATCAGACACAATAACTGCAATACATCTTAAAGAATAAGGAAGTTAAATAAGGCGAGATTCAGTGGCTAAACAGCAATTTAAAAATAAAAGATTTTTCTTAGCAAAGTAACATCCTAAGGTTCAATATGAAACTGGAGATATTGAAATGAAACAAGTACAAAGTTTTAATATATTGGATGTGTTTTAACCAAAGAAGAAAACAGCGACAATGAAATACGAAAACTAACTGGAATAGAGAATGATGCCTAACAAACAGGTATATTATTAAGAATTATAAATCTTCCATTAGAAAAAATTAAAATAGTACTGGGCTATTATGCATTAACAGTTTATGTTCATGTCAGTTGATGATGGACAATTTCCTCAGAGATGAAATATGTAGAACAGAAATATAGTTCTAGGTAAGCATACTGAGAATACCATAAAATGAAAATGCGAACAATAACGATGTTTTAGATAAAACGAAATAAAAAGGAAACTTATACTTAATATCAGGAAGAGACAGATAACCTTTCTATGGCCCATAATATAAAAAGAAAGCTTTCGTAACTTGATACATAAAAGATATAGTGAAAATTAGGAAGGCAAAAGAAAACAACATATAATCTACCTAGAGAGCCTGAGTAAATTGATGGCAGAGCGAGGTAGAGAACTGATATTAAAATTTACACTATTTACATTTTTCGGACTAATATTTCACGCCTAGTGCTTGAAAGTAGTATTAAAGAAAATATATCCCTCTACAAGAATCCAACATTTATTTCTATTCATGTTTTTTTTAATCATGTCACCCAAAGCAAGGCATTCCACTGCCACTATAGCGCAGGGGGTTACATAGAGCGATAAGCGAGTTAGGATGTACATAGGGGGAGAGTTGGAGAGAATGGATGTGAGTTAGTGTGTTAGGAGGTGTCTATTGACCTTACATTTAAACTCCTGGAGGTTATAGCCGTCGGGGAAGCAAGCATGCGGAAGGGAATTCCATAGACGATAAGTGCGAGAAAAGAAGCTGTTGGAGTAGAAATTGCGGTTACATTTCATCGGTTTCACTGTAAAAGGGTGGGACCTAGTTGCCAATCTAGTATCTCGTGCAAACTCAAACCTAGGGGGCACCAGTGATTTAAGTTCATCAGAGCAGAAGCCATGAAAGTATTAATCGAAGAGGCACAGGGAAGCCACGTCACGCCGGTGAGAGAGTGACTGCAGACGGTCAGCTAAGTCGGTATCAATCACATTACAGATTCTTCGCTGTATTTTGTCAAGAGGCCCGAGGAGAACAACAGGGACCCGACCAGATGTGGCAACAGTATTCAAAACATGGGCGGATAGTAGATTTGTATAAGTTCAGGATAGATTCAGAAGGAAAGAATTTCCGGGCCCTGCACAAAGAGCCGACTTTCATAGCAGCGGATTTTGCAATGGATATGTGTTCACTTGTTTATATTTTTCAGTTATCATATTACATGAACTGAAATAAATATTGCATAACGTTTGATCAGACTAAGATGCATATCTATTTATTTATTACACAACTGTTCACTTGTTTACTTTCTCGTCACTCACGTCATTTGTTTTTTGTTCCTTTGTGTGTGTGTTCTGCTCTCGAATCCGGTTGAGAGATAAGGACTTACTCCAGTATGAAATGTAACGAAAATATTTGACAGAAGTTAGCATTGGAAAGAATTTCAAATAATTCTTCCACATACTATTTACAAATACGTCAATCACTTGCAAAACCTTTGGGAACATTCTTGTAAGTTGGCGATCATACCACCTCACAATTTCCATAATAAATTTTAACATTTTGTTATCAGAGATGATGTAGTATTTACAGTAATAACATTATTCGGACTATTGTCCTTATCTTTGTTGCCATTTGTACCTCGTCACGGCTGTTGTACGCACCTTCTTCAGGTGCTAGGAATTTCGAACCGAAACCTTTATTACAATCACTGGGGTATATGAACTCCATTGCTTTCGTAATAGCGCCTCTTTTGGTAGTTATGAGTTATCTCTCTCTAAGCCTATACGTTGTTTGTTCATCTCTGCTGTACCCTGGTATTGAACACACAGCTCTTTGGGCCAAATAACAGGAACTAACCAACGTCTATATCCACTGGGCCACGTGTCCTTAAGTAAAGGGCTCGGTTCGAAATTCTTAGCACCTGAAGTAGGCGTGAGCGTGCAACCAATGGGCCATGTGTTATTAAGGTCGTTCAAATGGCAACAAATATAATATAAATATATATATATATATATATATATATATATATATATATATATATTGAGGAACCATGACTGCATGGCCTTGGATTCACATTGAATATTTCTGTACTGACCACTATAGAACTGATATCCAGTGGTTCAGCTTGAATCTTCTTATTCCCCTTGTGTAAATCCTCTGGTGCAGTGAACAACCTGGGTGTTTGCGCTCTCACACTGTGCTCTTCAGCTGAGACCAAGAACTAATTCTATGAGCAGCTTGACACCATCACAAAAGACATTCCTCTCACGGAATGCTCGAATGGTTTTGACCATGATTCTTGGCCCAACTCTATCTCCTACTTTGGTATCGACATGCTGAACAAAAACGGACAAAGGCTCCTTTTGTTATGCTCCTACTATGACCTCTGTATAACCAACACGTTCTTTGTCAGCAAGCCACACACTCGAGTTTCCTGGCGGCACCACTGAACCCGCTACTGATCCTTGTTAATCCTAGTCATCGTACGAAGATCGTCACTGAACTGCGTTTTCGCCAAACGTAGTTACGTAGTGCTGAGTGTGACACTGACCACTCCATGGTTTGCAGTAAAATCTATCTCCATTCCAAATTGATACACCAATCCAAGAAGAAAGGTCGCCGTTGCATAAAAACTAGCAGGATGGCAATAACAGATCTGTACAATTGCTTCGGCGTGAAGGAAATTGTTATTAGTGGTATTGTTAGTTGTGCTTTGTTGTAATTCGCGATGTGAGCTTACTTGAAAATATTTAATACTATGTACTTGTAAAATCCAAGGGGCAGAAAAATTGGCTGAAAATTGGAAAAAAAAGTTTTTTGTAATTGTATTCGTAGCAAATTGTTTTGGGCCAGTGAAATTGATAAATTGCTGTAGTCACAACAGGATATAAGATTTTTTGATGGGGTCAAGTGCTTGTCTCCACATCTGCTAGGAAATAATTTAAAAAATTTTGAAAACCTAAGATGATGTAATGAGAGGAAGAAGACAAAAATATATTACGTCATGTGAGGTGTTGATATTTCATTCGTTTAGCCATAACTCCCCTTTAAATCCTGTAGTTGGAAAATAATTTCATCGGTCAAAGTTTTGAGTCGCATAGATCCCTTGAGAAAAATCAATTGGTTGAGTATTTTGTGAAATTGCAGTAGAGGTGTTATGACTCAGGGAAAAGTCTTCCCAACTGGGGGCCACGACCAGGAAAGCTGGTCGCCTACCATAGAAGTCATGGCTGAAGATATAAAGAAACTTAGAAAAGCCTGCCGCTGATCGACTTAAAAGAGCTAAAGTCGAATAATTCGCCCCCGATAGAGTCCTAGCAAAGATGTATAGAAACAGAATGAACCGAGAAAGAGATAAATTAGCTGAAAAGAGATTTTTGTTATTGCCGAGCGAAGGAAACAAAATGAATCTACTATTATTACCAGAATGCTCAACTTCGGCCGTTCCCATAAAACTTCGGTAAAGAACCGAGAATTTGAGAGAATTTTGGAGTTTTTCAGAGCTGTCGAGCGACAAAGACCAAATGACCCCACCGCCGGCCGCCACATCGCACTGTTATTCGGCTGTCTCCGTAAAGACTGATTTTTTTTATTTGAAGAATTGACAGCTCTGATTATTTTTAACAAAACTTTAAATTGTTATGAAAAGACTTGTTTTTATTTGGGGAATTGATACCTCTGATTATCTTTAACGAAACTTTGCACTGTTATGAAAAGACTTTTTTATTTGGAAACTTTGAAAGCTCTGATTGCTTAAACGAATCCTTCTCGTCTTTGTAAACTTTAAAATACGGCGATTATATACTCTGCTTTTATTATTATTTTGTATATATAAATATTTCTTTCGTAACTCATCCAAGAGTCTTCGAATTTATTCATTTATTTTATCTTATTTATTTATTTATTTATTTATCTTTTTGGTGCTTTACTTAATTTTTTTTCAACACAATTGTACATGAGTGACCGGCCTGGTTAAAGGTAGTAGAGAGACGGCTACCGGGTTTTCAACGTGGCTTTTCTGAGATCAAAGAACACAGCGTGGACAGAAAGGTTCACCGTGTAACAGACGTCCTGGGGACCAGCTACTGTGACGATTACCGACCCGAGATATAATATCATAATTGGTGCCGTTTTGATAGCATCAACCTGCTCATGTTCCGGTTATCAACATCACAAGTTCCGGACCAAGGACAGTGAACCAGCCGGGCCGAGGTGTCACACATGCGGAAAGAAGATCATGCCCCTGAAATCAACTGCCAGTGATATCATATCAGACTGCAGAAAGGAAAATTGAAAGGTGGGCTGAAAACTATCATGAGCTCTACTCAAGAGAGAATTAGGTCACAGATGCAGCCGCCGAGAGCATCATCAGCCTGACTGGCAAGGAACAGACTAATGTTCAACACTCCGTAGTAGAACTGGGCCAGGGTGTATGCAATACCCCAAGAATCACCATTGGCTATTACACGCTCAACATCGTCTCGGACTTTCCATATATCGTTTCCAACATCTCTAGCAACCTCTCCATAGAAGTCGAACTCCACAAAAGTTTAGGCAACAGGTATATCTCGCTTGAAAAAGAGGGCCTGGTACAAGATGCTGACTACCAACAGCAAGACGATGGTACACCAGGCTTGCGTGCTCAACACACTGCTATACTGCAGTTAATCATGGACCTTCAACTCCCAGCAAGAGGACAGGCGCAGCAACTTCTACCTGCACGAATTCTGGAGAATCTTAGGAAGCTTCAGGCAGGACTGCGTCTCAAATAAGAGCGACTTTGATCAGACGGACAAAACAAACTTTTTTTGCCCTGCTAACCCAGCGTCGATTTCTGTGGCTTGGCCACGCCAAGCGAAGGGATGATAGCAGGATCTCCAAGGACGTTCTATTCGGCGAGTTCACCACTGGATCCAAAGCAACAGTAAGATGCTAAAAGGATGTCTGCAAGCGACACATGAGTTCAGGTGGCATCGATCCAGTAGGCTGCGAGTTGGTAGCTGAAGACTAGCAGAAAGTGAAGTACTGTGAAGGCGTGCTTTAAGAATAGTGAGGCGTGGAGAGACGAGCAGTAGAAGGAAAAGAGAGAACGCAGACAGCAGAAGGCTGCACCAATGCTCCCAGAACCAGGTGCCAACTACACCTGTGGCAACTTCATTAGAGCCTGTCCGTCCAGAAGAGGTCTGCACAGGCACAACACACGCTGAAACCCAGCAACAGATATGAACTCTGTTGTTTCTCGAAACAAACGGATGCCAATATATATGTATATCGTTCATTCAGCAATGAATTAGAACACTCTCAGCTATTGGGCGTGTATAATGATAATATACACGCTAAAAAGTCTGACTTCAAAAGTAGAATCGCCGATTGACGCCAATTGGGTTTGGTTTCAATCCTGGGTTAAAAAGCAATAGGAGTCTAACCGTACTGATGAGCTGTGATACAGCGAAACAGATCTGTCTTCGGATGACTAGAATATATATATTACCTTTGTAGTAGTTATAAATAAATAAATTAAATTATCAAATGGTGTTATAGCATACAACAATGATAAGGATATGGAGTAAACCCTGAGATTTCAAAAAATAATTAATGGAACAAAACAACACATTGAAAGAATCCCTGGAAACCCCAGCTTAAGAGATATACAAAAAATTGTCTTATTAAGTACAGCCCACACACTAAGGAAAACTTTATCTATGTAATGCTGGGGATGATAGGGAAGATAGAAAAACATGAAATGGAGCCATAACAACACGCCACTACCTGCCTTAGGTCTCCCCGCAGACTTGGTTGGTAGTGAGACCAAAGCAGAAATCGAAATATGATGAAAAATGACATAATAATAATAATAAAAATCAAGGGATATGTGAAATTAGCTAAACAATTTTTATTTTCTGTAGATGTAATATTGCTTTTGTGGAAGTAATGCATAATATCCTTGTACATCTCTTACGAACTATTATGATGGGAAATGTAACGTCACTGACATGCCACAATGATCAAGAAAATAGACGTGGGAGGGCGAAACATGTATTAAAAGTATTTACAATATTTGTATTATTCAGACTATTTTTGATCATGTTTGTTGTAACGTTTACGACGCTTCGGCCGTTGTACGCTCCGCTCTTCCTCAGAGGCTAGTAATTTCTAACCGAACGCTTTATTACTATCGCTGGTGTATATCAATGGGAAGAATAATATACCTCAGTAATAGTAATAAGGTTTTTCTGTTTGAAATTCCTACCACCTAAAGAGGGCCGGAACGTACAGCAACCGAAACGTCGTAAACATAACAAAGATGAGGACAATAGTCCGAATAAGGTAAATAGTGTAAATACTACCTCATCTCAGAAGTATAGATTAATACTAAAATATTTAATTCCTTCAATATTGATGCTGAATATCATTGGGGTACTATATTTGAGTACCAATTTGTGTACATTTGTGTACTACAAAGAAATACTAAGTCATACGCATATTAACTTTTTCCACAGTTTTTATTTTGGAATTTTGACTATTCTGTGTATGAGAATTAAATCCTTGCGTTAACCATAAGCTTTGTATGTGATTCCATCAAAAACTAAAGAAATTCCAATTCATTTGATAGCGGTCTTTCTCAGCATTCTAAAACAGTACTACGTCATCTCAACTACATATAAGCCCAACTTGCATATTTTAAATATATATTAGAATTCAGAGGAGAAATGTTCTTTCTTTTTTTATCAAGCAAAAACTAAATTGTTATACAACATTAAAATCTTGTTTTTGACTATCTCACTAAACGTCTATATATATATTTATATATATATATATCCTTAAAAAGAGAAGACGTCATTTTATTAAACCCAAACCCCATGAACCTTTCAGCCAACACTTGTCAAGGGTTACGTTGGCACAAATTTATAAATGGGTATAGAAGAGGACACGACAAAAAGGGAATACTTGCAATGTATATATATATATATATATATATATATATATATATATATATATACATATATATATATATATAATAGCGTTTTTTCGTAACTCATCCAGGCGGCTTCGAACTTATTCATTTGTATTTTGTTTTTTGTTTTTTTTGTTTTTGGTTTATGGTGCCGTGTTTATTTATTTATTTTTTTCAGCACAAGTGTACACGTGTGTCCGGTCTGAATTGCGGTGGTAGAAAAACGGCTACCTTGTTTCAATCTGTCTTTCCTGAGATTAAAGAACACAGCGTGGACAGGAAAGTTCAGCGTTGTAATAGACGTCTTGAAGCCCAGCAGCTGACGAGGCCATCATCATGATTAGCGACCCCAGAGTGTCGTCATAATTGGTGCCGTTTCGATAGCATCAACCGACTTTGGTTCCGGTCACCATCATCACAACAGGTTCCAGAACAGGGCCAGAGAGCTAGCCGGAGGCAGAATGCCACACAAAGATTTATTACAATCTGATTTCCTGACAGAAAATTAATTAAAATTTCTCGAAAAAAAATACCTTCGTGTCATATTGTTAGGAATATTCTTAATTGTGGTAACATTAGTATTTGATCTGCAATCGTAGTAAATTTTATTGCGGATGGAACGGAACTAGCAGCTTTCACACCCACTGAACTAAGGTGATACATTTCATTATGAGTTGAGAACACGAATGAGTATACTTGCAGTCCTTAAGTGTGAATAGTTTTCTGTAAGTGTCCAATCTTTACACTGAACACATTTTTCTTCAGCTACTTATGGTTCCCTAAGCATCAACAACAACTGGGATGGCTCCCACTCTCATCATTGAACACGATTTGTACACGTTCGAATTTAAACTATCAAGGTTTCTTCATTTCTCTTTGTCGATTACTCTATTTTCTTCAGGGTATGCAACAGCTAAAATAAAACCTCCTCTTCTACTTCCTCCTTTTTCTTCTCCTTCTTCTACTGCTTCTTCTCCTGCTCCTCTTCTTCTTTTTCTTTCTGTTCTATTTTTCTTCTTTTTTCTTCTCGCTCATTTCTTCTTCTTCTTCTTCTTCTTCTTCTTCTTCTTCTTCTTCTTCCCGTCCTCTTCTTTTTTCTTATATTTAACCTCATTCTCTTTCTCTTCTTCCTCTTTTTTATTCTTCTCATCTTTCTCCTTATCCTCCTTATCCTCCTCCTCCTCTTCTTCTTCTCCTCTTTTATTATTCTTCCTCTTTCTCCTCCTCTTCTTGTTCCTCCTCCTCTGCTTCTTCTCTTTTATTCTTCTTCTTCTTTCTTCTCCTCTTCTTATTCCTCCTCCTCCTGCTCTACTCTTTTATTCTTCTTTTTCTCTTTCCTTCTCTTCTTGTTCCTCCTCCTCTTCTTCTTCTCCTGTTTTATTCTTCTTCCTCTTTCTCCTTCTCTTCTTGTTCCTCTTCCTCTTCTTCTTCTGCGTACTTCTTCACAATATTTCATTGTCTGTGCAGGACATCATGGTGATACTGGATTTTAACCTACCACATTTTCCAATTGTAATTTTCATTAAAAACTTATGGAGTTTGTTAATGCCATGTTTTTAACCTTCTTGAAGTTCATACTTACACATCATTCCAAATATATCATTTTTTTATTATATTTTTACTCAAGTTTCTGCCATCTATGATAACATGCTACACTCGTTTTCTTTTTATCAGCAGACATGCTACACTGAGCATTGCCAAAGACCTGAAATAAACGATAAGCTACATCAGACAGTATGGATTCTGATCGAGAGATTGAAGTTTTGATGAGTGTAGAAAGATCATTTTTTTTTTGTGACGTTTAAAATTCACCCTGATCTTTTGTAGTAGAAATTGTTATGGTCTCAGATATAGCCAAATATTAAACCCCCAACCAAAAAGAAAAAGGCTATGAAAATAGGAAAATACAATATTAGACTAAAAGTACAAGCAGTACTTTCTCATATATATATATATATATATATATATATATATATATATATAAGAAAGATCCGTAGTGTAAAACCGCGGTAGGTTTTGGCTCACTCTAGATTTTTGTATATATATATATATATGTTTTTTTCTTATGTTCTTTAACTTCTTCCATTTTTTGTGGGGTAAAAAATCTCACTTCAACTCTTTGTTTACTTATTACTCTCTAAGATGTTTTGCATACGTTTGAAAGATTTTGTTCTCTCTGTAGAATCTTTAATTTTTGTCATAGGGACTTATTCTTTGATTCGTCATTTTGCATTATTTTTCTTTAATTGATAGTTCATACTTTTCTTTCCTAATTTTGGGTTTTCTTTTGTCCTATATGCTTTTCCTACTTCTTATATTTATTCCTTTTGCTGGTTCATGAATTACTGACAATTCGCTTCTAAATTGTTCAATTTCTTTCTCTTTATTATTATTATTATTATTATTATTATTATTATTATTATTATTTCATCTTTATCATATTTTGTTTACTGCTATGGTCGTACTACCAACCAAGTCTGCGGGAAGACCTAAGGCAGGTCGTGTCGTGTTGTTATGGCTCCATTTTATGTTTTTTCTATCTTCCCTATCATCCCTAGCGTTACATATATAAAGTTTTCCTTAGTGTGTGGGCTGTACTTAATAAGACAATTTTTGTATATCTCCCAAGCTGGGCTTTCCAGAGATTCTTTCAATGTGTCGTTTTGTTCCATTTTTTATCATTCCAAGTGCACCTACTCTCACTGGCACAACTCTTGTTTTCAATTTCCACATTTTTTTCTATTTCAATTTCCAAGTCCTTATATTTTGACAGTTTTTCAAATTCCTTGTTTGCTATGTTACAATCCGCTGGACAAGCCATATTAATTAATAGACAAGTTTTTTTCTTTCTGGTTTTTAACAATAATGCCCGGCCTATTTGCTTCAATTTTTCTGTCTGTGTAGATGGAGTAATCCCATAGAATGGTGACATATTCTATTTCTGTAAATGGTGCTGGGTGATGTTCATACCAGTGTTTGTTTACAGATTTTCCATAGTGGTTGCACGTTGTCCAATGGAAATATTGCCCCACTTTATCGTGGCGATTTTTATATTAATTTGGGTCAAGTACAGAACAATTATTATTATGTCATTTTTCATCATATTTCGATTTCTGCTTTGGTCTCACTACCAACCAAGTCTGCGGAGAGACCTAAGGCAGGTAGTCGCGTGTTGTTATGACTCCATTTCATGTTTTTCTATCTTCCCCATCATCCCCAGCATTACATAGATAACGTTTTCCTTAGTGTGTGGGCTGTACTTAATAAGACAATTTTTTGTATATCTCTTAAGCTGGGGTCTCCAGGGATTCCCTCAATGTGTTTTTTTGTTCCATCCTCCATCATTCCAAGCGCACCTACTATCACTGGCACAACTCTTGTTTTCAATTTCCACATTTTTTCTATTTCAATTCTATTATTATTATTATTATTATTATTATTATTATTATTATGTCATTTTTCATCATATTTCGATTTCTGCTTTGGTGTCACTACCAACCAAGTCTGCGGGGAGACCTAAGGCAGGTAGTGTCACTTATTATTATTATTATTATTATTATTATTATTATTATTATTATTATTATTATTATTTTATCTATTATAAATGTATTTTTTTTATCGTTACACCCCAAGCAAGGCGGTACTGCCACCGATGCGGTGTGGCCTACATAAGAGTGTAAAAGCTAAAGCAGGAGGAGAATTGAGAGAAAGACGAACCAGTTACAGTGGGTGTCAGAGAAAGGGTAAGAGAGGGATGGGAACACAGGTGTGAAGACAGTTACGAAGTTAAAGAAAAAGAAAAATAACAAGATACACTGGGTGATGTAGAAAGAACTGGATTCAAGTGGATAAGAGATGAGAATTGACATTGCATTTAAATTCCTTGAGGTTGTAGCAGTCAGGAAAGCAAGAATAAGGAAGGGAGTTCTACAGGCGGGAAGTGCGTGAAAAGAAGCCGCCGAGGTACAATTATTCTTAATATTATTATTGTTATCCTTATTATTAATATTATTACTAATATTATTTTTCATTTTTTATTAATCCAAGCGCACCTACTATTATTGGTACTATTATTGTTTGCAATTTCCACTTTTTTTCATTTTAATTTCCAGGTCTTTACACTCTGATATATTTTCAAATTCTTTAATTGCTTTTTTACAATCAATTGAAGAATTTATATCAATTAGTAGGCAAGTTTTTTTTTTGCGTTTTTAACAATAATGCTGGACTATTTGCTTCGATTTTATTACTATTATTTTTTTCATTTCATTACTTTTATTATTACTAATATTATTATTATTGTTGTTGTTATTATTATTAACTTTACTATTTTTATTTTTATTTTATTATTTATAACTTAATTATTATTATTATTATTATTATTATTATTAATATTGTTATTATTATTAATAATCAGATTCATTTTCTGTTAAATGTTATAGGTTATTGAAGAAAATAAATTTGATAATTATCGTAATTCGTAAAATTATTTTAATCATTGTTTTCATAGAAATTCTTTGCAAATATTTTTCTTCAAAATGAGTTTCATAATTGTTTGCTTCATCTTCCTAATTGTTATGTATTTTATTGTTATTTTTAGTAATTTCTTTTTTTAATTATCTATTTTAGAATCTTCATTTGTCTTTTTCTGATTCCTAGAAGTAATGCACGAAACGCCTTTTAGATTTCGTCTCAATATTCCAGTAAAATTAAAACATATTAATCACGTACGCTTTCTAAATATCTGATGCTGTTTTGTTTATTATTTCTAGTGATATTCACTACTTTTTTATTTCATTATTGTTCTTCTGTCGCATTTTCTCGCTCAAATGCTTTAATGTTATATTTGATTTGATCATTTAACTGAGTAAGGTTTAAAAAAAAATATTCTGAAAGTTCGTTTTCCCTCTATATTTTTTTTTTTTTTTTTTGCTTGGCGTTTGGATTTTTCCTTCTCACAAGAATTAATGATGACGCCATTTTTCTATTATCCAATCGAAAGTATTTTTCTATTTCCTCTTATTTCTGGTTACCTCCCTTGATTAGAAAGATACGTGCGGACACTACTTAAGTCATTTCACTTTTTATGATCTACTGACAATTTGATTTTTTATTCGCCAATTTCGCAGCTCTTTTTACTAAATTCATTTAGAAATTTTGCAAATGCACATGACACATTTATTAGTATAATTAGTACCATCAGTGCTAGTATAGTGGGTTGCTTATCTATTCCTTTTCTAGTAGTAGTGGGAGTCCGTTCTAGTGAAGGGTAATTGTATACTGTTACAGGTTAACGGAATTTGGCCTAGTGTTAGATAGCCCACTATAAGTCGTAAAATGATTATAAAATCAATAAAAGCAGTTTGAGTAGAAAATAACATTTTTATACATACACATCAATTAATGTTTTTATCACTACTGTAATACTTGAATATAACTCCAACAGCGATTAAAATGTCCATGGCAAATAATAAGCTGAAAGAGATTTAAGGCTTAGGAATGTCGGAGCATGTAAAATGAGGAATGTCTTTGATGTAGACATTTCTGAGGTCAGTAAGTAGTTTCGAGACAGGGAAGAAGGTAAGGAGAGGTGAAGGGAGGCGAACAAAGTAGCTGCTTGACTTAGGTCAAGGGGATATTGATTACACTCGTCTCCTTTGGTGTGCCCGTCTCCTGGTCTGTCTGTCTGTCTGCTAGGTACTTTTTGTCTCGGCTTTTTATATCTGCCGTTTGGCTCAAAAACAGCTCATTTGGGATTTCACACTTGAATTTTATTCTGGGCTTCCCATTGGCTGGTAAATAAAATTCGCGTAGGTTTGCGAAATGGAAATTTAATATTTGATTAATTTTTATTTTTCAACCGGCACCGCTGCGCGATTCCGGATGCGCACGGTCGAGTTTTGGTCATTTGCGTTTTGGTTGTGAGTGTGCAAACATCCGGTCCGTCGCTGGTCGGTTTCACCACATTAATATACTTCATAAACTCCATCAGGCTGCAGATGTCGAATAATTGGAGTTTTTGCGGAACGTGGAAGCACTTCTGATTTGCTGTTTTTCCCACGACTGTTAAAAGAAGACTTTAAAAGTAACAAGTAGTTAGTAGTGCAAAACCTACTCGTAGCGATTTAATATGAAACTGGACAAAATTTGGATTCGTACCTGATAGCAAGTACCAGCAGTACTTTCTGAGGCAGACTGGTTGCCATTGAAGGCTATCGGACCCAATCTGTCCTGTTATTTAACCCATAACTGGAGGGAAGAGACGGATCAATGCATTTCCAAAGGGTATTTGCGCGTAAGTGAAAGCAAGGAATTCAACTGGAATTCGAAATTGACTAACCCATTTTTTGTTCCGAATCGATATCCACTGCACCACAACGCACATCTGTTATTAATATACCTTGAGATAACGTTTTGAACATTCTGTAATGATCTTGGTTTTGTTAACAAATTCACAATTTTTAAAAGAGCTACATCCACTAGTATCACCAGTTCATAGTTTTTAACGATCTTCTTGCTATTTGCATAGGATTGCATCACTTTAGATCCTAACATACCACTTTGGTAAATGTCGCAATTTTCTCCCAATGTTTGTGAAACAGATTTAATCAAGGATGCTTTATAGAACACGATGATCATAACTTCATATCTAGGGTCATTCATTTTCTATCCACCATATACTCGCTACTATCACTTTTTGTCTCTTTTTTGGCTTTATATGATGCACTACTTTGAGTTGCTATTGGGCATTGTATAAAAGAAAATTTATAATCAATAGTCATCTTCTGTCTCACTAATTTGCATCCTCTCTCTCTCATGATTTTTCTCTGTCAACCCCACTCTCATCAGTATTCTCCTCCTTCTCTTAACCTCTTCCTAACACTCATTGTAACCTGTCACTCTTTCTCATTACATTCCTCCTATGTAACCCCCTGCCCAACAGTGGCAGTAAAATGCCTTGCCGGTGGGGACGCAATTATATAAAAAATTAAAAATAACGCATAAAAGTACACCTGCATAAAAGAAAACACCACCCCCAATCCAAGAATACAGAAAAAAATCAAATGAAATGTAAAATAGACAAAAAATACTAGAACATTTTAACATAAAATCAGATAAGAAGACAACAATGTAATTTAACTTAATTAGGTAACTGCAAATAATCTAATCTAAACTTATTTATAAATGAACTTTGTCTGTGTGTGTGTCCGTTACCTATAGACTCCGAAACGGCTGAACCGATTTTCTTGAAAATTTACACAGTTGTACAATAAGCGACTGCGTGTGTTCTTAGCTAGGTTTTATGTCGAGGTACCACCGATAAATATAGAAAATCGATAATCGAAAAAATCGGGTTATAAAAGGAGTGGTCCGATTCTAATCAAACTTAATACACTCATAGAAAAAGACATAGAAACAATATTCAAAAGTTTTAAAGTTGCAGTTCCATCCTTAGATGACTTATTTGACTCCGATATTGGAAATCGATATCCCAATATTCTACCGGGTCTGATCTAAATCAGTTTTTCAGCCCTTTTATTTAAGTTATTGCTTCGGGTTTGGCTCTAAGTAGCTATAATTGTAGTTCTTAGTCTCAGTCATGATACCATTTACTCAGAGGACTTATTTAGCCTTCAAAATTCAGTTTACAACAAAAAAAATTATTTGATATCTATACCAGGAAATAAAAATTTGACTTACATCCATTCATTTTTCTTTCAGTCTACGGTTTCGCTTTGACTGGAAACAACTATTGCTTTTTAGTCTTTCGTGCCAACGTCCAAAGAATCTGAGCTCAAGGATCATGGATTAGTTTTAAAGCTTTCCTTACACCCGAGCAACGCCGGGCTACACTGCGAGTATATTTATAAGTTAATATTAAATGAAATATCAGCATCAGCATCCTACTAGAAATTGATATGTGAATAACAATATAGAAAAATTGACGTGACAGCCATTAATGTATGAAGAAGTTGTACTCCAGCAGTCACATAATTACTATTGGCACAATCTTGTCAACAGACAGACAGACAGACAGACAGACAGACAGAGAGTACGCTCATCAAACTCATTACGAAAGCGAGTAGAAAAAGAATGAACAATTCAAAATATTCAATAGAAACATGTAAACCGGAAGCCAACTTTGATTTTCAATTAAATATAAGTTGTGGTGCAATGGATATCGACTCGGAACGACGAATAAAGGAGCCGAGTTCGGATTCCAGTTGAATTCTTTTCATTCACTTGCAAAAATACCCTTTGGAAATGTATTAATCCGTCCAGTTATGGGTCAAATAATAGGACAGATTGGGTTCTATAGCCTTGGCTGGCAACCAGTTTGCCGCAGAATGCAATGGCAACCTACTGCGATATAATCTTCTGCCAAGTCAGTCATGTCTCTTTCGACACATGATCGCCCAAAGAGTGTATCACGTATGGCACTTTACTGACAGAGAGACATTTGTGAATATTTGAGTTTATTAGAACAAAAACATATCGGTTCAACAAATTTGGCAAAAGATCAACGGAATTTTATGCTAATGTTTTTTTTATACTTTTCTGTGTTTCTTATCATATATTCCCATGACTTTCACTGAAATTTTGGATAATAAGTTTTCTGTTTCTTATTACTTTCTACTTCCATATCCCATTATTAATGTGCTTTTGGGGTTTCTTTAATAAGCATGAATTTGATTTTCATGTAACAAGACATTCATTTTTTTCTAATACTATGTTTTCTTCCTTTAATTGAACGTTTTATAGTATCATGTATTCACGTTTGTGTTATAATGCTGTTGTTTTTTATTTCCATATGAAATTCGTCAATGAAAGCGTGGTTGTTTTTGCCTACTCAAGTACATTGAATCTTCTCAGAGATCACCATTTATTGCAATTTTGCATTTGTACAAATACTCATCATATATATAGATATATATTTTCTAAACATATGCTGTTAAATATAAGAGACAATGAATGTCTATTATATTTAATCATGAGCCGTTCTAAACGTCGTATTTTTGCTTTAATTTCAGTTGAAAATAAAGACAAAAATTCTGCAACATTTGGATAATTATTTATTGGTTTTCTTCTAAGCTTTCGGCTCACATGAGCCATTTTCAGAGAGGTTGTTTAAACTGAAATATTATAAAATCCACCATCACCGACGATTTTATTTTGTGTTGACATAAAACTTCGCTTGGCAACGGCAATAGTTACCAAAAATAATAAACGCAGTTCTTAAGTTTGCGATGCGGTTTTATGACGTCACACCGCGGGATAGCGCGAAATGACAACAAAACCATATAGTCAAATGCAATGTAATATGTTATTTCCTGTTTTAAAGTTGATTTTATTGAGTGTTGGTTGTTTAGATTTGATGTACATGATCTACAATATCTGCAAGTTCCTCTTACTGTGTGTATGAGTAAGGATCACCGTATTGTTGACCAAAATCTGTCTGATATTACCTACATGTTTATGTTTTTCAGAGAGATGTTGTTTAATAGTAATCTGATCAGAAAGATGGCATGTAAGTCTACGGGAGAGCGTGGTTGTAGTAAAACCAATATATGTACTAGGTATTTGATTCGTATCAGAGATGCAATCTCTGAATGGGCATGTAAATTGGTACACTACATTGGTTTTTTGCAGAGAATTTAGTTTAGTGTTTGCTGGGTTATTATAGACTATGAGGTCAATTGTTTTAAACTTTTTATAATATATAATGAGTTTAATTTGATTATTACTTTCGACTGGTTTAACATTTCTACGTATTATGTTTTTGAGAGTTTTTTCATCTTGTTTATAATTATTATGTATTTGGTTGCAATAGTATAAGTTAATAGTGTTATGTTTATTTTGATGTACACCATTTTTATTAATATTATCATTATTGTTACAGCTATTGTTAATTTTGTGAGATACATTTTAATTTGTTGATCAATAACGGAGGTAGGAAATCCATTATTGACTAGTGTTTGCTTAATGTTGTGTAATTCTTTATAAAATATAGATTTGGAAGAAGATATCATTTGTGTGCGTTGAAGTAAGTTTTTTATAACAGCTAACTTATATCGTTGGGGACATTCACTATTATAATTAAGAAGACACGAATTTATGCTAGTTGGTTTCCTATATAGAGAAGTAGTAAATTTATGTGTGCTAGAATCAATGAATACATCAAGCATATGCTTAGAAAATTACTTGCTGCCTCGATATACTATATATATATATATATATATATATATGTTGATGCATGTTTCATTAAATAAATGTTTTGTCTATTTATTTTATGTAAATTCTATTCATAACGTCTGGTAAGCTTAATAGCATTATCTTTGAAAGATGAAAGAAAATCACAATATTAATACAAGTTTTTTAATCCTCTCTAAGCTTTCGGCTTACATCTGCTATTACAAAGATGAAAATTATATTAAATGTATTAAGCAGTTCACAAACAAACAATAGTAATAGACTATTTTCTTTGCAAGGAAGATTTTCAAAACAAAGACGAGCATGTGCGTTCGGGACACTGGAAGCAAAAATCAGTATAACAACGAAACTAGAAGGAGGAAGAGGGCGTGTTGTATTTGGATAGGAAAAATGTACGGCGCCGGTCGAGAACGAGGGAAAATTTACTTGCCCCAAAGTCATTTTACTCGACCGTTTCCATTTTAATAATCGCCTTACGTAAACAAAAAAAAATGAAATTTAAATTTAAATTTTGAACGTGTTAAAAAAGATTTTTTTAAAAATAATATCAACAAAATTTGATCTTTACTCGTAATAATAGCATAAAAATTTTGATGAAAATATTTTTATTAAGTTTGAGCCATTTTAACATCAAGATATGCTTGTTTTATTGTTTGGCAATTGAGTGGACGTAACTAAATTCGTAGTTTCTTTCTTCTGTTTGATTACAACATCCATCTCATGGATAATAAAAAATAACAAATCAGATTTTCTCAACGATTTTCTATAAAAAAAAATATTTACTTGTATAATTTTTTTCGGTGCGTGTTTGAAAGAGGCATGCGTATTTTTTTCTTTCTTTTCTGTACCAAAGACTACTGGCGACGCTGTAAAAGGGTACTCAACAAGAGCACGTCCACATTACCCTCACTAATAAACAAATTTGAGGTCCTCACCTCCCCAGCGGACAAGGCTGAATGCTTTGCCCCCAGATTCTCGAATAATTCGAGATGGGACTAGTCTGGAGTTTTTAAACCCGACTTCCCAGCTAGAACTGATGCTCTCCTGAATGACGTTCATATTACACCCTCGCGTGTCTCTAAGATAATCTCAAAACGTGACCCTCACAGAGCGAGCGGAGGGGACGGAATCCCAATCATAGTCTTAAAGAAATGCGCCCCCGATCTTTCCTCCGTACTTTCTAAGCTATGCAACTTCTGCCTATCTGCTTCCTGCTTTCCTGCCTGTTGGAAATCTTCCTCTGTAGTTCCTATATTTAAAAACACTGGAGAAGCCTCGGACCCCGCAAATTGCCGACCTATCAGCCTTCTTCCGATCTTTGGCGAAGTGTTCGAAGCCATTATCAACGCTGAGGTGTTTCAGCATCTCACAGCACACAGGCTCCTCTCGGACAAGCAGTATGGTTTCCGCTTCACCAGGTCTACTGCTGATATGCTAACGACCATCACCGAGTACATATATCAGGCACTCGACAGGAATGGTGAAGCCCGAACCGTTGCCTTGGATATCTCTAAAGCGTTCGACAGAGTTTGGCATGCTGGCCTTCTATGCAAACTGCGGAGCTATGGTATAACTGGACATTTGATTGAACTAATCCAGTCATTCCTCTCTAACCGCACAATGAAGGTGGTATTAAACGGACATGCCTCACAGAACTACTATACGAACGCAGGTGTCCCTCAAGGCTCTATCCTAGGTCCTACGCTTTTTCTGATATACATTAATGATCTCCCTGATACCATAATATCCCAAGTAGGTATGTACGCCGATGACACCACAGTTTAATCTCGCCTCGACCAAAATTCTGGTGTAAGTGACAAAGCTAACCTTGCAGCCGAACTTGAAAAGGACCTCCAATCAGTAATGGACTGGGGTAAGAAATGGCTCGTAAGCTTTAATGCTTCTAAAAGAAAGCTACTATCAATTAACCATCATAGACACCTACCTCCCATTAGCATGGACCAGGCTTGCCTCCCAGAGATTAAAACACTACGCCTCCTTGGTCTCACACTTACAGCGGACCTCAAGTGGAATGACTATATTGAATCCATTGCTAAATTCGCTGCTATGGAAGTCGGCTCTCTGTGCAGGGCCCGGAAGTTTTTTCCATCTGAATCTATCTTGCACATTTATAAATCTACCATCCGCCCGTGCATTGAATACTGCTGCCATATCTGGTCGGTGCTCCTGCTATTCTCCTAGGGCTTCTCGACGAGGTACAGCGGAGTGTCTGTAATGTGATCGATACCAACTTGGCAGACCGCCTGCAGTCTCTCTCTCACCAGCGCGACGTGGCATCCCTGTGTCTCTTCTATAAATACTTTCACGGCTTCTGCTCCAATGAACTTGGATCACTGCTGCCCCCCCCCAGATACGAATTTGCACGAGAAACTAGATTAGCAATTAGATTCCACCTTTTTACATTGAAACCGATAAAATGCAACCGCAACTTCTACTCCAACAGTTTCTTTTCTTGCACTTCCTGACTGTGGAATTCCCTTCCACATGATTGCTTCCCCGACGGCTACAATCACCAGGAGTTTAAATGTAAGGTCAATAGACACCTCCTAACACACTAACTCGTTCCCATTCTTTCAAACACTCTTCCCATCTGCCCAACCCTCATCCTCGGTATCCTTACCCATCTATCACCTTCCTTCTGACATTTCCTACATCTAACCACTCCTCCTCTTTACCTTCCCCTATGTAGCCCCAAGCGCAATAGTGGCAATAGAATGCCTTGCTTAGGGTGAAATGATTAAAAAAATGTTCGTTTTTACTTTTCATAAGCGGAGAGAAAATATAGATACTGAGTCAAGGATAATATTTAGCAGTTTGCAGTATTTTAGCTATTTGATGAAAACTTCATATATTAAAAATCTTTTTATTGGCTGTTAATACTGAGGGCGTTTTATATTGTGTATTTTCTAAAGATGTTAAAACTACATGTATTTTCTATTAAAATGGATTCAATCATATTCGTGAAAGATTTAAAATTGGCCAGATCTCGGTTTTACTATTAGCTTTTATATACTCTCCCAAAAGATAATCCTATTGACTTGATGGTATTACCTTTACTAAATTTCAAACACTGTTACAGTTTTATTGTTTGCCTTGTGATCTGAGCTCTTTTAGTTACGACAGTCAATTGTTAATATTAAATAATGCTGTTTCTAATTTCCTTTTTGTTATGGCTTTTAAACTTTTTTGCATTTGAAAAATGTCATCGTTGGCAAAATTTTTCAGATATTTTTCTTATGTTTTTATTTTTTTAAAATGATAAATTCAGCTTCTGTTCAATTTGCCAAGTTATACTCCTTAAAATGAAAGCAGCCTTTATTTCTTTTAAAAGAATTTTTTTTCCTCTAAAATCATTCCAACCAATATGTACCTTCTCTGTTTGATAATTTAAATCATTTTGGATGATGTTGGGTTGATTAGATATAAGCAAATAATTGGTAAATACTGTCTTTATCCTCCTGCAGTTTAGTATCCAATATTGTTAAAAAGCTGCCTAAATTTCAGGGAATTGGTCATCATGGATTGTAATAACAAATGTAAGAATTTGGGTATTGCTGATGCACTTATTTTTGTATTTTTCTTATGTTTTCGAATAAATAAATCCAGACAAGGAGTTAAATCTGCGATTTTATCCTGTTGAATGTGTAGAAGCTACACGCTCTATCTTATATTTTCCTCAAAGATATTGTAGTTTTGATTATTATTATTATTATTATTATTATTATTATTATTATTATTATTATTAAGTTCTTGATCTGTGATTATTATTATTATTATTATTATTATTATTATTATTATTATTATTATTAAGTTCTTGATCTGTGATTATTATTATTATTATTATTATTATTATTATGTCATTTTTCATCATATTTTTATTTCTGCTTTGGTCTCACTACCAACCAAGTCTGCGGGGAGACCTAAGGCAGGTCGTGTCGTGTTGTTATGGCTCCATTTCATGTTTTTCTATCTTCCCTATCATCCCCAGCATTACATAGATAAAGTTTTCCTTAGTGTGTGGGCTGTACATAATAAGACAATTTTTTGTATATCTCTTAAGCTGGGGTTTCCAGGGATTCTTTCAATGTGTTGTTTTGTTCCATTTTTTATCATTCCAAGTGCACCTACTATCACTGGCACAACTCTTGGTTTCAATTTCCACATGTTTTTCTATTTCAATTTGCAGGTCTTTATATTTTGACAGTTTTTCAAAATCCTTGATTGCTATGTTACAATCCGCTGGACAAGCCATATCAATTAATAGACAAGTTTTCTCCTTTTGGTTTTTAACAATTATTATTATTATTATTATTATTGTTATTATTATTATTAAGTTCTTGGTAGATCTGTGATTAAGAAAGGCCTAATGTAAAAGTTGGAGAGCAGAACAAATCAATGTATTTTTCTCTAAAAGAAAGAAAAATTATATAATATATGACATATTTACCTGGTTTAATTGCCAACTGGTCTTTGTAAGCAATGTTATTAAGTTTATGAAAAAATTTACTTATTAGTATTAAACCAGATAAAGATATATTATGATTTATGTAATAAGACAAAACAGTATTTATTATTTAAAAGTCTGTGGTTGAGTTACTTAAGTTTAGTGTCCCAACTTTGAACGTGATTTTTATTTCATAATACGCATGATGATCTTATATAGAAAAACAACATTCACGTTATACAGCGCGAGATAATATATTATATTAGTTTTTATTTACGTGAAGGATGTTTTGAGAAGAAATATGACAGCAAAGAAAAACACTTTTCATATTAACATTGAAATATAAAACATAAAAGGGAAAAATGCAAGAAATAATTATTCGGATAAAATGTATTCAAATTAATTAGCCAATAATATCTATCGATCTAGTTTTTTATGTGAAAAAATATTCATCTTTATTAAGAGGAATCTGTCCCTGTAGATGAGATCGATCCTAAAGGAAAAATGTAATGTAAAATTTACAGACACGGAGTGAAACGGAAGAAGAAAATTAATAATTAATCAATAAACGTCATTCATCGATAATTGGCTTGATTCCCCACGCATTCATTTCTTTTGTTTCAATAAGATCGACTTTGTTTCCAGTTGTCTACTGTAGTCGATCTCCTCTGCCTTCATTTCCCTTCTTCAATATTTCATTCTTATGTACAGACACTCCCCGAGAATGTATCCATTTCCAATGCGGAGAACATCCTACTTTTGTTTCCTCCTTCTCAATTCCTGAGCCAAGAGAAAACTCACACAGAAATATTCGTGATCACACCAAAGCATACATATTCTTTACTTAATTAGAACTCAATAGAAACTTTGGCAAAAAAAGATAACAACTAGTTAACAGCGAAAAGAAAATCTTTATTTTCTGGAGGGTTGATGAAAAGAAATGTACAAAATATCCGACAAGTGATGATATATATTTTTATTTTTGTTTTAAATGGGTATCAGCACATTAAGGGCAGTAAATTCACTAAGACATCAGGAAACTACAGGGTGTAAGAGAATTAGAAACAGAAATATTAATAATGAGCGGGAAAGAGTAAATGGAAAGAGAGTAGGTAGTGATAAATGTTGCATTTAAACTTTTGGAAATTGAAGTTGTCTAGAAAGCATGGCGAAAGAAGCATTCCAGAAGTTGAGTAAAGTATTAAGAAACAGAACAATTTCACTAGAAACATCGTCCTACGGCCTTGGCTGAGAAAGAACTCACTACATCCCTCTAGTATTCCCTGTGCATTTGGAACCTGGCGCAGTTTAATACGAAATTCATAATCTTGTTAAATAGCTGAATACTTGATACTTCACCAGGGCTACCAAGGGTGTTTTTATTGTGACACCAACACTGGATGGATTGCCTCCAGTCCCCATCCTGTTATTTAACCCATAACTGGAGGGAAGTGACGGATTATTACCTTTCCCAAGGGTACCAGCGCTTAAGGGAATGCAGGGCACTCAACTGGAATTCGAACTTGGCTCACCGATTTCTCTTCCCAAGCCGATATCCACTGCGCCAAAACGCACACCCGTCACTGAACGCTTACAACGCCTGGACTTCTCCAAGCGGTCACCCATCTAAGTACTGACCAGGCTCACGTTGCTTAACTTTGGTGATCAAACGAGAAAACGGTGTATCAACGTAAGTATATCACGTTGAATACTAGAAACAAAGAGGAGAGTACTGGATTGCTATGTGAGGTCGGTTCTTCAATATGGCAGTGAATGTTGGACAATATCTTCGAAATGAAGGAAAAACTTGAAACAGCTGAAATGTGGTTCTACAGAAGGATGCTGCGGATATCATGGACCGAGCATGTAAGCAATGACGAGGTTTTGGAAAGGATGGGGACGAAAAGGAAATTAATACTGAGCATTAGAAAAAAGACAGCTAAAGTTCCAGGGACATGTAATCAGGAAGGAGGGCTTGGAGAAGCTGATACTAACAGGCCAGATAGAGGGAAAAAAACACAGGGGAAAACAGAGGATAACATATTTGAATGACCTGATCTGGTGGATGACGGAAGAGGGTTGCATGGTGTAACAGGAGAAAGCGTGCTAAAAGCCACTAGGGACAGGGAGATGTGGAAAGCCATGATCGCGTACGTCCTGAAAGGACATGGCACATAAAAGATGAAGAATAAAGCATGGAGCCAGAAGAGAGTTCCACAAGGGAGAAGTGTGCAAAAAGAAACTGTTAGCATTGAATGAACGGCTATATCTAGCCCGCTCAATTCTAAATTAATGAGATCTCGATGCCAATCTAGATCTTTGGTTAAATCTTATGAGTCAAAGTACCATGACAATGCGCTCATTCGAACAACGACCATGAGAGAGTGCCGAAGGAATAAGACTGAAGCCGAGCAGCCAGACCAGGACCAATAATATTGCTATATTTTTTGATTTTTCAAGTGTCTCTAAGTAAATAGCAGGGGCAAGTGCCCATATGTGATAGCAATATTCTAACAATGGATGAAGGGTAGACTTATATATATATGAATGGGAGATAGAAATATTAAATCATTTTTTTCAAATTTCTTGAACAGTGTGGTTAATTATCATATAATAACGAGAACACACTTACATACATATATATATATATGAATATTACAACTTTATAAAATAATGTTATCTTGGGATCGCGTAAGTAACTGTGTGTTCACTAGCTTATTTGAACTAGTGGTTTTCGTTGAGAATGTTTTTTAACGATCGTTTTATTTTTTGTTTTTTGACTGAGGTGCTTTCGACTTCAGGTTTGTTTCCACTACATTTTTGTTCCCAATATTGGTTTGTGATTCCTCTTGCAGAAAATCAAAATAGATATCTTTTAAATGATTGTTAGGCTCCTTGAAGTGCTGTTAACAGCACACAATGTATAGATATAATTGAATTTTATATTCAAATATAAAGTCTACATCGAGGAGATTGTCATGTCTAGCATAGATAGGGAGTATACTTTTCTTTAATCATTTCAAACCAAGCAAAGCGTTACCGCTACTCGTAGTACAGTGAAAGAAAATACTGGGCATTGTGTGTATTAAAGAAACAATAAGATGGGAACATTACGGACTATTTGCAGATGTGCGTTGTTGTGCAGTAGATATCGTCTCGGAACGAGAAATCGGGAAGCCGAGTTCGAATACCAGTTGAATTCATTGCATTCAGTTACGAGCAAATACCCTTGTGAAAGGTATTAATCTGTCTCTTCCCTCCAGTTATGGGTTAAATAAAAGAACAGATTGGATTCTATAACCTTGGCTGGCAACCAGTCTACCGCAGAATGTAATGGCAACCTACTGTGGGATAATCTTCTGCCCAGTCAGTCATGTCTCTTCCGAGACATGATCGCCCAAAGCGTGTATCACGTATGGCACTTAACTGACTGACTGAATATAACAGTTGGAAAAATAATTAAAACATTTACTGGGCATAAAATTGGAGATCGGTTTTCTATTCTTATAAAGTAATAGACTGATCCCCCACTAATTAATAATATAATACATCTCTATAGCTATGAATCAAATAACAGGACACATTGGGCTCTATAGCCTTGGCTTGCAACCAGCCTACCGCAGAATGGCAACCTACTACGGATAATCTTCTGTCAACTCAGTCATGTCTCATTCGAGATATGATCGCGCAAGCGTGTTTTATGTATGGCACTTAACTGACTGACCGACTAATTGTGAGTGAGAAAATGAGAAGGGTTGTAAATGTGAGTGAGAGTGACATCCAATTTCTAGCATTTTCTGACCCACATCTTCATTTAAATTACGAAAATTACTACATAAATATTGCAGATAGAAACTTTATTGCATATAGAAGTCCCCCGAATTTAAATTATCTTTAATGATGTTCCCCAAGTTCACAGTCGAGTAAAAAGTAGCTCTAACTCTCTACATTTAACTGAAGAAAGAAACCATTTTGTTTTTGTTTTTTGTTTTTTGATAATGGGTGATGGATGCACATCGCCAAATACGATCTCGTTCTTTTATCACATTATGACACACAATACAACCGTTCGCCGGAACTATCAAATCCCTCATCTGCGCCTTCTTGATTCTCGAGATAAATGTTTTCAACTCTCTACCATGTTTTGGTTTATTTTTCTTCTGGTGAATATTCTGAATTCCAGAGAAATGAAGATTAATATATCTTTTTTGTAACGTTAGATTTTCATAACGTCATTCTTAGAGGGTGTGACACGATAATTAGGCGTATATTTAGGTGCTTTGTAAAATATGTATTTTATTATAATAGATTAAAATAGAAAATTTCCGGATTAATTTTGAATAAATACAGGTGATTTTTTCGAGCCGATCAGTCAGATCAAGTGAATGAGTTAAGTTAGTCAGTTAGTTGAGTGAGTAGAAACTCCGTTCGTCTTGTTTCGATCAGTTCGGATTTGATCTCCATGAATTAGAGTTAGAGCTGAACGTCACATCGCCTGCCCCCAACCGAAAAGGCTAACTTTAAACGAAATAAATCATCGTTTCAACTCATCCAAGTTGTGGAAGTTCGTTTCTTATAGTTTAATCTTGTACCCCCAGCTTGAGGCTCCGACTTTTTCAACAAACTCCCGGCAAACATCACAGCGTGGAGAACGGCCGCCGGAGAAATTGTTCGGACCGTCCATTGGGGTGTTACAAGAGACTTTTGGAAACTCGCTATATAATATTTCGGTGTCTTCGCATAAAGTCAATGTAATCAACAAATATATCAATAAATACAAAATATTGCCCTTGGAACAATTCTCTTGAATAATTTACTCAGAAACAATTTCTTCAATGACGGACAATATCGGAAAGATGCACAACACAGAACCGTATTTATTTATCTAATTTTTTTTAATCGTTTCACTCCGAGCAAGTCAAAAATGTCACTGATGTGCAGGGGGCTACATAAGTGTAAAAAGATTAATTAGAAAAGAGTGAAGAGGAAGATGAATCAGTTAGAAAGGAGCAATAGAAAGATGAGAATGCATGTGTGATGACAGTTTCAAAAGGGGAGAGAAAGGAAAGGATATACGGTGTGGGGAAAGAGCTAGAGTCAAGTGGTTAATAGATGAGTATTGACACTGCATTTAAATTCCTGAAGGTTGTAGCCGTCAGGAAAGTAAGAATATGGGAACGAGTTCCACAGGCGGGAAGTGCGAGAGAAGAAGCTGCAGGTGTAGAATTGTCGTCTGCGTTTGGCTAACACCTGTTGATGAGGCATCAGTGACTTAAGTTCGTCCGAGAAGAAGCCATGAAAGTATTTATAGAACAGATAAAGGGAGGCCACATTTCGTCGTTGGAGAAGTGGCTGTAGTCGAGCCGCTAAGTATTTTGCTCTCCACTAAAGCGAAATGTAGCAAAAGTTTTTAGCCCTACATCCCTACAGCCCGGCTAAAAATTTTCGATAGACATTGCAAGGTGGCAAGGTATTGTGATTAATTTTCCCTAAACGAGATTCTGCCTTCGTTCAAGTTTTTTAGTGATCCTTTCTGTACGGAGGCAGAGGGTGTGATAAGGGTGGAGTTCGAGTTGATGAACAACACAGAACGCACTCAGACAGAAGTCTGAGTGTTTGATGCACTATGACGTGCTTCCAGCAGAATTAATTTAACAGCTACGTTTGTTGCCTGGAGATCCATGTTTGACCACACGTGTGGGTATCAACACTTTCTTCCAACATAACACCTCTCTTTTTGAGTTGAATCCCTCTAAAATCGGTCATTTGGTGCCTGTACTTTTTACTGTTGGTTCCACACTTAAAAATGTCGACGTAGTTATTTTATTTTATTTTGCATTACGGCCTCGGTTGAATAATTTCTGATGACGTAGGTATGTCTAATGTACCGCATCACAATTCCATGGAAACCTATTGACTAGGATTTTCAAAATCAATGTATAAATATCTTAAGTTTTTCGGATAATATTTATAATCTCACCTTTGTTTCTGCCCCATGTAAATCATTCGATCGATTCTTTTTTATCACGCTATCCTTTCAAATTTTTTTCCTCTTTTGTACATCTTAAAAATAATTGTTCTTCTAGGTTAAAGTAAGTATTTACAAGGCTATTCCGTGATGTTTTCGCCTTTCGTTCAGGTATTTTCTATCGAACATAGTCTTCAGTTTTCTGGTGAACATCCATTTCGTCGGCGACATTCAGATATGATGTTAAGATTTGACACAATTCTGAACATGCTTAGAAATTGTAAAGCGTTCTCTCATCAGACTCTTCTCCCTCCGACATTTTAGCACATCTCTTGAACGCTTGTCTGTTCGATCTTGGATGATACGGGGGCTTTGTATTATGTTGTAATTTTTAAGACTCTTAAAATAAATTGAATTCACAAGTTGTTAAATGCGATAAAATAGAATCAGTTAAGCCAGATGTTGCAAAGTTTTCGTGCAATTACCACGGAAGTATTATTCCGTGGTAATTTGTCATCTGCATTTAAGTATTTCAGACTATGATGTTAGAATTACAACTATATCGGCATTCTTCAGTACAACATCATATATTGAAAATGCGTTACATTCATTTACCGTTCTATTTTTGACTTTGATTCAATTTGATCTTTAAGTTTTTTAAATGGAATTGTCGTTCCGCCAATTAATTCTTATTTCTTCCAAAGTTATATGCTTACGGTATTATGTTTTCAGCTTTTATTGCTGCAATCACTGATTTTTCAAGTGTTTTGCCGAATTTCGGAATTAGAACAGCAAGAATTAATTTCTTTGATGGTAAATATTCCATTTTATAGTTAAAATTCAGTAGTATAGTTCTCTAGCGTTGCAGTATGTTTGCTAAATGTATGGAAACACAATTTTGAACGATATATAAAAATTAACGGACGATGGTCGGTTTGTAAGAGAAATTATCATCCATGTAGGATTTTTTGGAATATTTTCATGACTAAAATTATAGCCAAGTTTTCGTACTCCATTTAGTTTAGAGAAATTTTTTTCACGGATTTTATTTTATTTTTTTAGAATCATATCACCCCCAAGCCAGGCATTTTACTGCCACTGTTTTGCAGGGGGTTACGGAGGAGGAAAGTTATGAGAAACAGAGACAGGTAATAAGGGATGTCAGGAAGTGGGTAAGAGATGGATTAGAATACTGATGAGAGTGGAGTGGAGGGAGAAAGAAGCATGAGACAGAAGATGCAAATTAGTGAGACAGTAGATGACTACTGACTTTACATTTAAATTCTTGGAGATTATAGCTGTCGGGAAAGCAAGTAAACGGAAGGGAATTTCACAGAGGGGAAGTGCTAGAAAAGAACCTGCTGGAGTAGAATTTGCGTTTACAATTTATTGGTTTCACAGTAAAAGGGTGGGACTTATGTGCTAATATTGTAGTAAATTTATATATAGGGGTACCAGTGAGACAAGTTCATCTGTGCAGAAGCCGTGAAAGTATTTGTGGATGAGACACAGGGAAGCCACATTACGCCGGTGAGAAAGTGACTGTATCCGAGCTACCAAATCGGGATCTATTACATTACAGTTTCTCCGTTGGATTTTGTCGAGGATACCTAGGGGGATAGCAGGAGAACCCGACCAGATATGGCAGCAGCATTCAATGCAGGGGCGGATGGTAGATTTATATATGTGAAGGATTGTTTCAGGCGGAAAAAAAATTCCTGGCCCTACACAGAGAACAAACTTTTTAAGCAGCAGTCTTAGCTATAGATTCTATAGAGTCATTCTACTTAAGGTCTGTTGTGAGATTTAAGCCGAGGAGGCGCAGTGTTTTGCTTTAAGGGAGAATAGGCAGATTCATTCTAATAGTGGGTAGGAGCTATTGTCTGTGATGGTTAGATAAGCAGCTTCGTTTTGGAAGCATTAAAATTCACAAGTCATTTCTAACCCATTCTGCCACGGATCGGAGGTCTTTTTCAAACTCGGCAGCGAGATTTGCTTTGTCAGCCTCAGCAGATTTTTGATCGATGAGAGAGTAAACTGTAGTGTCATCAGCGTATATACCTACTTGAGATCTTATTACATCTGGAAGATCTTTAATGTAGATAAGGAAAAGCGTAGGACCTAGAATAGAGTCCTGAGGGACACCCGCGTTCGTATGTATAGTATGTATGTGCGTTCAATGCAGGTAAGAAAGCAAGAAGCAGAGAGGCAGTAGTTATAGAGTTTGGAGAGAACAGAGGAGAGTTCAGGACAAAGATTAGGATTCCGTCACCGTTGCTCGCTTTATGGTGGTCAGACGGATGAGAGGAAATGACCTCGTCAATATTATTGGAAATGCTGTCAAGAACGAAATAGTTGTGAGATGAGTGGGAGCGGTAGAGGAAGAAAAGATAGCTAACAGAGCTTAGTAGGGAGGGACGGAAACACATATAAGAATGATCTATTGATTCAAGAGAGATCACACTAGCTAGAGGTAGGAGTTCACTTACGTAAACACCAATAATAAGCATGTGAACATTGGAGTCCTTCCTGAAGAGGAGAAGATAACCAGGGACACAGAATTCAGAAGAGAGGATAGAAGGGTCAATGTTAGTTTCGCAGAGGGCTAGGATGTCACGTGAATTGACTTGGAGAAAGGGTTCGTCACTGCAAAATTTGGTGCGTATACCTCGTATGTTAGCGAAGGAAATGTTGATAGATTTGATTGTTTTTTGGTTAAGTGTTTTAGATTTGCTTTTATGATATCGTGTATTCATTATTGTTTTATTAGGAGAGAGGCCTAGAGTAGAATCAGTCGGTTGCTGTATACAGCATGCGTGGCAGGGAAACTGGCGCAGGCGGCAGCATAATGTGGTCTCAGGGTTGCCCACCGGAGGTTCATGCAGGGACACACATCAATGCACAACATGTCATCACATATAACCCCGATATTATTCAACTGTTGATCAGAGAAGCCTCTCATGACGCTACACACGAGTTCGGGCTCCTAACTACCAGTCGGAAGCAGCAACCAGGAAACTGCCAGCCCGGTACCCTCAGAATGAAAAGACGTTGCCACCATCCACAAACACTGTAAAAAATTGCGATAGAACTACGACTAGGACCAGAGAAGTGAAAAGAAACCGGGAACCCATTTCTAAACAGGAAACAAGGCGTCGCCTCTATTCCTGTCCAATAGAAGAGGGAGGAGTGTGAATCCTGGGATAGAAGTGTCTACCTACTCCAATTAAACACAAGGAAAAAAAAGAAAGTTTTAACTTAGTATAAGTGGGAAGAAGCCTTCTAAGCCAATAGTTTTGCGGTAACCCCCTAATACCCGTTAAGGAAAACTCAAGATAAACGAAAAGCCTTTGAAAGTACTAACTCCTTTTTTATATAAAATTATAATATAACCACTTCTATGAAAAGGACAAAAAATATAAAATGTGTTTAGAGTTGGTAAATAAAATACATTCCCAAAATTAAAAAAAGCAACGAAAAGAAAACAATAACATATTTATATATTATTTATATATTTTTACATTGGATGTCGGAATTAACAACACGAAATTAAATGTGTGAATTTAAAAATTTGAACGATAAAAAAAAGAACAAATTGACGAGCAGTAAAAACAAAAGAAAATAACGTTATAACTGGGAACGCGTTGACAATAAAATTACTTTACAAATAAAAAAAATTAAGAAAATGTAAAGATTTAAAATTCATACTAAATGTGTGTTGTGGTGCATTGGATATCGGCTCGGAACGAGAAATCGGGGAGCCGAGTTCGAATTCCAGCTGAATTCATTGCATTCACTTACGCGCAAATACCCTTGGGAAAAGTATTAATCCGTCTCTTCCTTCCAGGTATGGGTTAAATAACAGGATAGATTGGGTTCTATAGCCTTGGTTGGCAACCAATCCACCGCAGAAAGCAATGGCAATTTACTGCGGAATAATCTTCTACCCAGTCAGTCATGTCTCTTTCGAGACATGATCGCCCAAGCGTGTATCACGTATGACACCTAACTGACTGACTAAATGTTATAAAAGAAACTTGGTTTGAATATACCTAATAATGGAAAAAATGCTTTTGAAAATTACGACCACATTTGTAAAAACAACATATTAATAAATAAGGAAATGTTTACGCTTTGATATATAAATAAACTAAAATTATTCATTATATACTGACTGAAGATAAGTCAACATATCCAAAAAAATTATAATTGTGTCTATTTTGACAGCATTCTTTAATTAATACAGGTTTCGTTGAATAATATAGACAAATTTTGTCTGTTAATTTTTTGTAGGATCCTTTCGTATAATCTGATAAGCTTGATAGTGCTATCGTTAAAAGACGACAAAAAATCGCAGTAATTGTTGATTTTTTTATCGGGTCTGAGCTTTAGGCTTACATAAGCCATTATCAAAGAATGAACATTTAACATATAGTGAACATCGAACATTTAAATTATTAACAAAGTTGAATTAAGCAAAGAAAATTAGCCAAAGAGACAATTCCATTTTTAACGTGGTGGATGGCCGCAGACGGTGACAAAATGGTATTGGTATGGTTCTTGGTCACATGAGGGTATAGTGGCATGAGAGGATTGGTCTGCGAACTAATACTGCTATGAGTAGAGGGGGTAAGCGTAGTAACTATGACCTCTCCCGTCGAGTACAGGCATTGGAGTATTTTAGTAGAGATATCGAAATTTATTTTATTTAAGCTAGGTTTCAGCTGTTTGATGTAGATAGCTTCTAGGATTTTGAGTTTTCGTTTATTATTTTCTTGTCTAAGTATACATAAATTTTAGAGTACGTATATTAAATACTGTAAATAAGTAAATGACATAACGAAAATATCATAATATAACAAAAAAACGCATTAAGAAAATTAAAATTAATAAAAAAAAACAATCGAGACTTTCCTTAGCATTACTTTCTTAGAACCATGAAAAAACACGCCCGTTTGCTCCGACAGCAGCGTTCCTTATCAATTTTCAGGATAATATTATTTTTGTAAGCTTTAATTAAACCCCTTTGAAAATTCAGCCCAGTATGCGGATTTTATTACACTTTTTCTCCGCGTAAACAATCAGCGATGCCCATTTAGATTAGTCTATTTTTTAAATGACCCCTAACACTAGGGAACATTCATTTTGTTGCATTAAAAAAAGACCTGTCTAAAGTCAATTTGAGTGTGTTGATTTCAAATCTGAAGTCAGATTTTGTCTGCAAGCTACAGATTTTATGCAATTTGACATTTTTATTTATTTTTTAATTCTCCTTTTTTTTTATTTTTTTTTTTAATCGTATCACCCCGAGCAAGGCGGTAACGCCACTGATGTGCAGGGGGCTACGTAATAGTGAAAAGATTGGAAAAGAGAAAGCCGGAAACCACATCCTAAACAGGGAACAAGGGATAAGCCTCTTAACCTGTTCAATAGACATGGGTGGAGTGTGAACCGGGCGATAGATAGATCTATGTGGTTTCCGGCTTTCTGTTGTCCAATCTTCTTTATTATAGGAAATCATAAGAATAGCTTATCAATTCTTTGTGTATTTTATTCAGGTAGGAATTTGCTTTTGTAACTATTGCGTTTGCATACTTCACCTGGGCAATCTTGCAAAATGCTCCTGCAGTTGTCAGCCATCATACTTTTGTCCTAGCGCCCTTGGTAGCGTTCTTCCATGACCTTTAGGTCTTGGTATAATCTTTCTTCTTGTTTGTCACTCACAGCCCCCAGATTGTCAGGGAACTTATCAAGGTGGCTCTTCAAAAAATGAAGCTTGATGCTCATGTTGCATCCGAGATCACGAAAAGCGAAGAGCATTCTGTTCAAGGGTTCACTGTAGTTCTCCGCCTTCTTGTTTCCAAAGAAGTTCTGAGTGACTGCCACAAAGGATAAACATGCTGCCTTTTCTAAAGCGGACATCTTAGCAACAAACTGATCATCACGAATTAGGGTTCGAATCTGTGGGCCCTCAAACACACCTGCTTTAAACTTCTCAAACAATAACCCTGGTAAAGCTGTGATGATGTGTTGGAAACATTAACCTTCGGTTTCTAGTGTCTTGACAAATTGCTTCATCAAATCTAATTTGATGTGAAGAGGAGGAAAGATGATCTTATCTCTGCTTACAATTGGGTTTTGTATGATATTTGGCTTACCTGATTCAGGGGTGACACAAACAGGCCAGTTCTTCTGGACCCAATGTCTGTCTTGTGCTCGACTGTCCCACATACAGAGGAATCATGGAAACTTGGTGAAACATTTCTGTTGTGCAAGAAGAACGTTGACCATCAATAAGTCTACAGAAATGATCCAGTTGTGCTGATGATACTTTAATAAGTCCATGACCATTCTCATATCATTATAGTCTTCCCGCAAATGCACTGAGTGACCGACAGGTACGTCTCCATAAACATTGCCATTATGTAAAAGAACAAACTTTAGACTGCGTTTTGAACTGTCTAAAAAGAGTCTCCATTCAGCAGGACTATAGTAAGGTACAGCCAGTTCTTTGAAAAGCCCTGGAATGTCTTGGCAGTCAACAAAATGTCTGTCTTCTGAAAAGAAGGTCACAAAAATCTGGTCACGCTTTCTGAAATATGATACTTTAACAGAGTGATCAACAAGACTTCTGCCAAGATTACAAATCTTGATGCTAAAAGCTCTGACGCCTTCTTTGAAAGTCCTAAATCATTCAGTTCAGCCTGGAGAAGAGGCTTAGGGAAGAGGAAAGTTTCAGTGTTTGTGAATATTTTTTGACAATTCACTGTCACAACTGTCTTGTTCGCTTGTTTCATGACCAAAGTTTTTATCGTCCAATGAAGGCAAGCCTTTGAAAACTGTAACAGAAACTTCTTCAGAGTGCGGATCAGGCCGAAGAGCTGTGGGAATGTTCGGATACGTAATCTTATGTCGGTTTTTCCTCCCAACAGCTGTTGTGTTTACCATGCAGATATAACAAACAGTTACATGGTTTGTGGGTTCGCGCCAAATCATTGGAAATCTAAAAGGCATTTCCTCACAATTGTGACACACAAGCTGAGGAGCCCATTGCTTGTCTTGATCACCAAGATAAACTTCAAAATATGCCTTTTAGGTTAGCTTGACAAACGAGAAGCATCCCCATAGATAGCAGAAGGCATCAGGCGTGTTTCTGCAATGATATCTATTTTGGAGACCATGTTTGATCTGAAACAAAACACGAATGATCAAAATATTAGAAGCAATCTCTATATATGGATGTGAAAACGCTTATACATGGTTTACGCAAGTTTGTACAATTTCCTTAACCTTAAATTGCATACAAACTAGAGCTTGTAGAGAAAAACTAATTTCAAATTTGAAATCAGCGCCTAAAACTCTTTGAGAATCAGTTAAAATATCTAATGCATCACAAAGTTACTGAAAAAGTGTTCCCAGTGTAATTCTTATTGCTTTTCTAATTCATTATTTATTTTATTTAACGCCGCAAAATTCATTTGTTGGTGTGAATATTGATACTGGCTTTCACTAACTTCCAAATTCGTCTTTGCTTTTGTTCACGTGCTAAGCCCTTCTGAAAAAAAAAACTTCTTGGAACTTTCTTTTTAATTAATTTTTGAACTTTTCATTGTAAAAGTACTTCCGGTCACAATATTTACTTGGCCGCAGAACGAATTGATCAGCAGGTCTCAAAGTTTAAGGAAGGAAATGTCTTCCGGTCCAAATAAATTTGATGTATTTTTTAACACGTACATCACTGCATTTTTAGTTTTTCCAACGTAATAATTATTACAGATTAACTCACCAAAAAATTTAATTTCTTCTCTGAAACAATACGAACAACTTTTCTCAAAGTCAATAAACTAGTTTTACCTAGTTTTCTGCAAGTTTTTTTCATTAATTATAGTAATATCCGACCCAATATCCAATTGCAATTTTATTTTTATATTGGTAATCATAACAAAATCAAATTTTCTTTTTGGAGATGTTTCGTTCGAATTTTTTCTTTTCGCAGTTCGACTTTATCTAATGTATGTACTTAGTTGACATATTTTTCGTTTCTCTTCCATTTTTTTTTATATTCAACAGGTACTCTTATGTATTAATCTTCCTCATTGTTAGCAATTTTTGTTTCTAAAGAAAAAAATCACATTTGAAATGTTTACTACCAAAGCTGTGGCAAGTATTAGGTATTGAACGGGGCTTATCATATTTTTACTGTTTTGATAAGAGTTGAAAAACATTTGTTTTTTCCTTAGATGTTGAGATTTGTATTTGTAAAATATCTCTATCCTTAGTCCTTGCGGTTTATCAAGTTTTAAATTTATCAAAAGCTTAAACTCTCAGCTATTTTTGAAAATTTACTTTTTAATTTCTTTCTGGGTTAGCCAAAGTCCTGGACCTTATTTCTGCATACCTATTTTAAGTTAAAACCTGAACGAATATCAAACATCTAAATGTGTCAGAAGTTAAATCATTTAACTTAAACTTTTTTCTTTCTTGATTAACATCAAAATCTACATAATCTCATTTTACGAGGTATAGACAATTAAATCATGAAGTAAATAATGACATTCTTTCTTCGAAAATTTTTGACAATATCCCAACAGTTTCTTCAAAATTTATCTTGCCTGGTCGTTTCGGCAAAAAAGAATTTATGTATTTTTCATGCTCAGCAGAATACAATTTTCTCAATAACAGCAGAGCTTTTTGTCATTTTCGTCATTCCAATACATACAATATTTTTTTAGGTTCCTTCGGATCTTCAGTAATGTATGTTAAAAGTTATTCCTTTGTCCGGATTGTATACAGACTCGCTAATGGGATTCGCAATAGCGTCTGGAGTCAATGTCAAACGTTTTCTTTATTAGCTATTTTCTTAAACAACAATTTGAAAAACATTTGTTGTTTCGTTTGTAACTGAAATTGCCATTCATGTTGGTCATTTTGTTGTTATAACTGTAGTTCTTGCTGTTGTTTTTGGAGCGCCAACATTTGAAGCATAATTGATTTCAACTGATCCATTTTCTTTTCATTCCGCTGAAAATTTCAGTTAGTACGTTTAGGATACGTATTTTTTCTTTGTTGTCTTCGTGAATGTTCTGAACGAGAAATTCGTCACCATTTTTATAACGTTAGTTTTTTTTTATTACGTTATTCTGAATAGACCTTTTGGTATATCTATACTAGCATGTCATAAATTTTCGGTATCTTTGCATAAAGTCAACGTCCTCTACGAATCCTTCGAAACATGATCTGGGAATAATTCTTTCAAGTATTTCACTCAAAAACAACCCCTTCAATGATGCACAACATTGGAATGATGCGCTTCTGTCTGGTTGCCGTCTGAACAAAATATTTGTTGTCACGTGTTTTCAGTATCACGATTCATTCAATGGTTACGTTTGTTGCCTGGAGATTTGTGTTCGACCAGCCGTGTCGGTATCGATCCTTTTTCCTACAAAACAATATTGTTTAAAAAACGCGATGTATTTCAAAAACATCCATCACGCGACTTTTATTTATGATATTATTTATATTGCAATGTTTGGTCGGATGCTCTTGTTGTACATCTTGATATTCTCGACAGAATCTAAAAGTGAATCTGCAATATATTCGGTCCTGATTTGGCATCTCGATTTCAGTCACTTTATTAACGATTTGACTTGATTTCCTTATATCTTATCTACAAATATGTCCCTGGCAACTGCTCTGACATGCTGTTTTTTCCTGGTGCTCAGACTGCATGAACTTAAACATGCTATTGGATTGGCTGCTAGGTTCCACCCTTTTTATCAGTGAAATACTTAAATAAAAGCGCCACTTCTACTCAAAGATGTTCTTTCTTGCACTTCACTTCTCTAGAATACTTTTCTAATTACTTACTCTCCTTATTAGTTACAAGCTCCTAAAATTTAAATGCAATATCAACTGCCATCTTCTATCATCTTGAATCCAGTTCGTCATCTATCCTTTCCTCAACACCACTTGTACCCAGTCTTTTCTCTCACTGTACTACTAGAAGTGGTCGTTCGTGTTTGGTTTGAAATGATTAAACATATATATATAATGCCTAAACTTGTTGGAGTTGACAATTTTCTCGTTGCAGACTTTACTTATTTTCTAGTCTGTACCCTTTTACTTACAAATAAAACATTGTAAAGCTCTTATTGATTTATCGCTATTTTTATAGAATCTCATATCAACAACTACGTCTCTTTGTTTCACTAGTGCATAAATTTGCAACTAAGACCAGTAATACCAAGAATACGGGTCGAATCATTCTCATTCATTCATATTCTACTGGCAAGAAATAATTTCTATTTAAAAGATTCTTCCTTATGCACTGGGGAATAGATTTTGAGAAGACGTTTCTCTAAAATTACAATCTTAAGATTTTTAGTCTCTGGTTAACATTTTTCTATTTTCAGCAATTATTGATAATTTATCTTGAATGTCTTTTAGGGCCTTGTGTTGGTTAAAATTCCTTTTCGTAGGAATATGATATTTCGATAAAATTGTTTACTATGGAGAAACATAAAGAATATTTATATTGCAAAACAGCGGCTATATTAGGGGCCCTAAGACAAATTAGACTTTAACCGAATCAGACCAAGCAGCAGTTTAATGTACTAATAAATATATTATAAAAAATTGAAACATTTAAAAAAACTTTACCTCACATTGTGTTCTAATAACTCTACAACCACACAACAAAATCCTCTAAAGAAAACCAATGTAGTGTATCAGTTTACATGCCCGTTCAGAGATTGTATCTCTGGTACCAATAATAAACCCATTACATATATTGGTTTTACTTGTCACCTTTCTCATTTGAGTTAAATTAAACAACATGTTTTAGAAAAAAAAACATTGCCATGTCGGTAATATTAGACAGATTTTAGTCAATAACACAATATTACATTCATACGCACAGTAAAAAGAACCTTCAGATATTAGAGGCCATCTACATTAAATCAAAACAACCCAAACTTAATAAAATCAAATTTCTATCTGGTAACAACACATTACATTGCATTTAGACATATGGTTTTGTTAACACTTTGATTTCTCATGAGGTATGACGTCATAGAACCGCATTAAAAATTTACGAACTGCGTCTGCTATTCGGTGACTGTTATCGTTACTTAGCAATGTTTTATATCAAAACAAAATAAAATCATCTTTGATGGTGGATGTCTTTATGTTAATGTTCCTGTAACCTCTCTGAAGATGGCTCATGTGAACCGAAAGCTTAGAATCAGCATAATAATAAAAAAATATCCAAACGTTGAACATTTTTGTCTTTATTTTCGCCTGAAATTAAAGCCACAATACAATGTTTAGAAGGGCTCATGATTAAACATATTACATTGTCTGTTATATTTAACAGTACATGTTTAAAAATTATCTGCGACCTCGATACGCTAATAAGTGTCTGGAGACCAACATTTTGAGCATCTCTTGTGATTGCGGAGTCTAAATGCAACTTGTAATAATCTTCTGATGTCTGAATAAATGGAGCATTAGTCTATCACTTAAGTGTTATACGTAATAAACTCTTGGGCAATCATGTCTCTTTCAAGCCATGCCTAACTAGGTAGAAAATTTTGCCTCATTAGGCTGCCATTTCTTTCAATGGTAAACCAGTTACCAACCAAGTTTACAGACACCAATTTGTCCTGTTTTACAGCCTCTATCTAGAGGAAGAAATGAATTCACACTTTTTCAAAGGGTATTTGCGGTTAATTAAATGGAACGAATTATATCTGTAATTTAAAATCGGTTCTCTAATATCAAATTCCGAGGCTATAATTATTATGTCACAACCTACATTCCTAATGTAGCATAATATTCTACCACAAGAAATAATTATTAATTTCCTGATATGTCTATACATTTATTTCGCGAAGTCTGCCTCTCCTTATCTCTCTCTTCTTGTTCTCTTTCTCTTTCTCTCTCTCTTTTTCTCTCTCTCTTTCTCTCTCTCTCTTTCTATATATATATATATATAGCTCATAGCTCAGAAGTAGTATCGCCGACTGTCGTCAATTCGGTTGGGTTTCAATCATGGCTAAAAGCAATCGGATGTCTAACCGTACTGATGAGATTTGATAGAGCGAAACAGATCAGTCTGCGGATGACTATTTACGCTCTCTCACACTCTGGAAGAATGGTAGACTTTGAAAAAAAAAAAAAACAGTAGCTACTCTAGCATCTACGCATCTTTTATTCAGTAGCTCTCTAATTATATATTAGAGAGTTACTGAAAGTATGCCTTCTTCTACCGGGCGCCCATAATCAATTCGATCGATTTTCAAGCCTGGCTAAAAGCAATCAGATGTCTAACCGTACTGTGATACAGCGAAACAGATCTATCTGCGGATGAATATATATATATATATATATATATATATATATATATATATATATATATTTCTGGGAGTGTGTTTATATTTTATATCAGTGTGTGGGTGCATACGTATCTCTTTATAAGTAGTTTGCACTGTGACTTGCACTTGTGCGGTTTGTGAAAGAATTAACTGAAATATGTAAATTGTCTCCATTGTTCTTTTGACATTCGTTATCAATATTTCATCACGCATGAAAAACTATTTAAATTTTAAACATATGACGATAATCTCCGGCAATGTAAGCTGTGGTAAAATATTTCGTCTTTACGGGGATTTTAGCAGATGAGAGGATATATTTAATTGCATCTCATGGTAGTGAAAGATTTGTGCCATGCCTTGAAGGATCAGGAGTGAGACGTTACATGATGTTTTTTGTTGTATAGTAGCGAAAACTTCAGTTAACGCTTCACACCTCGGAACGACATATCCAGAAGCCGAGTTCGAATATCAATTAAATACCTTGCATTCACTTACGCGCAAATACTCTTGGGAAAGGTATTAATCTGTCTTTTTCCCTCCAGTTATGGGTTAAACAATAGAACAGATTGGGTTCTATATCCTTAATCGGCAACCAATCTACCGTAGTAAGTAATGGCAAACTACTGCGGGATAATCTTCTGCCCAGTTAGTCATGTCTCGAAAGCGTGTATCACGTATGACACTTAACTGACTGACTTACTTTTAATTAGTTTACTGATATTTATAGTCGGCCGCATCGATTAGCTATGATTATTGATAATAATCATAAGTTAAACTGTTTATATATTATCATTCTCTAAATTTTCATACTAGTTATCATTTCACGCCAAGCAAGGCATTCCACTGCCACTATTGCGCAGGGGGTTACTTAAAGGAAAGTGATAAGAAAGAGTGGTTAGTTATAGGAAATGTCGGAAGGAGGGTGGTAGACGGATGAGGATACCGAGGATGGGGTTTGGGTAAATGGGTAGAGTGTTTGAGGGAATGGATGAGAGTTAGTGTGATAGATGTCTATTGACCTTACATTTTAATTTCTGGAGATTGTAGCTGTCGGGGAAGCAAGTATATGGAAGGGAACTCCACACGCGGGAAGTGCGAGAAAAGAAGCTTCTGGTGTATAGTTTGAGGTTACATTTTATCTATTTCACTGTAAAAGGGTGGGACATAGTTGCTAATCTAGTATCTTTCGCAAATTCATATCTAGGGAGCACCAGTGAACTAAGTTCATCGGAGCGGAAGCCGTGAAAGTATTTATAGAAGAGGCAAAGGGAAGCCACATCACGTCGGTGATAGAGTGATTGCAGCCGGGCTGCCAAGTCGGCTCGATCACATTACAGATTCTCCGTTGTATTTTATCAAAGACTCCGAGGAGAATAGCAAGGGCACCCGATCAGATGTGGCAGCAGTATTCAATACACGGGCGGATGGTAGCTTTATAGATGTGCAGGATGAACTCAGGCGGGAAAAATTTCCGGGCACTGCAGAGAACCGACTTTCATAGCAGCGGATTTAGCAATGGATTCGATATGGTCATTCCACTTGAGGTCCGCTGAGAGTGTGAGTCCAAGGAGGCGCGGTGTCTTACTCTCTGGGAGGCAAGCCTGTTCCATGTTAATGGGAAGTAGGAGCGATTGTCTATGATGGTTATTGATAGCAGCTTCGTTTTGGAAGCATTAAAAAAAACGAGCCATTTCTTACCCCAGTTCACCACGGAATGGAGGTCCTTCTCAAGCTCGGCAGTAAGGTTCGCTTTATCAACCACACCGGATTTTTGATCGAGGCTAAAGAATACTGTGGTGTCATCGGTGTACATGCCTACTTGGGACCTTATAGCATCGCGGAGATCGTTAATGTAGATCAGAAAGAGTGTAGGACCTAGGATAGGGCCTTGAGGGACACTCGCGTTCTTATAGTAGTTTTGGGAGACATGTCCGTTTAATACTACCTTCAATGTGCTTTTAGAGAGGAATGACTGGATTAGGTCAAACAAAAGTCCAGTTATACCATAGTTCCGCAGTTTGCGTAGAAGGCCGGCGTGCCAGACTCTGTCGAACGGTTTGGAAATATCCAAGGCAACTGTTCGAGCTTCGCCATTCTTGTCAAGAGTCTGGTATATATACTCAGTGATGGTCGTTATCATTAGAGTAGGACACTTAATTAATGATGATAATTTAGAAATATACTCACCTTCTGACTAGAACAGAAAAGCAATTTTGGTTATTATTTTTCATATTAGTTTGAAACAATAATTACTTGTCTATCGACATATGCTTATAAATCTATCGCTACATGGTTTTCAATAAAAGACTTAATACACTGATGTGTGATTTAATCTAATCTATATAATCTAAACTTATTTATAAATGGGACTTTGTGTGTGTGTGTGTGTGTGTGTGTGTGTGTGTGTGTGTGTGTGTGTCTGTGTGTGTGTGTGTGTGTGTCTGTGTCTGTGTCTGTGTGTTTATCCGTTATCTATAGACTCCGAGACGGGTGAAACGATTTTCTTGAAAATTTACACAGTTGTACTATAAGCGTCTGCGGAGTGTTCTTCGCTAGTTTTTGTGTCGAGGTACCCCCGATAAATATCGAAAACGATAATCGAAAAAATCGTGTTATATAAGGAGTGGTCCGATTTTAATCAAATTTGATGCACTCATAAACGAAGACATAAGAAACGATATTCAAAAGTTTCAAGGTTACAGTTCATACAATAGTGCAGAAAATCAATAATATATATATATATATATATATATATATATATATATAAAGGGCAAGATTTGTGTGTGTGTGTGTGTCTGTCTGTCTGTTTATCTTCCTGTATGTCTGTAATTTTTTCAGCCCTTTTATTTTAGTTTTTGCTTTGGGTTTGGCTCTAAGTAGGTATAATTGTAGTTCTTAGTCTCAGCTATGATACCATTTACTCAGAGGAATTATTTAGCCTTCAAAATTCAGTTTACGACGAAAAAAACTTATTTGATATCGATACCAGGAAATCAAAATTTGACTTACATCCATTCATTTTTCTTTCAGTCTACAGTTTCGCCTTAACTGGAAACAACTATTGCTTTTAAGTCTTTTGTGCCAACGTCCAAAGTGTCCGAGCTCCAGGACCATGGATTAGTTTTAAAGCTTTCATTACACCCGAGCAACGCCGGGCTATACTGCTAGTTTATTATAAATAGGCAATCTGATTGTAAAATGCAAGTTTTGTATATTATTAAATCTTGTTCTTTTTCTTCGTTTAAGGATAACGGAATTTGTCGTTAAAAATTATTGATTGAAATCATCGAAAAGAGTTTGAATATCTTTTTTCGGATTACAATTCTTAACGGAAAAATGCATGCAAAATTATTATGTATATACATTTTTCATTTAAATCAAAGGCGATAAAGCTACTATGACGCAGTTAGTAAATATAAAAAAAACAATTTAAATATCATTATTTTCACATTTAACTTAATACATTTAAAACTGTATCTTCTTCTTCTTCTATGTGCACTGTCCTTTCAGGTCGTAGGCGATCATGGCTTTCCACGTTTCCCTATCCCTGGTGGCCCTTAGCACACCTTCTTCTGTTGTGCCATGCAACCCTCGTTCCGTCATCTTCCTGATTAGGTCCTTCAAATATGTTATCCGTTGCTTTCCCCTGTCTCTTCTTCCCTCTATCTGGCCTGTTAGTATCAGGTTATGTAAGCCCACCTTCCTCATTGTATATCCCAGGAATTTCAGCTGTCTCTTCCTGATGTTCAGTATTAATTTCATTTTCGTTTTCATCATTTCTAGGACCTCATCATTGCTCACATGCTCGATCCATGATATTCGCAGCATCCTTCTGTAGAACCACATTTCATAATAATGGCTATACAGCCCAAAACTGTATATACCAGAAATATAAATGATGTGCGAAATTAAATCACTGGTCAGACAGCACTTATTGAAAAATCTACGAAATGTTGGTTAATACTATTTTGTAACGGGGCGTGATTACGACAATTCCGATCACGTATCATTGAAATTTTTCAATACAAAACCAGAACCAATAAAATCCCATTTATGTTGACGATATTATACTCTCCAAGTTCCATAATATAAGGGTTACGGCCATATCACGTTGAATACACCGGTTTTCGCTCGATCACCGAATTTAAGCAACGTTGAGCCTGGTCCGTACTTAGATGGGTCACCGCTTGGGATCACCAGGTGCTGTAATCGTTTAGTGAGGGAAGTGCGTTGTGGTGCAGGGAATATCGGCTCGGAAAGAGAAATCGGTGAGCCGAGTTCGAATTCCTGTTGAATACCCTGCATTCACTTAAGCACTGCTACCCTTGGGAAAGGTATTAATCCGTCCCTTCCATCCAGTTATGGATTAAGTAACAGTGTAGGACATGGGGACCCTACCCATAGAAAAAAACCCGATGAATCTTGATACTCGAAAAGAAAAAAAGTATAACTAAACACAAAAACTTATATAAAAACAACAATAAATTGTTGGAAGAAAAAGGTATTACCAGCAATAAAATAAATAAAAAAAATTAGTTAGCAATAAATGACCCTCCAAAGTTGATATGACATAAAACAAATAGAACCAACTAACCATAATATAATATATAGATACAGCTTTCTTGTTTTGAGTAAACAAATTCATTCAATTTTTTAAGGAATCAAATGGAATGTTGGACCGATATGAGACTATACTGATTTGGGTTGGCAATAAATGTGTTAATATAAAACGATACAGTGTATCTAAAAATAATCAGTTTCATTGTAGATTATTATATTTCCACAAATACCTATAAATACATGTAAAGAAACTTTTCTAAAATCAGATGGCCATTTCTAAGGGTAAATTGAACTATCATCTCATCAAAGAGATGGGTGCTAAATTTACGCGTCGAAATAAACATCTACTTTAAGAAAATTTTAATTATTTTAAATGTAATAAATATTGACACTGTAAATAAATAAATAAATTTAATTACGTTGAGCCCTCCAGCTGGATCAGTGATAAAATTGTAAAAATGTAATTCTATGCTATTTCTTCGCATTTATTACACACACACACACACACACACACACACATATATATATATATATATATATATATATATATATATATATATATTTTGTTTTTCTTTAATCCTAAGTGGAAGAGTAGGAAGGTAAATTCCAAGAAACTGATCCTAATCAATATTAAAAAATTTTAATATTAAAAAGTGATGCAGGCAGAGAGCTCAAAGTATTAAGAATACAGAGCCAATATAAATTAGAGAAAATTTTCAAAATTCAAAGGTGTCGGATGTACATATCGACATAGGATCTCTAATCAGCGACATTGTTTTTCCAAATGGCAAAGGCCCTGGGTTAGGGTGTGAAGGGGTTTTAGGTTAATAACGGTCACAAAATGGAAAAGGACAGAGCTGGTAGTCGCGGGGTTACAGGGTGTTGAAATGGTATATTTATGAAGGGGAGGAATAGGAGTTCATCTTTTATAAAGATAGACAACTAAATGAGTTAAATTACTTTTTAAAGTTAAGATTTGGGGCTGTTTGAAGAGGTGTATTTAGGCGAGAAAGAATGGGTTTCAATATAAGATTTTTAAATTTTTTAAAACTTTATTTGATTAAACCTTTTAGGTAGAAGCGAGTTAAATGCCAATTACAGGAAGTTATCAGTTTAAAAATTATTAGAGAGAAAATATTAGAGAAAAAAATATATATATATACATATATGTGTTAACCAAGGAAAAAGGGGTTTAGTAAATGAATCCATATTTTCTAAAGATAGAAAATTAAAGGAGCTTAGGATAGGATATATATAAATGGAAGATGATATTGTTTTTTTTTTAATTTTTGGCAAATGGCTGTAACATAACCCCAGTAGACATATCTTAAGTTATTATGTACGGCCACTTTCTTTCTTGTATGTATAATTTCCTTTTTCTTGTTATCCGAATTTTATGGCAAATAAGCGGGATTATTACGTGTCGTAAATGTAATTAAAATTCGTTCTATAATTACGATTCCGCATTATCAATATATTTGTGACAAATTTAAAGGCATTGATTTATATATAGGAATAGGTTTTATCCGACATCAACTTAAAATAAAAATTTTACAGTCACGGCAATAATTGAAATGCCATGTCAACTTTATATTTTGGCAGTGAATCCATTGCTATATAATTCACATTATATATGTATAGTGTATCTGTAAGTCAGTTAAGAGTCATACATGATACACGCTTCGGTGATAATTTCTCGAAAGTGACTGAGTGCGAAGACGATTTTCCAGCAGTAGGTTTCTATTTCTGTCTGGATTAGGCCGATTGCCAACCAAATCAATCTGTCTTGCTATTCAACCCATAGTTGGAGGGAGAAGCGACGAATTCTTACCTTTTCCAAATTTATTTGCGCGTAAGTGAATGCAACGAATTCAACTAGAAGTCTGCTTTTCTATTTCTAATTCCCAGCCAATATCCATTACACACGTGTATCAATCAATTAAGTGCCATACGTGAAACACCCTTGGGCGATCATGTCTCTTTCGAGACATGACTCACTGGGCAGAAGATTATCCCGCAGGAGGTTGCCATTGCTTTCTGCGGTAGACTGGTTGCCGAACAAGGCTATAAAACCCAATCTGTCCTGTTATTTAACCCATAACTGGAAGGAAGAGACGGATTAATACTTTTCCCAAGGGTATTTGCGCGTAAGTGAATGCAATGAATTCAACTGGAATTCGAAATAGGGTCATCGATTTCTCGTTCCGAGCCGATAGCCACTACACCACAACGCACATGTTTATACCCAGGCATAAAACTCATATAATTTGTACTAATTGTAATAGTACTCAACGAGAAGTTTGAAACAAGTCCTACATTCTACATCATGTTTATGATTATTCTAATTTTGCATGGTAGTGTGCCAGACTAAGAATTATATATATATATATATATATATATATATATATATATATATAATTTTTCTATATAATATTATGAATAGATGTATGAAAAGTAGATAGAGAAAAGAGACACTTCTTTCATAAAAGTATTTCTATATTAGAAAAAGCTTTTCTAGATCACTGATCCGTGAGAGATTATTCGTTTTTTTTTTCACGATACGGCTCGGTAATATTCACTGCGTTGATTTTCAAATGAAAAAGCCTAAAAGAATCCTCCACATAGCTTTCGTGACGTACAATAAACAGACTAAAAATTCGTTATGCATTTTACTTTAATTTTAAATGACTGCATACATCAGAGGCAATCATTCTTAGGCTTTGTCAACTGAAATGTTTTTTTTTTCATCCAGAATAGATAACACTTAAAGGAAACATTAAAACTAGGTTCAAAAAGCATACTAGAAACTTTAATTCGTTCTCGTCTAATGGACTCGCCTTTTGAATCAACTTTACAAAAACGATGACGGCTTTTCCTTACACCACATCTCATTCAAAAAAGAATTATTGTTAAATATTTCTATTTCTATTAAGTAATTAACAGAGGATCACATAGCACTCACACACACGCAAATGTGTAAAATATACATGTATATATATATATATATATATTATGTGTGTGTGAGTGTGAAGGTTAATTTTCAAGTAGACCATGATATTGAGCAATAAACGGATTCTTATGCACAAAATTATTGTCTTGGAATATTTTTAACATTATGTGGAATGTGTATGCATGCCCAATACAATATATCTTCATATGTCAAAATCCTCGAGGAGACCACTATATAGAGTCATCCGCAGACAGATCTGTTTCGCTGTATCACAGCTCATCAGTACAGTTAGACTCCGATTGCTTTTAACCCAGGATTGAAACCCGACCGAATTGACGTCAGTCGGCAATTCTATCTCTGGGCTATGGGCGCTCGGTAGAAGAAGGCAGACCTTTTAGCGTGTATATTATCATTATGCACGCCCAATAGCCAAAGTGCTCTAATTCATTACTGAATGAGCTATGCGTAAATGCCATAGTAGCTACTTCCAGAGTGCTCAATCAGGGTGCGAACGCGTAAATAGTCATCCTCAGACAGATCTGTTTCGCTGTATCACAGCTCATCAGTACGTTTAGACTCCAATTGCTTTTAACCCAGGATTGAAACCCGACCGAATTGGCGTCAGTCGGCGATTCTAACTCTGGGCTATGGGCGCTCGGGAGAAGAAGGCAGACTTTTTAGCGTGTATATCATCATCATACATGCCCAATAGCCAGAGTAGGGGTCGAAGAATGCATGTCTTAAAATGACATGTTGAAAAATCGCTATTTCCTCACTAAGTTTTATCTGAATTTACAAATAAATAAAGATATATATATATATATATATATACATCAATATAACTAATCAATATATATATATATATATATATCAATATAACTAATCAATATATATATATATATATATATATATTGATTAGTTAGTTACTTAGTTTCTGATCATAATAAAATTAGACAAGTGCACATTTGTATTAAAAAGTGTTTAATACAATTATATATTTTTTCCATTTTTAAACAAGTTATTATGCGACGTACGTTTCTATCATGAGTGGTGTCTTCCAGAAATTTGCAATTACTGATTTTACCATTTTCTTTAAGAACGCTCACATACGGTGTGTTTTTTTTTTCTTTTTTTGTTTATTTTTAGGGCACTCTGAATGCGCATTTTTCAAATTACAAGGAATTATGGCGTTTTCATCCATGGTTGTATGAACCTAAGATATATTTTTGTATGGTTACACTTAGTCACAATTTCTGTTCTTTCATTCAACAGTCCGCCCTTGTTTTGGAATATCATAATCTCTAACCTTTCTTGTCATAGTGTACATATTTTGCCACCATTGTAAGGTTTTGGCTGTTTTTACTATATTCCACGTTATGTCTGGGTCTTTTCCTTATTTTGAATTTAATTTCCACACGTGGCTAGCCAATTTTGTACAAATTTTGGAGTTTTCTGTTTTGAATATACACATTTTACTGAACCACCTGTTGTTAAATGTGTCTTTGTTACAACCGAAATATATTTTATTTTGGCCATTTGGGTTCATATACCTTTGCTTTGTAAATGATTTCTTTTTTGTAGCAAAATCCTTGAAGTGGACATTTATTTTTTCCCCGAAGTTGCATTCTTTATTATGGCTTTGTTTTGTACACTGCTATGTAATTTTCTTGGATATTTTATAAAAATATCTAAATTACTAGTGTAACTATAACGTAGTTTGTTTGTGTTTCTATTGAAAATTTTGTTTAGTTCTGATCTTTTTGGAAAGTGTCTATCTATCAGTTTAAATAATATTCAAAATTTCTGTAATATAATTTGTATTGAACACTTTTTTAATACAAATTTGCACTGTTCTAATTTTATTTGACCAAAAACGAAGTAATTAAACAATACACACACACACACACACACACACACACACACACACACACACACACACACACATATATATATATATATATATATATATATATCAGTATGAAATTCAGGTTCGTTTTATTTCATAAGTGAAATAAGGATCGTGTAAAATGCACTCTGCATTCTCTGAAAGTCCTATATTGTATAATTTATAATCTAATAATAATGTAGATATTTAACTCTTAAACACCGAGAAAAGCTTTTAGAAATAACATAAAATGAAAGAGAAAAACCCTATTTTAACGTTTTCCTGTTTATCTTCCATTTAAGTCAAAATAAAACAAAATATATATTTTTATCTTATTATAAAAACTGAAAAGAAATACCTCAAATATTATCTTTGTAAATTTAATAAAACTTTGCAGTCCGGTAATCCTGTTCATTCTAATATAGATTTTCATTTTCCCCTCTTTCTTCTTATGCATTCAGGTTTTTTGTTTGCCATTTCAATTTTATGTTTTGACAGTTACTTCAGGAAAGTAATTAACTACATAAAACCTAGTAAATTTAACTCTATGTATCATGGATTTGTCAATTATTAATTTAAATTCGAATTAAGAAAGTTGATGACAGTATGGCCGAAAATTTGTTTAAATCATTAAGCAATTATATGTTGATCCCTTTTAAAACGAAGTTATGCATAGGTAAAAGGTTAATGATTATGTTAGAAAGTTTTTGTGTTTATGCATATGACAAGTAAGGGAATCTTACTTAATGATATTGTGCCCTATGTATAGGAATGAATTTTCCTCGGCCCATAATTACTAACCTGCGTGAATTCAGGGGAGGCAGCAGAGAAGCACTCGGGATGCAGTCTAGAGACAATCAAGACGCAGCATAACCATACTGTTCGGACTTGCAATTCTAATTGCTGACTACTAACACTCGTACTTGTTTATATATATATATTGCTATTCTAATACACTGTCTGAACCTACCTTCTGGTTTTCCTGTCTTTCTTCCGGACCCAAACAGGCCAGAAAAACGAAAATTCACCACAACACTTAAATTTGTTATTGGCGACTCAGAGGCAACGGTAAGAAATATTATAATGTAATTTTCATTAGCACAGTAAGCACACTATTTACGTTTCTCGATTGCAATAATATTACCTTATATATATATATATGTTGTGAATCCTTGGTGAGAAACCATACAAAATAATAAATAACAAAAACATACATGGAGATAGAAAATAGAAGTTATATTGAAGAAAATTATAATTCAATTATAAATAAAAAAATTATAAATTATAATTCAGTCAATTCAGGAATTCTAGGAATACTGTTAGCAGAAATCAATATATACAGTCTTGCAGTGAAGAAGTATGTCCGGGTTATGAGTATGTATCCAAAACAACTACAGCTTACTATGCACCTGCTTACTGACCAACTAACTTTTTACTAACACTGTATAGGCAGGATTATATGTACACATCAGCCGATTTCTTTCTTATATGCACTAAGCGGTGATCTCCAACAATATATATATCATAACGGAACTTTAATCATAAGTTGGAGATAATTCTGTGTGCTGAGTTTACTTATATGTCCAAATTCACTCTGAGATTCAGTTTTGGATTTTTGAAGGCCTTGCATGTTTCTTATTAAATAAATATAGCTTTATATATATATATATATATATATATATATATATATATAATCATCCGCAGAAACAGATCTTTTTCGCTCATCACTACAGTTAGACAGCCAATTGCTCTTTACCCAGGATTGAAACCCGACTGAATTGGTATCAGTCGGCGATTTTATATATATATATATATATAAAACGAAGCTTTAGTTATAAGTTATAGTAGACATAATGTTGTTTGATGAGTTTACTTGCATTTTCAAATTCACTCTGAGATTCATTTTTCGATTTGTGAAATGCTTGAAAGTGTTATATTATACATTCCCAGAAACACATCAGGTGCTTTTTATTAACCTGTTTTTCTCTCTTATAAATTTAGAAGCATAATTAGCAATGCATCTTAAAAGTCGGTATCGCTTCAATGCTACGATGTAACCTGTTGATATTAAATGTATTTTCAATCTGAAATATTTAACGACACAAAGAAATTAAAAATGAAAAATATGACTGTACAGAAATACTGAATGCGACATCGTTAATGTTATTTGATGTTGGGTCGCGTTAACCTTAAATTGATGCATATTTAATGAGGATCTCATAAAATAAATCAGCGCAATTCTGACAGGTTTTGGTTTTAAATAAATAAATACTTTTATCAAAAATCTCCCAGAGTTTATTTTTGCATGAATGCATTTCAGAAAATGTTCTTATTTTCACGCAAATAAGTAAATATTAAGAAAGACTATAATGCATTTCTACAGAATTTTTTTTAAAAATTCAAATTACATTTAACATCAGTTTCATTCCTTGCGTCAACGGCTGTCTGTAAATGTGAAAAAAATGGAGAGGAAAAGATTTCGATGAAATACAAAGAGAAAATTGGAATTGTTTAAACAATTTAATTTTCATTTTAATTCAATTTTTCACTAAATAATATGTTTCACTATTTCCAAAATAAAACATTTTTTCCTTTCTTCAACATGGCTGATGCTAACCTCTTGGAGATTGACTGACTCCTTGCGATTTTACAGGCTAACTTTTATTCGTTTTTTCTTTATCCACTGTCATGTAGTGGAAAAATTATAATGAATAAATTGCTAGGTCAGCTATTAAGAAAATTGGTATAATCTTCAGTGCTGGACAGGTGTTCTCTCCAGAATATATCTTACATATTCATATGCCTGCCATTCGTTCATAATATGAATATTGCTGTTACATATATATTACTGCTCTGTATTTATCATTTCAATGAACCTGACGAATTATTCATTTTTCTACATCCATAGGTATTCTCATTATGTCTTTTCGATAAAAAAAAAAAAACAAGCATTTACGGTGATTATTCTAGTAAACTTTCTTTATAGTACCAAGACTTTATGAATTTAAGCGCAGTAATCATTTTACAGTTGAAATTGCTAACCGTAAATACTATGCGTGCAATTTTTCCTTCGTACTCCACGCTTGTGTAATTATCATCCGACCTCTGTCTGCCCAGGTAACTTTGATTTTCAAACATTTCAGTTAATGTCGATTGCTCTATTGTATTGATTTTTCGTCTTTTATTATTCTCTCTCTTTAATAGTATTTTTCTTTTTCTCATACTCTCATATTATCGTAAAAAAAAATTGCGCACATAATTTTTATGGTGAATTACCGATATGACACAAGATCTCTTCTCAACTATATATATATATATATATATATATATATATATATATATATATATATATAAGCAGCGCTGCTTTGTAGAGAGCAGAATATATTGCAGCAGATTATTCTGGCAGCCAGACTAAAAGCTATGCTAAAAATTTCTCATATCTATATGTTGGTACTATTCTGTTTTCGAAAATTACCTCTTTACTCTATTACTTCCTTGTTTTTTTATTTCTGGTCCAAACAAGGCCAAAACAACTTGGCGACGAGGATTCCTGAGGACCCCAAAAGACTGCGTGAAAATTGTTAATATTAGTTCACCATTGTAGGCACAGAATTCTATTTTCGTCACACATTGTTTCTAAACAACAGTAGCTGCTAATCCAGAACATTAAGTGTACAAAAAAGTGTAAGTAACTTATACTGAACTTGAACGCGATCCGCTAGACTACGAGGATACATGTTTTTTTTTTGTTTTTAAATCTCTTGTGTTTCTCTGTTTGAGTAAAAAATTAAAGTTATACAATTTCAATTGCTTGTTATTTTTTACTGAGTGACTGTGAAACTATTTTTTTATCAAAAGTTTTCATTTGAATGTAATTTGTATTCGAGTAAATTTTTTAAAAAAAGGGAGTGGTAAACATGAACGAGTTTAAATCCACCATGCTCTATTTTATTAAATTGCAACTTGTACAGCAAAACCATCGAGAACTTAAATTGCAAGAAAAGAAACATAAGCAAAAAAAGAATACATCAACACTAGCTGGACATAAAGAAAGAACGACTTGAATTGTAAAAGAAAACTGAGAAAGAACGACTAGAAATGCTAAAGCAAGCGGAAAAAGAACGGTTAAAATTTCAAAAGCCAGGCATCAAAAACTTGAAGAAATTCTATTTTAAACTCTACAACAGCAAAGAAACAGCTTAAACTTGCAAACAAGGGACAAATTATTGAAAACATAAACGCGTTCTCACAAAACAAGATATTTGACATATTCTTCCGGACGAGGATATAACTTTCTCCTCATGTTTTAGAAAATTCGAAGATTCATAGGTCACAGATTTCATAAATTGGTGAAACTCTAAGAAAGATTGCCTTCTTCAAAAACTTGGCATCACAGTGCTCACCAAATATGTGAAATACATTTTACCGCCTAAAACAAACGAATTGAGATTCATTGAATCGGTTAAGCTTCTTACAGACTATTTTTACCAAAAATGATATGGAAGTTCATGAAATAACCAGAAAGGATAGTGAAGATTTCAAACTGTCAGGATTGAGTGTAACTCATTTCATGTGTCTGATATTTGTTCAGGGGCTTGTTTCAGCTACAGAAGCTGATATTAGACGTAGAGTTCTAAATAAATTGAAAAATGAGCTAAACCTTACTTTCCATTAAATAGCGGAAGACTGTCAGAAATTCGTAATCGTACGCCAAGGTTCGAAAAATATCGAAGAATCTGGCATAGCTAACATAAGTAAAAACGCTAAAAGAAAAAATAATTCTCCTTCTACATCAAACCATTCAAAAGAGAAACATGATAATTTGCTTCTTAAACCGTGTTTCGGTTGTGGATTATTACATTGGTATAAAGGCTGCCCTTACCGGAATAAAAAAAAATACTTATTTTGTAGCTGTGTCAAGCACACGAGCTCACATTGTCGAGCGAAGAAAAAAGTTTAACAGCTACGTAAAAAAAAACAAAAAAAAAAAACAAATGAAGAAAACATTAAGAAGTACGTTCAAGTACAAATCCTGAATAAAAATTTTAAAATGTAGTTGGATTCTGGTTCAGATTTAACACTCATATTTCTACACATATGGAAAAAAGTTAGAAAAACCAACGCTGCTAAGAACTAATGAAATTGCCAGGTCCAGGACAGGGTAGCCAATGAAATTTACGGGAGAACTTATCACAAATGTAACACTTCAAGGATGACGTTAAATCTAAAGAATTTCGTAGTAAAGAATACCGAAAATCTTTTTGGCACTGACTGGATGAAAACATTTAAATTGTGGGATATATCAATTAATTCTTGCCAAAATCTCGAAAACTTGACCACCAAGTAAAAGACTTAAAAGAAACTTTTTCGAAAGTTTTTTCTAGGGACCTTGGTCGGCAAAATTCCCTCTATGTGATAGAAAATTCAAAGGAGGTCCGGGTCTGCGTCGATTCTCGACAGGGCTTAATTCCAAATTCTGTATTTTTGAATAGCATGCATAAATTTATATTTATATCAGTACCCCTTTACCCACACTGTCCTCTCACTGTAACTCACTGCGCACACGGTGAGTTCCACATTGCCTGAGGTGAAAAATTTAAACGAACTACTAATTAATGGCTAACGTCACATTTTTGTTTCAGTGGTCATTAGTAGTCTAGGTTCTGGGATTAATTTTATAAAATAAGATTATTTATAAAATAAAACTGGTTGATTGTATCTACCATCGTTTAACATTGCTAATTGCAAATTGCTTTTGATAGCAGGTTCTTTCTTATCCAGGGTGGTATCCTTGCTATGGACAAAGACCAAACCCCTCAAACAAAAACAAACAAAACTCTTTGAAAGTATGCTAATAAAGGTTGTTAGTAAATATACCAGTAATATTTTTTCTATGGTATAACAAGCGACAATACGTATTTCTAGTAAAATGGCCAACAATACAAACTATCCATAATGAAAGCATAATTTTGCGTTCAAATTACCTTTACTTGACGACATAAAATCGTATTCAAAATACTTAGATTTTTCGTTAAATAACGCATAGACGTTGATATGCCACTAAGCAATATGAACCAACCAAAAAGTCAACGAACTGGAAAGATGCATTTACTAATGACATTAATCACTAAAAGTACTGAAATCACCCACACTGTCTTCCAAGATATGATTGCAATAAAACTACAAGTTAAAACACGCCTATTATCGCCTCTGGTAATTATGTCCACACAGACATCTATATACACAAAAGATGAGTATCATATAGCATGTAATCAATTGTGAAAGCAGAATAACATATTTCTTAGTATTATTACAACAATAATTGATAAGACGTTAAAGAAACAAAATAGACCACTTGAATATCAGTGGCTTTATTGCGTTCGGGTAAAATCATTTAAAATAAAATAACTGAGGGAATGAAGGTGAACAAAGGTTAAAAAATAATTATAGCTTCAAAACGCAGGAAAAAATTGCACAAATACTGAACTGCCTAAGCAAGTAAAATAACACCATATGGGTTAGTTCAGTTTTATTTACTTTGTTTATTTTTTACGAGCTTCTGTAACCTAACCTCCGACTTTTTTGTGTGTCTGTTGTATCCTGGAATTCCAATGATTTTGCTCTGAGAAAGCATTCTAGGAGACAAAAAACACCTGCTGAAGGAAACGGTAAAACAAAAAAGAAAACAGTTGAATTAATCCTAAAATAGAATGGATTATGTTACGCACGATAAAACAGAACCGATTCAAGCAACAGCTCACATTTCTTACTGCCTGCAGTTTCGTTGAAACTGCATTTCTTTTGAGTATAAACAGATCCCATCCAGGGTAAAATCTTATTTTCTATGAAGATTCAACTTTCATTAAAACGGATTTTTTGCAAGATATCATTACGTTTTCATGTCATTGGTTCTTTGACATGTATATTACATAGATATTGCATATATTACATGAGATAAAAACGTCAGAAATGTCTGGCTTGTGATAAATCACTAGCGGCCGGTGTGAGATCCTGACAGTGAGATCTCGGCTTTTTATCTAAACTGACATGTCAGATCCTTGAGAGTCACGATCAGAATAAAGTTTGGGGAAAGAATCACACACACACACACACTCACAAACACACACACACACACACACACACACATATATATATGTGTGTGTGTGTGTGTGTGTGTGTTTATGAGTGTGTGTGTGGAATATTTTTCATATTCTATCTCTTCTTATTTGTGATTTTCAGTTTTCATTCTGGCTACCGTAAAAATATGCACACTTATTCGTACATTTGTACATATTTTGACGGGAGCCAGAATAAAAGCTGAAAATGATAAATAAAAACACATAGAACACTTATTCGCACTTCTATATGATGTGCATTATGGTGCAGTGGATATCGACTCGGAAGGACAAATCGGAGAGCCGATTTCGAATTCCATTTGAATTACTTACATTCACTTAAGCATAAATATCTTGGGGAAAGGTGTTAATCCGTCTCTTCCCTCCAGTTATGCGTTCAATATTAAGACAGATTGGGTTTTATAGCCTTGGCTGGCAACCAGTCTATCGCAGAAAGCAATGGCAAACTACTGCAGGATAATCTCCTGCCCAGTCAGTCATGTCTCTTTCGAGACATGATCGCCCAAAGCGTGTATCACATATGGCGCTTAACTGAGTGAATATAATAGATGGAAACATGTAAAACTTATACTGAGCATAAAGTGGGGGATCGGTTTTCATTTGTTATAAACTGAACTCCCTCTAATTATATTTTATATAATACTATAATCTCATGTATCTATTTTACTTTCAGTTATGAGTTAAATAACAGGACAGATTAGGTTCTATAGCCTTTGCTGGCAACCAGCCTACCGCAGTAAGCAATGCCAACCTACTGAGCGATAAGCTTCTTCTCATTAGCTCATATCTCTTTCGAGACATGATCTCATAAAGTATGGCAGACTGATTCGTACTTTTACAATTTTCCATGTGTAAATCGTATACACAGATATTCACGGATTTTATTTTTTGTACCTTAAAAAATGATTAGATTTTCAGATACAGGCTTTCTGAAACATTGGACAAACACAAGCGAAGTGTAATGAAATAATTATTCACAAAGTGTATCTGGTATTTATCATTGCTATTTAATAAAAGTTGTTGAAAATTTTCCAAAATGTTGTAAGCAAAATGACATTCTCAAATAACTGACTGAATTTTTTTTTCTTTTTTGTAGTTTATCAACCATTTTCAGGATATTTAAACCCGGACGAAAAAAAACTTTTTAAATCATTATATTTTTTGTAGATAATATATTACTGGTACAAATCCTTCAAAGTAACAACCAACTAGGGAATAGGAGTGGATTCGTAACTTCCTGAAAGGTATTTGTTTGTAAGTTAACATCACGAAACCGGCTAGTAAATGATGTTGGCATTACGATTTCTAATTCGTATCCGATATCCATTAAACGACCCACAAATCCGAGCTTACAACACCTGCCATTTTACTAGGTATAAACTCATATAAACGCACACACACACACACACACACACACACACACACACACACACACACACACACATATATATATATATATATATATATGTGTGTGTGTGTGTGTGTGCTCAGTGGTAGAATCTCCGAATGGTGTTAATTCGGTTGGATTTCAATCTGGGCTAAAAGCAATCGGATGTCTAACCGTACTGATGAGTTGTGATACAGAGAAAGAGATCTATCTGCGGATGACTATATATATATATATATATATATATATATATATATATATATATATATATATATAAACTCAAATATATATATTGATAATAAGGAAAGGATAATTGAATGAATAAATTGGAATATATGGAAAGACAATGTGAATAAAGACATCAACTCTGCATGGTGATCATCAGTTTTACAAAATATGACACAACTCATTTTGAAGCACTGGTCTCTATATGCAAAACACTGGATGATTAAAGATTGTTTCGTCGGATAGTATCCGTTCTTCATGTTTTATTGGTTCTTATGATTTAGCGTAATAATATCATGACATTTAATTTTATAAATTTATTTATGAATTTAAATAGATTGCGTTATGTATTTAGCACAACAGCAGTAGACCTGGTGAAGCGGAAAGCATACTGTTTGTCCGAGAAGTGTCTGTGGGTTGTGAGATACTGAAACATCTCGACGTTGTTAATGGCTTCGGACATTTTGCTAAAATCGGTAGGAGGCTGACAGTAACTGGCTAAAATATTAATACCAAAGTAGTGTCAATTCCAAATATTATACCGAGTTTGTATAATAACCAAATAATATAACAATCTAGTATAATTTCTAAAAATGACACCATGAAAAATATGATTTAAACATTATTCAAAGCTAACATAATATCAAAATATTATTTCATGTTAGAATAATGTACAAACATTATACAATGCACGTATAATATAATTAATTCATATCATGCTAGTATAATATTCAAATATTATAGCAAGCTAGTATTATATACAGACATTATAAGAAGTTAGTATAATAAACAAACATTATACCACGCTACCAAAATAACCAAATATGACCCAATGCAAACACTATAACTAGGTAATATGAAAAACAAACATGACACAAATATTAAACCAAGCTAGTATATTATACAAAAATTATACCCAGCTAATATAACATCAAAAATGATAACATCCTAGTATAATAACTGTTGTTGATTTTCGTAGCTAATATGTTGTGGGACTCTTTGTCAAAACTTAGCCTCAAAGATATAGTTACCGGTTTGGTTAAAAGTAAGACACGGAACAAAGATGATAGGTTTAAAACAGCGTATTAGTATAATTAGAAAAATATATACAAATAAATTGTTAGTAATAAGTAAATATAATTAAGTAAGTCCGGGTGGTACATTTAGGCTGCTTATTGCCTGAATAGTAGCTGGCTTAAACTGCGTACTTAACTGGCTTCTGCAGGTAATTTTATAGAAGAGGAAAATTATTATCGAAACATTATAAATATAGTATAATATCCAAATATTGTAACAAGCTAGTATACTACGTAAATATTGTAATAAATAACTAAAACTTTCAACAAGCTATTATAATATTCAAATATCAATCGAAGGTCATATGATATCTAAACATTAGCAAATATACAAACATTATACCAAGTTAGCATAATATTAAAAAATTATTCAAAACTAGTTTTATATCTAGCCTTTAGATATATATTAATTAAGTCGTGTTATATATATATATATATATATATATATATATGTGTGTGTGTGTGTGTGTGTGTGTGTGTGTGTGTGTTTGTATGTATATATATATATATTTTATATATATATATATATATGTTTGTATATATATATATATATATATATATATATATATATATATAACTAGCTTACAGCACTCATTCCGTCATCATTTTAATCTATTTTTTAAAGATATTTGGGCCTCTTGCCGAAAATGAAATAGGCTTCTGGTTTACTTCAGAAAACGACAATGATGATTTTGAAAAAATATCTTTGAATTCCTGCATCCACTCTATAGAATTTCAAAGATACCTTTTAGCACAGGTTTATGCTCTAAGTTCAATTTTGGACAAAATTTGAAAAGTTTGATTTGGCCTGTAATTCTAATTCATGTAAAAAATTGAGTTCTTTATATAAAATACTCTGTTGAACTTAAAGACCTCACGTCACGAAATCTCTCACCTATCTCTGGTTCCTTAAAGATTTCAAAAAAATAAAATAGTTCTCTAATTCACAAAGTTTTATAGATATTTTACACTGAATTATAAATTTTAATTAACAAAATGTTTGTGTTATTGTTGGGGTGTCATTCCTTTTTACACGCTCTACTGACTCTTCCATGGGTTACAAATAATCCTGCCTACAGAGAACAGTCGGGTTGAGTTGTCTGTTGAGTAGTTGTTTTTGTTAGAGATAGTGTTTGTCAGAGAAGTTGAACCGTTACTCGTAGGTCAGCAAGAATATAGGCTATTACCCGGACTTACTTCTATATATTTGACTCTTACTAACATGTATTCCTGAATTTACCAACCGTGTACAGGTTGTATATCTTTTATTCAATATACTTACATTTTTCCTCTCATATCTGTTTTTGTTATTATTATATTGTGTGGTTTTCTAAACAAGAATCCACAACAGTTATTTTATAAACCCATATTGTAATATAACAATCCCGTCCCACCCGAGGAAAGGCTGATGCAAGCGGGGGTGTTTTCCTGTCGTTGAAAGGAACGGATGTTTGTTTGACCTTATTTCCGGCAGTAGCGGAAATGGCTACAAGAGGCAGACAGAACAGGTGTCTCTGAGAATTACGTGGGCGTGCGTGGGCGAGGCAAAATCCGGAAGTCCCGGTTTGGAGATTATAAAAAGATCTCGGCGCACGGATTTCAGAAGAGAGACGAGACAGAGAGCCAGACAGACCAGAGTAGCAGAGATCGGCCGGTGAAGAGAGACACTCCCGTCAACCCATTAGAAGCGCGCTCTCTCGCACTCTGTTCCCTAGGCTACACGGTTCATTGTCATTAATAAAAATATAACTTGATATTTTTATATATATGCGTGTTTGTTGTTATTGATATACAACAATATGATTTAAAATGTTTTAAATCACCAATGTTTTTCAGTTATTTTACAATTTGAAGGAGCATTAATTTTAGATAACTCAATTTTCATGTACACATTTGGCTAATTTTGACGCTTTAAATGTCTATTTATCTTGAGAAGATTGCCTCGGAGATTTCTTGATAGATTCCAAACTGTAAAGAATTATGCGCACTTGTTATCCTTCGTGCCTGTCTCAGTTACAGCTTGTTAAAAGATTTAAGCACTGGTCAAGAGCAGATGTTTTGCAGGAATTTACATTCCCCTCTAGGGAACAAGATCTTAAACACTTTACTTTTCTTCTAGTTCTTATTTATATTTTCAACAGACATGATATCGCTTGATAATCTCTGCGAAGCCCATTGAATTACTTCATTGTAAATATTCCCTCACTTAAAAAGTGTTATTTTCCGTTTGTCAACGTCTCTTAGATCAATTTCATAACCCATTAAAGATGATTAGCAAGATGGCTACGAATAAGTTAAAATTTAAAAATTATCAAATTACTTTATCCGTAGTTTTTCATGAAAACATATAACAGTATGATTGCTACCAAAATACGCAACTTACGCAACTATATATATATATATATATATATATATATATATATATATATATATATATATCAATCCTAAGTTCTACATTGGAACGAATCATGACATTTTTAAAAGAAGATTTTACAATCATAACAGTTCTTTTAAGCGCATAAAATATAGCCACAACACTGCCTTAGCTACATATGTTTGGCATCTAAAAAACACGATTAATAAAGACCCCATTCTAGAATGGCAAATAATAAAAAATGACCTAAATACAAAGTAGGAAGTAAGTTTTGCCAGGTTTGTGCTGAAGAAAAATTAGCAATAGCTTTATTTGAGCCTTCCCATAATTTACTCAATTCTAAAACGGTAAGTGCATTCATTTCAAAAATCACTTAACTTTAAGTTTAACGATTAGATTACTTACTTTAAATTTTTTTTTGTTTTTATTGTTGTCATCAGTAAAGTTTGTTTTACCCTTGTTTTTGGTTTTGGTATCTCCCAACCAGTTTATTTAATTTCCTGTTTCTGTCTATTTGTTAGCCTTGTCCTGACGATCCGGCGAGTGAAACCGCGGTCGTCTTTGGCTCACTTTTAGATTTAGTTCGTATATATATATATATATATATATATATATATATATATATATGTGTGTGTGTGTGTGTGTGTGTGTGTGTGTGTGTATATATGTGTGTGTGTGTGTGTGTGTGTGTGTGTGTGTGCGTGCGTGCGTGCGTATGTGTGAGGAAGAAACAAAATGTGTATGTGAGTGTTTGTAACATATATTATATTATATGAAACATAAGTGAGGATGAGAATAAGTGAATCATTTTAGAACGACGTGGTTCGCAAAAACCTGTAAGTCCTCTTTGCTATGGCTTCCTAAGGTTAGAGTGAAAAATCACTAAAGAGGAATACCTTGGAATCTCTGAGGATAAGGAGAAACCATAAATCAAATTACTCAATGGGCATATTTAGTAATCTATCAGACTTGTATTTTTTATTGTCTTATCGATATTTATAATAGAGTAGATTGCTATTGTTGGCTTTTAAATAAGAGAGTTCACACACACACACACACACACACACACACACACACACACATACGCTCTCACACCATGACTGAGCACTCTGGAAAAATAGTAGACTTTGATAAACGGTAGCTACTCTGGCATGTACGCATCGCTCATTCAGTGAAACGAATTAGAGTGCGCTAGCTATTGGGCGTATATAATGATATGCGCTAAAAAGTCTACCTACTTTCACCGAACGCACATAGCCCAGGGGTAGAGTCGCCGACTGACACCATTTCGGTCAGGTTTCAATGCTGGGTAAAAAAGCAATCGGAGTCTAACCGTACTGATGAGCTGTGGTACGGCGAAACAGATCTGTCTGCGGATGACTATATATAATTTTGTTTTTTTAATTAAAATTGATAAAGTGTACATTGTGACTTGGAAATGTCTGTTTTTCAAGATATTTACCAGAAAATGTTAGATTATTTTTGTGAAAATGATTTTCCTTTCGAATATAAGAAAAAATACGTTTGTTATTTACCGGTGTGGGAAGACAAAAAAAACTTATGTATGTTCCATTTGACTAATCAGAACAGAGATCCACTTCATATTTGAAAAAAGTTTATATTTTTGGGGAATACATGATATATTCTTTCAATCTTAATGCAAAAAGTGTCACTTGATCAAAACGCCTGTCTAAACTACATTTTTGTTGGTGTATCAATTATTGTTACAAAACTATTCTCTTAGTTCCCTTTATATCTCATCATTTTCTAAAACAAAAACAAAAAAAGAAAAGAAAGAAAACATTTTATTTTTTTTATCTAATTTAAAGGGAACTTTGAGAGAAATTATACTATTTATATTTCGATTCAGAATGCATTTTTTTAAAAATTTTTCCTAAAAGTCTTAATTTTGAAAAGAAAACATGTATTATTGTTTGTTTTCTTTTTAATCATATCACCACGAGCAAGGCGGTAACGCTACTGGTGTGCAAGGGGCTAGGTAAGAGTGAATAGATTGGAAAAGAGAAAGCCGGAAACTACATCCTAAACAGGGAACAAGGGATGAGCCTCTACACCTGTTCATTAGACGTGGGTAGAGTGTGAACCGGGCGATAGTTTAGTCTATCTACTGCAATTGGAAAAAAAATAAACAAAAAGGAAAAGTGAAGATTGGAAAAGAGAAAACCGGAAACCACATCCTAAACAGGGAAAAACAAGGGATGAGCCTCTACACCTGTTCATTAGACGTGGGTGGAGTGTGAACCTGGCAATAGTTTAGTCTATAAAAAAATTAAAAATCATTTTATTATTTTATCAAATCTATTATATTATTCTTAATATTATTCTTAATAACATAATACAATTTTGTAAAAATATTTATTTAATTTAAAAGAATTAAATATCGGTTTTAGCAGCTTCTTAGACCTCTCGACTATAATTAAGCCTATAACACAATTTTCGGAATCCGAATGACACACATTTTTGCAACATAAATTTATCCCAAATAATCAGGCCGGTATATAAAATATATATATATATATATATATATATATATATATATATATATATATATATATATAATAGTGTTTGATCATAAACAGAATGTCTACTTAACTACGAGTATCGATCAAAAATAATGTTCAAACAAACCATTTCATTTATATATTAAAACAAGTTTTATCATTACACTAAAATTATGTGAAAATGGTCTTTGAAAGAGATTGAAAGTACTTCGGAACATCGAGAAATATATAATAAAATTCATCTGTCAAAATTACAGCTCATTTCTTGCATCTTTCATTTTCAATACACGATAGATTATTCGTGACTATAAATGTATTTTATTAAAAGTAGGCAAACACTTTGTTCGCAATATATTTAATATGACACAAACACACACACACACACACACACACACACACACACATATATATATATATATATATATATATATATATAATAATAATAATAAAATCGACTCTGTACGTATTCAAATCTTAAAATGTTACACAAGTAATTTTTAAAGACCACGAATAACCAGCAGAATCTAACTCCGTTATTGTCCTCGGCTATAAAGCTTTGGACAAAGAGGGGGAAAAAAAAAGAAAGCTGCGTAGCACCGACAATACATACAGTTCTTCACAGCAAAGAAAAAAAACCCTCAAACGGAACGAACCACAAAGAAAGAAAAGTGCTCGATACTAAACTAACCAAAAAGGGTTAACAAAGAGGCAGTCACGCAGAGCAAAAAAAAATAAACAAATATATATATATATATATATATATATATATATATATATTTGTTTATTTTTAATAAAATCCGTTCATACTCACGGATAATCTTTCGCGTATTACAATTCAAATATGTCAGAAATGAGCTGTAAGGTTGATATATTAGTTCAATTTATTTCTCAAGGTACCAAAATATTTTCAAGTTACCATAATTCCCACTTTTATTTCTATCGGCCTGTACATCTGAGAAATATAAATAACGAAAATATGTCTGCCTTTCACTTGTAGACTCTCGTTAGAAGCAGACGTATTAAACAATGCTGAATAAATAAATAAAAAATGAGACACATATATTTTAAGTAAGAAGTGTCCACTATAATAACATCTGAAGTATAAAATAATCGGCTATAAAATAATCTATCAACGATATAAAAATTTGTTTGTTTAGTTTTCGGATACAAAAATGAATCTAAAAGGGATTTCGAAAAAATACGTAAGGGGTTTTGTAGCTTTAAATATGAATAAAAAAAAACAGGCTAGATGGTAAAGTCCTTCGTAGCTTATCGTAAAAATAATTTAAATCAAACGATACATTTCTCTAACAAAATGGATACAGGTTCGTTCCATGCTCAGGGCCGAATCACTCATAAACCACTGTTCAGTAAATAAATAAAAATATTTTATTTCAATGTTTATAATGTTGGATTAAATTAAATTTAATTATATATATTTCATGTAGAACATTTGGTAGTTTTGTCAGGTAAATTCCAATAAAGACAAACACAAAAGAACTCAATGTTAAATTTTTATTAAATTTAACAGTGTAATACAATCTTGGAAAAACATTTTGGGATATTCTACAAATCCATGGATTTGTATATATAAACCCTTGGATATATAGAATATCCTAAAATTCTTTTTAAATATTCAAATATATTTCAATATATATATATATATATATATATATATATTAAGAAACATTCAATCATTTTAGATGGTGTTCTCAGAACTGCGGGAGTGTAATTTCAGATGGTAATGCATCAATAAATAAGTACTATGAGCAAGCTTGAAATTCCGTGAATGTCATTTCGCCGCGATGTAAATAATTTTGATTTTCATAGTGTTAAGCATGGCGGATATCATGCCAAAGCAAATGGATTTACAGGAACTATGAAGTCCACAGATTTCTTCTTTAGATTTACGGCGACCATGGAAACAACATGCAGAGATTAGTTCAGACGTATCAAAAATAATGATTTTTATGTTGAAAATAAAGAACGCTCTGACGCACCGAAAAAGTTTAAAAACGAAGAATTCAAGGCATTATCTAAAGTTGCAGAATCATTAGTTGGCCCCACAATAGTTTCTAAATTTGAAAGAATGAGGAATGAATCAAATGCAAGGAAATTTGGTGCTGTAAGAATCAAAGCCATTTGAAGTAGTAGGGCGTCTTCTCACGTATGAACAACTGCTTCAACTTCAGAAAAGGTAAGGGTTTTGCATCGTATCTTGAACGATGATAACAGTTAGCCACAGTACGATAACTCCAAACGTAGAAGATTCTGGGATAAGGCAGGTCATGCATCAACATCGACTGCAAAGCCGACTATGCATACTTCGAATCTTATGCTCTGCATTTTGTGAGATCAGCTGGGTGTAGTTTATGATAAGCTGCTATAACCGATATAAATTATTACACAAGATAGTTATCGAATACAATTGAAATGTTGTAACCGAATATTGAAAAAATAATAACATGGCCGCTATACAAACAGACACGACAATGCGATTTGCAACATGATAATGCAAGGCCACATGTTGCAAAACGGGCGAAAGCCTTCTTCGAAACTCTTAAATCGAAAGTTCTAGTCTCCAGTTATTTTTTACCAGACATTGCTCTCCCCAATTACCCCTCTGTTCCGATCAATGGCTAAGCGTCATTTTTATTTTCACGAAGATGCCAAAGACACATGGTAACCTCAAAAGACATGTCATCTTTACGACTTGGAATTCAAATGCTGCCAGAACGATGAGAGAAAAGCAGTGATTAGTGATGGACAATATGTTAAGTGAACATTTTCTTGCTAGTCTTTTTAAATAAATCATTACATTTCAGGTAAATCGTGGACAACTTACTCAAAGACTACACACACACACACACACACACTTTATATATATATATATATATATATATATATATATATATATAAACTAAGGCTTACATGCAGATATGACATTCAGTTTTATGCCTTAAACCAATCTTCTGATTTTACCTTAAGTGTACATTTTACACGCGCCCAATCTTTGATACATCATTTCAACCACATGATGTACATTCATGAACGTTTTTTCCAGATTCAAAAGCCTTGATAAACCATTGATATCGTCGCACCGGATGTAAATACATAGAACAAAAAAGCCTTGATAAAATCCCTCTCTTTTTGTGAATTTCTTCATTTACAGATACAGTATATCTGTATTACACACACGCACAGATGTGCAGGAAGACACAAGCATACATCCATATAAATTATATATATATATATGTGTGTGTGTGTGTGTGTGTGTGTGTGTGTGTGTGTGTGTGTGTGTGTGTGTTTAGAATCAAAATCGTGAGAGGCCGTGAACGTTTAGTTTGCAATGCATGTTTATTGTATAAAGGTATTATATATATTATGATATTTTAAGTGTCTATTATGGTATTTGTGACCAGACACTTGTTTTTAGTTTAAGACAGCCTAATAAATAATAAGACAGCGAATAAATTTGTGGCGTTACTTATCGAGTTCCTTTTGTTTATAGATGTGCAGTATACAACATAATAATAGAAGGAAAATTCTTCCAGTTCGAAAACTCAACTACATCCGAAATAAAATTGGAACCAACCTGCAACTCGAAAAATGTAGTTTACGCTCAAAAATGCGACAATTGCACAAAGATATAGGTGGGAACGACACGCTTGAATAATAGAATATCCTTTCATAAAAGCAATATAAGATTATCATGCAACAGGAAACTATATGTCTCCCAACATATGCATGAATGTAATAATAGCAATTTCAAAGTTGCAAATATTTACGAAAATACAGAAAACGAAAAATTAATAATGCTGGAAGAAAGATTCATAAAAAGGTACAAGCCTTCACTCAACAAAACGACATGAGGAAGAAAATACACACACCGAAAAATATACAGACACACACATACATACACAAACACATACACACTCATTCAAATGACAATAATAATGAACCAGAAACGCACACAAATGCATACACACACATACATACACACACATGCACACACACATACATACACACCAAATTCAAATGATAAACCCCAAACAATAAAAAAGAACCAGATGACCCATGAAAAATAAAATAATTCTAAAACAAGAAGACGAAATCATGAAGCGCTCACAGACACGCACACAGAGACACACACCAAGTTCAAAATACCGTCGAAGCAATAAAAGCAACCAACTGAAAGATGAAAAAACATGTAAAGAAACAAAGGCGCCGAGAAGATAATTTTTAAGTAGTAAAGAGGGACCCAAGACCAAAACCATTTTAAATTGGGATAAGCACTTGATTCATTCATTTATTTATTTGTTTATCCATAGTTTAGTCTATATAAATTTCGCTCTCTCCCCCCCCTCTCTCTCTCTCTCTCTCTTTTCAAAAGAAAGGGAATAAATTATTTATTCTCTTTTTTATTCTCTTTTTTATTCCATTTTGAAATATGTACCGTTGCTGAGAAAACGTGAAATCTCTCTTAGGGATTTCATGTTTAAATGTTCATTCAAAAATTTTGAACATTAAAAATTTATTTTATTGCATATTAGCTCTGTAATTTTAATTACATTGAGCTCTCCTCCTGTATCATTTTTTAATATTAAAATTTAATATTAATAAGATCATATTTTTGGGATTTACCTTCCTACTTTTCCGTTTGGATTAAAGTATTTTAATATATATATATATTGAACATTTTGAATATAACTATGAACTGGTCTAATTTATTCATGATCAACAAATAATATATTTTATATATTTATCATATGTAATGCGATTAATTTGATTATTTTATTTGTTGGTTTAGCATTTCTACGTATGATGTTTCTGAATGTTGTTTCATCATGTTTCTACTTATACTTTAGGTTTCAATAGCATAAATTGATAGTCTTATCATATTTTACGTACACTTTTGTTATTAATATTAACAATATTATTATATCGCTGGTATTTTTATTGTACACATATATTTTTATATTCTAATCATATTTTCTTTGAGTTTTCACTAATTGCACATAGCTCGGAAACATGGGAACATCACAAGTAAGAGTTGTCTCAACTCTTTACAAAACGACTAATATCCAAATCAGAAACTTTCCTATCGGATCTATCCTAGAACATTGACCCACCAATGTTTTCATATAGATTCAACTAAAGAACTTACCATTGATTTCCTGTGGACTGAAGTTTTACAATGAAAAATATCTTTCGACAATAATTAACAAATTTTTGATATCGTAAACCGAACGAAGAAAATATATTTATATATGATTTTAACATGTAGCTTGCAACAAAACAAGGCTCAGTACAATAGCAAAATATTTTGTTCGAAGTCTCCATTCTGATGTTGTCATGTTGTTGGCACAGTTTTATATACAAAAATTGCAAAACTCTCAGATTTTGAAAAGATTAATAATTTTGAGACAGCCTTCAAATTATTGTGAACAATTTGAAATATATATACATATAAGCTGGTCATTATTGTTTTGCCCTGTACAGACAAATCGATAAATGGTATATGATTTATTACTATTGACAATTTTTTAATTAGTACTGGTAAAATTTGGATCAACCAAAATGGACCATATTTTTAAAGACATGGGCTCAACGACAAATCAATCATGCTATATTGACAAGAAAGGAACACACACACACACACACACATATATATAGATAGATAGATAGATAGATAGATAGATAGATAGATAGATAGATAGATCCAAAAATTGACATGAATTTAATACATATATATTCTTGCCATTAAAAAATTTATTTATTTTTTAATAAGTACTATTTCTCTTAAAAAATGTTTATATAATATAATTATAATTTTTGAAAGATAAATATTTAAATTTCGAAAAATTGTCACTTTTACAAAAATAATTCAAGTAAATCTGTTTCAAATTAATAATTTGAATTAAAATATATGCACGTTTTCTTTTATTTATATATTGGTATAACAAGGAACAGTCCGTAAGAGCCCTCCTGAAAATTATTATTTTTTGACAAGATAGACATCAACGAGATAGTGATTTCGAAATTACTACTGCAACAGAGTTACATGCGAAGAAATACTAAACCTTATAGCGGATATATTTTAGAAAACATTATTGAGATTCTGCATGTAATATAACCCTAGATACCATCAATCATTACTTCATAATATTTTCAAGAACACATTTTGTTGAACCGCGAACATTTCCTCAACAAATAGTTAATTCGATGCCATTAGGATGATGAATAATATATGTTATATAAAAAACATTATCAAAAAGAAAGAAATAGCAAATTTAGTTTTTTCAGTACTCATTTATATTTACCTGTAAGCAAAATGACAAAGGTATTTTATGGAAAATGTTATACATAGAAATTAAAAATAAATATTTGTATAAGAAACGCGCAACCTAAAGCTGCATTGCACTAGCAGGAAACAGCTTACGACGTCTTAGAGGAAAAAAATAAGACAACCAATCAAAAAAGTTTTTTTTTTTTCGTTCGTTTTCTATCTAATTTCATTTATCTCTTCTGATTCTCTGTGTTTCTTTTTTATTGACCCAAATGCTTTTGGTCTTCTTTTTATTTCGACTTCTTTGCGTGTGCGTCTTGTTGCCAAATGTAATTTCATTTATTTTTCTATTCTTTCTTTCTTATTCAGTGTCTTTATTTCGTTTGATTCTTCGCGTTCTCTCTTTACATTTTAACTTTTGCCATTTTAAGATTTCCAGCTTTCCTCTAGTTCTTTTACATTTGCTTTCCTCTTCATTTGACAGCGGCTTACATTAACTGAGAACAGCTAAAATTCTTAAGTACACTCAGATACCAGCCTCGAGAGTCACTCAATTTATAGGTTTGTTACTGAAATGGCCATGATGTGTAACATAAAGTAAAATAAAAGAATTAATGCCAGGAACGAGAATTTTTTTTATTTAATCATTTCACCCTAAGCAAGGCAGAATCGCCACTGATGTGCAAGGGGCTACATAAGAGAGTTAAATTTGAGACAGAGAAAGAGAGAAGACAAAGACAAACCAGCTAGAGTTGGTGAAAGAGAAAGTGCAAGACAAGGATGTGAACGCAGGAGTGAAGACAGTTACAAAGGTAGAGAGAAAAGAAAAGAACAAGATGAACGGGTTGATGAGGGAAGGGCTGAAGTTAAGTGGATAAGTGATGGGAATTGATTTTGCATTTAAGTTCCTGGAAGTTGTAGCCATCAGGAAAGCAAGTATATGGAAGGCGGGAAGCGCAAATAAAGAAGCTACTGAAGTAGAATTGTCGCACCAAAACAAAACAAAGCTCTATGAAAGTATATAAATGCATTTTATTGCAAATATAACAGCAGTATATTTTTATATAAAAAAGAACCAGCAATAAATTTTATCTGTAGTTGAGGCATACACTTATTGTTAAAATAATTAAATTTTTGCGTTAAAAAGGCCATAGAGTTTGGTATTCCACTAAACAAAATCAATTAACAAGTAACTTAATCCCACAAGACCGCAAAAAGTATTTTGAACTCGATGAAAATTGGAAAGTGACGATTCATAGGATCAAATATAGGTACGAGAGCGATAATCTATTACGGGTAAGATGTAACCATTATAAAGACAACATATTGCAGACAGAGACGGCTAATTCCTGCAGCGATAGAAGAAAAAAAAGACAATTTTAACAGCATCTTTAGAAAAGACCCGTAGTTAGAAACTGAGACAAAACAGATGTTCCAAACATAGAGATGCGTTGATATTTCTGTTCAACAAATTTAAACATTTTTAAACATCAGAGTTGAAGGATTATATTCTTTTTTATGCAGATTACGAAACTGAAGTCAGTTTGTGTTATGTCGTGAGTAAGAATAAATAACTCAACAACAGGAATAGGTTAATTGTTGTATTCCGTGAAAATAGTATTTACAAAGGTTATTAGTATCCAATACAAGAATAAAAGTTAATCGTCTCAACCGTCGTAAGACGTAGTATGAGCAATGGGTACTTCCGGGTCGTCACCGGAAGTCTACGACTGACTTGTCAATCGGCTGATCGGCACACTCTCCTACGTAGATGCCACCATTACTTTAGTCCATTATAGCCGAATAGGCGCGGGCGTCTCAACAGTTTGTTTTCTGTTACTGATGTCTGTAGTTTTCACAATTTGGTACGTAATCCATGTATTTATAGAGTACAATAATCTCTGTTAAATCACAACATAAAAGTTATGTGAGTTATTCTCGGGTAGATTATCTCAGGTTCCTTGATATCCAACATCAAACATTAGTGAACTAGCATATCTCATTCCAAAATCATTGATGTCATTGCTCAGTTGATCCTGTTCTGATGATAGCGCACCTTTTGCTCAACCTGACACTACTACAAGTTTCAGTGCAAGAAAGACAAGCTCTGAATCAATTA